>JAMPIV010008554.1:0-376959 GCA_024509875.1 Oreohelix idahoensis | reverse complement strand
GTTAAAATACGCCCTATATTATTCTACATATTTCTAGTAAACAACCTTTTGTCATTCCTAAATGCATTTTATTCTATGCGTATGTTACACAGCTAAATAATGGACTAACCTGAGGCTTCGATGCATTCAACTAGAGATCTCTCCCGTCCTATATCAGTATTTGTAAAAGTATTAGTACTTACGGGTAGAGCAACATCCCTAATATCGTTTTGGTAGCCTCTTCCAGGTGGTACTTCTTTCATAATGATGTAGTTAATTGTCCTCCGATACTTGTTTGCACATAATGGGACTTCCATTTTATTTATCCAAGGCTGTAGTAAACACGGCATAACGGAGTGTTCTGATTGGTTTGTGTATCTTGCAGTTCTTACAATGTATGGCACGCAGTGTGGTCAGAGTTAAGCAGAATTCGTGTTGTGAGACAAGACATCACTTCACGACATCATAATCTAAAACACTGAAATGTACAAACTACAGAACTATCAATTTGATGAATCACAGAACCAAAACACTGCTTACTACCACTTGTGATGGGTGAATTTAAAAAAAAAAGAAAAAAGTCATTCATTTTACCAATAAAAAGACACCGAAAACAACTTGGCTGAGAACTGTGGAGGCCGAGATGCAAGGAATGAACCAGAGCTGGGGCACTGTATGAAGGATGGCCGCTGATTGAGCAAAGTGGAAGCAGTTTGTTGCTGCCCTATAAGATGCCACCAGGCATGATGGCCACTGACTGGCCAGGGACCAAAGAAGAAGGAAAAAAAGAAAGTTGCAGCCACAAGGCGTTTGTCAGGGAAAAGAAAAATAGAAAGAGCTTAGTAAGGAACATGAGAAAATAAATAAAAATGGATACAACCCATAGGACCTGCTAGTGAGCGTATCCTGCTAGTCGATGACTATACAGGACAGAATATGAAATATTCTTACTTACTTACTTACTCAGTCGTTCCCCTTCTACCGTGAGGTGTAGAGGTTTGGAAGAGAGAGCGCCAGACTGTCCTATCGGTTACTGAAATATTCTAATAATAAAAATTATTCATGTGTTTCAAAAGGCTTGAGACAGAAACCATCAAGAAAATCTAAATGAATGTTGAATACTGGCCACATGTGATATAAACAGAGGAGTTACACTTCCCCTTTTTTCACTCCATAACAAGCACAGGGTCAGCACTGCTGCTAGAAGTCTGCATCACTGCTGCTAGAAGTCTGCTTCACTGCTGCAGAAATCTGCATAAATGCTGCTAGAAGTCTGCATCACTGCTGCTAGAAGTTTGCATCACTTTACAGTACTGGTACTGTTGCAACTTGCTTCTTTACATGATAAAACTGATCTCTGCACAATTTTACACTAATAAAAATGGTAAGGATATGGTGGCTGAAGAAAGAACAGCTCATATTTCCATTTATACAAAAAATCTATTAAATGCTAAATGTAATTCTGGTTGCTTCTAGAATAATTGTGAGCATAATTGGCTTGTAGAAGTCATATCTGTCCCACAACTTTTGTCGGCACTAGTCACATCTATCAGAGAACATCAGCCCAATACCAGCAACCAAAATAAGCTATAGTAACTGCAGGATGAGACCTGAAGACATTACCTCCTTCATTCGTTTTGTCTGCAGGTAATTTTTCTTTCCCCACTGGCCTTCTGTAGCACCTGCTCTTTCAAACTCTTTCATCTTGACTCTGTTGTCCCACACCTGGGAAGATAAATTCAATAAAGTATCTCTCAAGTCAAACATAGCACAATGTTCAATATAGAATCTGATCAGACAAATAAAGCACATAAACTGCATTATATAGTGTCTCAAAAGACAAATATAACCCTTAATCTTAGCGATGAGTTTTATGTAGTACCCCACAAGGCATTCAACTGGCTAAATGGTTAGAGGCTTTCTTCTGGCGACGAAGTTACCAGGTTCCTGGATCAAAACCTGTTAGCATCATGCTCCAGTCTATCTAGCTGTAAATGGGTACCTGACTCTGCTCTTGAGTTAGGGATGGCTAAGAGGCAGCTAGGAAAGGAACTGGTCATCCCACTTCATTAAATAAAAAAAAAGGCTGAACCAAGTATAGTGAAGTCTCTAACAATTCCCTCCTTTAAGTCAGTTTCTGATATGGGACTACCTTTAGCACAAGCAAGACAAATACTTCAACAAAATGTCCAACAAAAATAGTACAACAGAATGTCCAATAAAGACAGTAGAACAAAATGTCCAGTACAGATAGTATCCCACAAGACATATTTAGCTCATCAACAAAATGTTCAATACAATATCTCTCATAAGACAATAAATAAATATAGGTCATTCAAATACACTCGTTGGACAGATAAAAGGAGAACACCAGACAACAGAAAAGAAATAAAAGTGATTGGCTTACCAGGAATCGAACCAAGGGCCATACTAATAGCTGCATCACCTTGCTTTGAAATTGTGAAAGGATGTACAGCCTACTCAGCACCCCAAAACACAGTGCTTCATTAGCCATGGTTATTTTCGTGATACGCACACAACTTTGTGAAGACTCAGACATTTAAAGACTCAATCACTAACATAGCTCTCCTATTAGCAAGTATAAGCCCAAACAAGGCTGAAACACTTGAGTCTAGTAATGTGTAGAGGAAGATGAACACAAAATGTTCAATACAATGACTGACAAGACAAATACAGCACATAAACAGAATGCTCAGCAATGAGTTTTATGTAGTATCTTGCCAGATATATTCATATACACAGAAAGCTGAATATTTTTCATTTTTACTTTCTATTATCAGTGTTACAGAAGCCTCATTCGTTATTTACACATACAGTACAGCAGTAAGCAGCACTCATTACAAGGAAGATAACGATCAATACCGAAAGGCTTTGCAAAATGGCAGTGTACACTGATACTCCTAAGTAAAATTGAGTCTATCTCTCCATTACACCAATTAACACAAAGTGGAAAGATAATGTTAGAAATGTAACAAATGGGAATCACAGCTACCATACTTCACTCAGTACCTTTCAGCTCCCCAAGGAACAAAGGACTTATACCAAGTCCTGTGCCATCAGCTCAACAACTGTCCATATCAACAGGTTTCCTCAAAGTGTGTCCTATCCACTGCCAGCCATGTTTTTCTCATCTCATGTTCCACTGACACTTGTCTGGTTCTTGTCATCAGTTCCACGTTGGTGATCTTGTCATATCATTTTCAACCCTCCTGTTCTACACAAGCACTCATTTATAACTTTATTAACAAAGGCAGTTATTGTGTCACTCACAATCCATGCTTCAAAAGGTCCAAAATGGTTGGCTTCGACATGAATGGAAAACCTCCATAGAAGCATCGAATCTTCAAGAACTAATATGGATCTACTGTCCTGGTCATGCCGGGGTACGTGGCAATGAAAGAGCTGACAGACTAGCTTCAAGAGCACCCATAAAAGGTGCATTGGCCATGGATAAGGAAGAAATACTGAGGGCAATTCATGTTCGTCTATTAGAGAATGACACTGCGATCGATGAATCATCAAGGTTAAGACTGCTGGAATTTGTCATCAAATGTAAGACCAGCAGGGATGGACGTATGAGAGGATGCATCCGCCGTGTATACAACCAGTGTGCAACAGGAACAATTAGCATTCATACCCTTCGACATTTGCTGAGGGAGACTGAGCGCCTATGGGTTTGCCTGGAGTGCAAAGACGTCGATTCTGATTAGCATTAACTCATTTATAAGTGAAACTTCTTGGTTGTTTGTTGTTCTCCACATTTCACAGCCATTCAATAGAACTGACCTGACATTTGAGTTGAAGATTCTGATTTTTACGTTGGAATTGATTTCTTCATATATTTTCCAATATAATGAAAGCTCGCTCCTCTAGCCTATTGTATTCTTATATTGATATCACCACCTGTCTTTCCAACCTTGACTATTTTTATATCACCACCTGTCCTTCCAACCTTGACTATTTTAATATCACCACCTGTCCTTCCAAACCTGACTATTTTGCTATCACCACCTGTCCTTCCAACATTGACTATTTTGATATCACCACCTGTCCTTCCAGCCTTGACTATTATGCAGTCAAGATAATATGTATGATTCTAAATCTCACAGGGTGTTTCTTCAAGTGCTATTTTGCTGCAAATATTTATTCTCATTACCTTTGTACTTGTGTGTATATATTTTCAGGCCCACTTGATGTGACCTCTCATCAAGCATTCTCAATTCTCATTACCTTTGTACTTGTGTGTATATATTTTCAGGCCCACTTCATGTGACCTCTCATCAAGCATTCTCAGTTCTCATTCTTGATGGCCAGAGCCAAAACAAATGATGGCTCAAAACTGAAATTGGTGGCAAGCTTTAACTATACCCTGTAGCTCCTATAAGGAATGAAAACAAATGATGATGACACAAAACATGCAGAAAGTTATCCCACCTTGTAAGCATTGAGCGCAGCTATGCAGTCACTGAGGGAGTTGTCAGACCACCCTAATTTGGCTCTATTAAAAAAAAAAAAAAAAAAAAAAGGGATCACATAAGAAATAACACTGCTGTGTGTGTGGCTATAAAACCTCTATAACAGTTGATGGACACATCAATAGCTGCCGAGGTACAAGAAGAAATAACACTACTGTGTGTGTGGCTATAAAACCTCTATAACAGTTGATGGACACATCAATAGCTGCCGAGGTACAAGAAGAAATAACACTACTGTGTGTGTGGCTATAAAACCTCTATAACAGTTGATGGACACATCAATAGCTGCCGAGGTACAAGAAGAAATAACACTGCTGTGTGTGTGGCTATAAAACCTCTATAACAGTTGATGGACACATCAATAGCTGCCGAGGTACAAGAAGAAATAACACTGCTGTGTGTGTGGCTATAAAACCTCTATAACAGTTGATGGACACATCAATAGCTGCCGAGGTACAAGAAGAAATAACACTGCTGTGTGTGTGTGGCTATAAAACCTCTATAACAGTTGATGGACACATCAATAGCTGCCGAGGTACAAGAAGAAATAACACTGCTGTGTGTGTGGCTATAAAACCTCTATAACAGTTGATGGACACATCAATAGCTGCCGAGGTACAAGAAGAAATAACACTACTGTGTGTGTGGCTATAAAACCTCTATAACAGTTGAAGGACACATCAATAGCTGCCGAGGTACAAGAAGAAATAACACTACTGTGTGTGTGGCTATAAAACCTCTATAACAGTTGATGGACACATCAATAGCTGCCGAGGTACAAGAAGAAATAACACTGCTGTATGTGTGGCTATAAAACCTCTATAACAGTTGATGGACACATCAATAGCTGCCGAGGTACAAGAAGAAATAACACTGCTGTGTGTGTGGCTATAAAACCTCTATAACAGTTGATGGACACATCAATAGCTGCCGAGGTACAAGAAGAAATAAAGTGTTAAATTTGTAAGGCAGACATTCTTCTTCTTCTTCCTTGTTCGTCCTAAGAAGGACGTTGGTTGCATTGTGTCCGTTTACAGAGAAGTGCGATATTTGCGACTTTCGGACGACACATCCAACTTCAGCACGGCAATTTTTGGGACCGGGTTAGCCTTCCTTCTTCGATCCCTACTTTCTCAGCCAGACTGCAGCGATGCAGCCTGTTTCCAGGACCACCACTTGGAGGTGGAGTAGGGTTTTGGTCAGCTCTGGTTTGCTGACCCTGACGCAAGCAGTCAAGCTATGGGTCGCTGACTGCATATATCACTATTGATGCGTCCAGGCAGACATTCATTCCTTCACATTCACCTTGTTGCTCACTACAGAGCATGGAGCCACCACAACAGTTGGTCCCCTTGTTGGAAGTCTGCACCTAAGCATTGATGTTCTCATGCAGTCCTGGTTTATGTAGCAAGTTGTTTCATGTGATCAAGTTGTCAGCTCCATGTACCACCCTGACATGAGCTACCTCTTACATCCTTGAGGGTCAGAAGTAGGCCTATTATGACTTGATCTCCGCACAGATCCCTGGCAACGGGGTTGGGGGGGGGGGGGGGGGGGGGGCGGGCGGGGGGGGGGGGGGGGGGGGGGAGGGGGGGGGGGGGGGAGGCCCCGCAGGACATAATCATGACCAAAACTCTGTAAAAATTAAAAACTATCCTACAGGAATTTTAAAAAAATAAAAATCCCACAATTTCTAAAAATCACCAATCAGTTTTGTCACAATAGCCAATCTGGTTCTGGTTTTTCCTTTCTCCATGTTTAAGAGTAATGTAGACTAAAACTCACTAGCCAATCTGGTTCTGGGTTTTCCTTTCTCCGTGTTTAAGAGTAACATAGACAAAACCTCACTAGCCAATCTGGTTCTGAGTTTTCCTTTCTCTATGTTTAAGAGTAACATAGTCAAAACCTCACTACCCAATCTGGTTCTGAGTTTTCCTTTCTCTATGTTTAAGAGTAACATAGACAAAACCTCACTAGCCAATCTGGTTCTGGGTCTTCCTTTCTTCATGTTTAAGAGCAAAGTAGACAAAAACACTAGCCAAGACAAAAACTCACTAGCCAATCTGGGTCTGGGTCTTCCTTTCACGTCATTTAAGAGTAATACAGACAAAACCTCACTAGCCAATCTGGGTCTTCCTTTCTTCATGTTTAAGAGCAAAGTAGACAAAAACTCACTAGCCAATCTGCGTCTGGATCTTCTTTTCTCCATATTTAAGAGTTCACATTTTACAAGTCATACAATGAAACCAGCCCTCCTTCTTCAAGTACCATGCCAGTTATCATAGGTGATCATGTCTCTCCACAACCTCAAGTCCCCAGTGGTGTTTCTATTGCTGACTTTGATCCATACCACAATCTGAAGCTCTATCTCTGTTCCTTCAATCTTTCTTGTTACCACAATATATTCAAGCTTTCTCCTCAAACAACACCAACAGAAAGTGGACTGCTATTTTTTGCGTGAGTAGTAAGCTTCACTTATGGTTTGACCAAAACTGTCCTACAACAATTTAAAATGCTATCAGAATAGATGTTCTCAGTCAACAAAGTCTGAGTTACTTTGGCAAAATAATAAAACATTAAATAGTGGTTAAATTATACTAAGAGTATAGTAAGGGTAGTCAAGGATGTTGAGGAGCTAAAGAAGGTTCCACACAAAGGGTATCACAGAATGATCAGGTTTAACTGAGAGCTTGGAAAAATGGAAAGCTGTGCAGAATCAAAAAGCAACATGTATCAAGACAGATAAGAAGATATCACACCTCAGCAGGCCTTGAAATACGAGCTTTGTCTCACTAGTTAATTTGAGTTTTCTCTAGGACCAAAGACTGCAAGATTTCATTTCTTTTTAACTTTCTTTCGGACCAAAGAACTATAAGTTCTGATGGTTATCTTTCTCTCAGATGAAAGAACTGTAGGCTCTGAGGGTTATCTTTCTCTGAACTTATTTTTGGTTTCTCAATATATTCAGTGACTGATACTTTTTATGACTTTTAATGACAGACGAAAGTGTGACACTTCCTGTACAAAGTTCAGTAAACTTACTTGTAAGCTTCTAATCTAGCCTGCATGGGACTTGCAAAAATACTCTTCACAGATAGTGCTGCTCCTGAAATCAAGAAGACAGTGCATGTTTGAAATACTCTAATAATTCTAGAAAATATAATACATCAATAAAACTATTACCAGCTCATACTTCAGATGGCTACCAGGAAAACTCTGGACAGGATCACCGTTCTATCTGGCCTATCATAAAGGCGACTGAGATGAGGTTTCATAAGGGGCTAGCAATCTCATCATTTAAAAAAAAAACTGGTGCTTAATAAACCATGTGACTACAAGAGCATATCAGCCTGTTTTTTTAAACACAAAAAGATACATGATTGTGATAGAGTTACTGTGATTTATTTTTCAACAGGCCCCACGTTCTTCTCCTTGTAATATTAGTGAGTTTGGTCTTTTTCTGTAGGTAAATAAATTGCGTTTATAATAGGGATTACCGGGGAGTTTATATTAGACTGTCACCAGTTCTTTCTTAAATAATCGCGATCATGTAGGTTTTCGTTGTTAAAATTATCGCGGTCATTTTATTGTGTATCAGCGGGTGAGTATAAATTGGGTTGGGTGGAAATGTTCCGACGTTTAAAGAAAACCCCACCCGTACGTTCTAATTATAGCACGACCTCAGTTTCAGCTCGGATAATTATGGAATTATTCCGGTAGGATATAGGTCAGAGCTAATTTTAGCTCATGATCACGGACTATTTTTAGATTTTGCTGCAAGATGATTGGGTCAGAAGCGCGGCCCCTAAAGGCCAAGCCAAGTGATAACTAATTCATAGCGTGGGTTTGTATCAGTTTTTTTGTAATAAATACTCGCGTCTAATAACGTAGAGGTCTCTCTGATTAAAAACTTCATGCCATGAAAGTCTTCGCTTGTATTCAATATACATAGTTTGTTTGCTCTAAGGAGAGATTCGATCAATTGGGTAAGCATAACTATTTAGCGTGGTACTTATGATTCGGTTCTATTAGATCTTAGCCGGTTAACGTATAATTCCTCAGGAAGTTTTAATTTAATTTTAAAACAGAAGTGCCATCAACTGCTATCTGGTAGAAAGTTTATTCTGATAAGTTACAAGGGTGTATATACGGGAGTACATGTATGTATTTATTTCATTAAGTAATTAATTCTGATTATTTACAAGTGTATATCCCCGAGCTTAGTTGTGCTTATAAACTTCTGGGAACAGTAGAAATATCTAGCAACTGTGTAACAGGGTTTGGAAATTAACTTTATATGGTTAAGTCTTTAGGTTCTATCAATAAGGAACTTCTGAGGGTCTGATATATATGCAACCTAGATGTAATCATAATAATTGTAGTGTGAATAAGCTTGGTAGTCTTGTACGGTATTTTTTGTGTGTGCATTTAATTGGTCGTGTAATTAAACATTATGGAGCGGGGATTTTGTGTTAACATTGCAACATTGTCTGCGGGGTCTGTGCAACATTGCACGTTATTTTTTTTTTTCCCTGTGTGATTTGATTTTTTTGAGTTGTTTTAATAAAACTATATAAATGTTCACTGGATCAGTCTCTCTAATATATATATAGCTAACTATACTGTGCATATATATTTGTCTGTATGGTGTGTCTGTGGTCTTAGTACCCCCTTATCTCCTTTTTGTTAAGGTAGCCAGAGGGGGGTGAGTCTATTGCTATTCTTGAAGTCATGAGTGGCGAGGGAGAGTCAATCTCGGTTCTCAACCCCCGAAGCCAATAGGCCCATCTGTCCACATTCACTATCATTTCTCATCTAAATCTATCTTCTCAGTCTCTCTCATACTAGGGTCTTGTCTATACACTAGACACACTCTAAACTTAAATCCACTTCGTGACAATGATATATGTTCTAGTTTTAATGTTATTCAAAGATGAAACAGGATAATAAGTACTTCCTTGGTTTGTATATTACATCATGGCTGATTATTGTTAATAACATTAAGGCTAAGAACCAATGAATGCTGACTGAATCCCTATCCATTAAAAAATGTAAAAATTCCACAATGTGTTTATGTTGGGAATCTCAGTAAACAGTAGAACATGTTGTCCAGGATCCACAAGGCCCACAGAAGATAGGCTGGCCATAACCACTGAGTTAGAACTTTACTGTTTTAACATGTCAAAGGTCACAGTCAACTATTATGGGCTTACCTATGATCAGGCACTCTTCTAGTACACCAAAAACATGACCCAAAACCAAGAGCTTGCCAATACGAATGTCCACAGGGAGGCTGGCTAGGACGTGACCAATAAATGTCAAGGTTCCATCATATGGATTAGAATCCTCACCCACGGATGATGACAGTGCCCCTACCTGCCAATGTAGATAAGAATATATTGTTAATGATCCACTAGCATTGGGATAATTTTTCTTTGGCAAAACATAACCCATTATTATAGCCCATGGCTTAAAAAACAAAGGTTAGCAAAGGCTCATGCCTGGACTGGTGAAAAACTGAAAAATTATGATTAGAAGAACACCATTTGTGGACAGTGGAAAGATAAAATGAATAGTTATACTGACATGCATGTTAAGCTGGTAGAAGAACTACATCAGGCATAGAATTTGTAGTAACAAAGAATCAGTAAACAGAGTATGATAGTATAACATAGTGTACCTCCTTCAAACTGAGTATTGTTCGTCCAATGTCATCCAGGTTAGGAGGTGATAATGCCAGGCCAAGCAGGGCCTTTGGTTCCCCCATATCAAAAAGTTTTGTCTTCAGAACCAATGACTCAAGAGGCGATCTCTAAAATAGAAAGAATGTTGCAAAAATGTATCAAACAAAAACTGTTTTTCTTACTAGTGAAAACAACACTTACACATAAAACGTTGCTTTAAATTTACAGATAAACAGTCACATCTACAGATAAAACTAATATTCACATTTGTTAACAAAATAACCACTAATATTCACATTTGTTAACAAAATTAACAACTAATATTCAAATTTGTTAACAAAATTAACAACTATTCCCATTTGTTAACCAAATTAACAATAACTAATATTCACATTTCTTAAAAAAATTAACAACTACTAGTAACATTTGTTAACAAAATTAACAATTAACAACTACTATTCCCATTTGTTAACAAAATTAACAATCTTGTTACGAGATTTTTAAATTAGGAAAACTGCCACTGAAACTGTAAGTAAGCTACTGTTCAAATTTATACGTTTTTATGAACAGAAACAATTGAAGCTTTCATTTATTATGTGGAAGTGATAATAAAAGACAGACAAAGTTTTCCCTCTAATTTAACATCAAATACACCATTCTGAAATTCAGAGAAAAAATAGAATGGTCGAATTATTTAAAAGAAAAGTGCTCTAAGACTAGACTGATCTGCATCTGAAAGCTTAATTTCTTAATAATACTTTCTAGTTCATGTACAAGCAAATTTAAACATGCACAAAAATGTTTTAAGTACTGTTTCATTTCTGCTATTAATGTTTCTTAATACAAATATTCTACAAATACAAGACATGCAACGTAACTTTCCATATTCTCTAAACAAACACAGAAAGCAAATATGCTCACCTACCTGCATTTCGGGAATCCCGTACTCCGGTAGAACATTTCTATAGAACCACTGTGGAACCATGTAATAGACTCGTCCATTTGAGACTCGACCGGCACGACCTTTTATTTAAAAAAAAAAAAAAGTTTTTGTGAACATGTGTACACAAGAAAACAATATACTAATATTGGGACACAACATTTAAAAACTAATTTAACATTTGTAAGTTTTGCTATTGCTGTCAGTGATCTCATGAGTGCTAGCTTCTTGAGGTAAAGTTACTGGTTCAAAACAGGTAGTGTCACGCTCCAGTCTAAACAGAGGTAAATGGGTACTGTCAGACCTACTACTTATACTGTGGATTTTAACACATGACAATCATCTAATCATTGGCTCATCATCTAAGGATACGACCACAGCACAAGATAGCTGACAATAATCAACTATAACACTTTTAACAGGTACGTTCCCTTTAATAATGCACTACACACAATGAAGCCCCACACGGCTCATAACACGAATGAAATATACTGACTAAACATGCCAATACAGCTTGCACTACTAGCAACTTAATAAATACGTATCATACCCACTGGTATGGCCATCCTAAATGGACATCACTATGACTTTCGCTCACCGGCGAAAGTTATGTACTAGTATTAGGCAAAAAACTAGATCACAACTGACTTAACATCACCGATCTACAAAATTGCCGCTAGAGAAAATACATTAACATTCTAGCAAAATGCAATACATCCAAAGATCACATGAAGAAAAGGCAAGCACTGAATCAGAACCACAATGGCAACCGCTCTTCAGCAAAACGCTGACAGGGAACAAAAATGACCTATCCCGGTCGATGGCCAGAAAGTCACTAACTTTTTGCGCCAGAATTTGTTTCTACTTCCCTTCCGGTCAGCTGACCAAACGGGTTTTTTTATTATCTCAGTGTCGCCACTCACAGCGTGACCAACTTAATATTTTGTCGAACATATTTACTATGACGGGTACCCAACTCTGCTCTTGGGTTGAGGAAGGCAAACTTAGTGAGGAAGGGAACTGGTGACACCACCTCATAAAGCTGGGACCTAGTATAGTGAAGTCTCTAGAACTTTGTACCCCTACAGCAATATTTGCTATGGGACCTTGTTAATTTCTCATCAAACAGGATTCATACAATTCTGCTTCACTGAAGCAGAGACCACTTCCATAGCTGAGTGCATTGAAAACAGGGTGGGAATATGTACAAATGGATCAACCAGTACCTTGAAAACAGGGTGGGAATATGTACAAATGGATCAACCAATAACTTGAAAACAGAACTGCCAGAGCACAACCTCAAGGACAGATTAGCCAAAAATTGACAATGGAGAAAGCTGAAACTCCGCCTAGGCCGGTCCCAAGCCCGGCTGAAAAAGGAGGAGGGCAGCCTGCATGGAAGCAGCCCCTCCACCATGCAAAAGCACAACAGGCCAATCACCTGTTTGCTTTAAAACATGATTATGTGAACTGCAAGAAAGAAAACCGGACTGATTCTAAAGGTGACGAACTGGAACAGACTACGACTTATGGAACTTGAAACACAAGAAGTATAAATGGGAAAGAAGAGGAGCTTGTGGAAGAGATGAGGAAAGCAAAGTTAGAAATCCTGGCTATAACGGAAACAAAGAAAAAGGGAAAAAGGAGTCATGGATCTTGATGGCAACACGCTGCTCTATAGTGGTGTACCCAATTCTGAAAGAGCTAAAGGGGGCGTGGGTTGCATTGTGGCCAAAAACCAAAAAGATAGTATCAAGGGAAAGAACTTTGTCTCGGAGAGCATTATGGTTGTAAAACTAAAAGAAGGAGAAACCATAGTCAACCTGGTCATAGCATTTGGGCCTAATGAGGATGAGAGAGCAGAAGTCAAGGAGGAATTCTTCGAGCTGCTTCAAAGGACAGTGGATGAAATTATCATGCTCGGAGAATTCAATGCCAGAGTTGGAAATGACCATGCTAGATGGGGTGGAGTTATCAGAAGATATTTGCGGGGCTTTATACGATTCACTTCTTTTATTGTTGTTGCGGCCCCGTCTTCTATTTCAGTGGTCGTTGTGGAAAGCCACCGTTCTCATTGATTCAATAAGCTTCTTAGTTCTGGTCATTTGATTCATTAATTCTTGATCGTGCTATTGTTGGAATAGTTACGCGAATGTGAGTTAATACTTTCTGTCTGTCACAAGGTTTGAACTCAGTATCATAATTGTTGAATTTGTAACTTCAATGAACGTGATAAGTCTCTTCTCGAGTCCACACAATTTTTAATATACATTTCAAACAGTAGACAGTCCATGGAGGTTGATTATGAAAACATTATATATTAGAATTGAATCATACATCATAAATGCTATCCATGCATTATAGTCCTGGTCCAATAATATGCAACACTATAGTCAGAACGTCGTAACTATATGTACGCGCGGTTGGGACATCCAACGGCCGACAATGAGATTAGACGTCTGGCGATATAAAACGAATGTGGACCATAATTTCATCCTTCCTTGACTTTAGTTAAAACTACTAACCTCGATACATTCCTCTCTTCATAAGAATATCGGACTGACCCATGTCCGTACTGCAATAACATATGTGCGGCAATATCATGCCTACCACTGGAAGGATTATAGGACACGTCTTATCCGTTTGACGGTCATCTAAGAAAAGGGTGTGGTAACCTAGTCACGGTGCGTGACATACCAACGCATACACGTCATAATCAATCGTGTGTATCGCGTACACTAACTAACAATTATTTACATTATATTAAACGTAGTCACCTATTAATCTTATGCTGTTAACCTCTAGCAGACCATGCCAATAAAATACCTTAACAATTCCCTGTCCACTGGGGGAAAAAAAAATCTATTAGATAGATTTTTTTTAACAAAAACCCATCTGAAAAAATACCAATATGTTAACAATATCAAAAAAAAAAAAAAAAACTTAACGAGATTGCGGCATATGGCCTACGACGTTCTGTCTAGAACCAATGTCGTGGTCATGTCGACTAACCAATAGTCATGTAATATATTCATTATTTATATCATAAATAAATATAAATGGTAATAAGAACTAAAAGAGAATGGTAATGTCGATCTCTAATTAAATAATTAATTAACTTAAAATATGTCGTGATAAAATGTCATGTCAGACTAATTTAAAGTGTTAAAATTAAACTAAATAACTATACTAGGTATGGAATAAGAATAAGTTGTTGAAAATCTAATGTAAGAAAAATGAGAGGATCTGTTAAAGAAAGACATAATAACGAATAAAGAATAAATTAGAGAAAGAAAAAAAATGATGTATAAATTTAACTAAGTTATGTGTGTTGAACATCAAGTAAGTGTAGTATTAAGTTATTAATACCTTTCTAACTAATTTAAACAATAGTATGCAATATAATCATGTAATTCTAAGAATATAATCAAAGAATTATGTGAGTTTCTTTTTTTTCTTTCATTTTTTTAAGTTTCATTCATTTTTTTAAAAATTCAACTCACTTGTCATTTTAATGTGGATTAGTTTTAAAGAATAAATTAAAGTAATTAACATTGGATATGAAGATCCATTCGTAGTCTTGATCCTTGAATTTCCATTAGACAAAATGTTCAAGTATTCTGAATCACGTTATATAACGAATTAGTTCGACTGGAATGTCATTTATTTTCTCCGAAGTGTTTTGAAACAATGTTGTGACAAATGTAAACCAGGAAAGTCCCGGTGTAAAGACGAATATAGTGTCAATTGATTGCAGTCACTTTGCGTATAATTTGCCTATAGAAAGCAGCTGAGTAAATGGTTCATTCATGTGTCAAAAAGCAACGATGGTGCTATGTTCTTTGATTAAGTTTCTCTGTACATGGTATTGTCTTTGCGACAAACAACGTAAATTAGGAATCGACATCATTAGGATTTCGAGATAATGTATCTGCCAAGATGTTGTCGGATCCTGTGATGTACTCGATTGAAAACTCGAAGGGTTGGAGGAGTATAGCAAATCTGGTCAATTTTGGACTCTTGTGATTTGCTCGTTGTAGTGATGCTACGGCCCTTTGATCGGTTTGTACTACAAAAGGGGCTCCCAGTAGGAATTTTTCTAGTTTGGTTATCGCCCACACGACGGCTAAGAGTTCGCGATCAACCGTAGAGTACTTCACCACTGGTGGTTTCAGTTTTCGTGACACGTACAAGTTTGGATGGAGGATGTCGTCATGGTATTGGAGCAAACATGCGCCAATTCCGTAGTTACTCGCATCTGTACGAAGAATGAACTTTTTAGAAGCATCAATTAATCTCAAAATAGGTGGATTTGAAAATATAGAAATTATTTGCCGAAAAATTCTGTCACATTCGTCAGTCCATGTCACTTTCACTGGCATGTTCTTCTTTAGTAATGAGGACAATACAGCAGTGATGGATGACAAGTTAGGTACGAATCTACTGTAATATTGGACTAGACCTAACAAGCTTCTCACTTGTTTCTTCGTTTGAGGAACGGAAATGTTTAAAATTTTTGAAACTGTACTGGGTAATGTTCGGATATATCCAGCTCCAATAATGTGACCCAAAAAAGTGATCTCATGAAATGCTACCTGTAATTTTGTAGGTTTAGCAGTTAACTTGTACCTTCTCAAGGTATCAAAAACGTATCCAAGACCCAAAAAATGTTCCTCAAAAGATGAACTAAACAAGCATATGTCATCTATATATGTAATAATGTCTGGTCTACCTGAAAAAAATGTGTCGCATCATGCGAACAAAGGTAGCTGGAGCGTTAACCAGCCCAAAAGGCATCACGTTCCACTGGTATAGACCTAGCGGAGTTGAAAACGCTGTGTAGTATTTTGCTTTTTCGGTTAGTGGTATCTGCCAATAACCTTTAGTTAAGTCTATCTTAGTAAATATAGTTGCTGTCGATAGACGTGGCAGTAAGTCATCGAGAAGTGGATGTGGTTCGCTATCAACTATCGTTTGTGCATTTAATTTTCTATAGTCGACGCATAGTCTAATGTTATTGTCCTTCTTTCGGACAATAACTAATGGAGAAGAAAATGGGGAATTACTAGTTTCGATAATTCCTAAAGATAACATCTGTTCAAGTTCCTTAGTAGTTTTAGTAAGAAAGTGTATAGGAACAGAATAAGGATGTACCCGAATTGGAGTATCCTCGTTAAGAGTGATGTCATGATTAATGACTGATGTGCGACCTGGAACATCGGTCAACACATCTGGATAAGATTGTAGCAGATCAGCAATCTTTTGATGCTGTTGCGGTGTAACCGACGAAGAGATGGTTACGTCCCGCCAAGATTCGCTAGATTGTACTACAGGTACAGGTAAAGCTAACTGTACCTCAGGAAAAGAAGATTCTTCTTCCTGGATAACGGATAAATTAGAATAGTGACATGTAGGTCTGAAAGTGTCATCTAATTCATGAAAAATAGCTTGTAGATGTTCAGGTCGAGTATGAAATTGCTTGAGCATATTTATGTGAAATATTTTGTGATGTCCCTTAATGTCCAGGACATAATCAACATCAGAAATCTTATTGATAACCTGGTAAGGACCATTCCACGAGATTAGTAGTCTATTATTGTTATGTGGCAATAACACATAAGCTTGATCTCCTGGAAATAATTGACGTAATCGTCTATTACTGTTTTGGAAAGTTCTAGCTTTCTCTTTCGCAGCCTCAGATGAAGCTGTTGCCATTTGACAGGCATCAATAATGTTATTCCGGAGATTAATTACATATTCATAGGATGACTGAGTGTCCTGAGTCATCTCAGAATCGATTAATAAATCTTTTATCAGTCCCATAGGACCTCTGGGAGGAGCGCCAAAGACTAAATGAAACGGAGAGAAGCCAGTTTGTTCATTTGGCACCTCTCGATAAGCGAATAACACCGCTGGTAGCACTCTGTCCCAGTCCTGTGGATGGTTAACTGTAACTTTATGTAGCATTTGTTTGAGTGTACGGTTAAGTCTTTCTACAGCACCATTACTCATTGGGTGATAAATGCTGCTGAGGTTTCTATCTATTTGCCAAGTCTTCATTACCTCCGTCATAGTCTCAGATATAAATTGAGAACCATGATCTGACAAAAGTTTTCTAGGAAAACCTACTCTAGAAAAGATCAAGTGTAGTGCATCAGCTACATCTGTGGTGGTGGTTGTTTTTAATGGGATGGCTTCTGGCCATCGTGTGCATAAATCGATGCAAGTGAGAATAAACCTATGTCCTCTGGCTGATGGTAAAAGTGGGCCAATGATATCAATGGCCATTTTGTCGAAAGGTCTCACCGATATATCACAAGCCTGAATAGGCGCCGTGTGAAAGGCTCCCCGTGCTTTCACTTCTTGGCATATCGTACAGGAGCGTACGTACTGTGAAATATCTCGTGATACTCCCGGCCAAAAAAAAGAAGATAATACTCGTGAACGTGTACGAGTATAACCCATGTGACCTGCACACTTAGAATCATGTGCATGTTGAAGTATGTACCGCCTAAAAGCAAAAGGTACCATGACTTGTTGTCTTATCTGAGTTTTATCCATAAAACATCTTAATAAAATGTCATTTTTAATACTAAACCACTGACTATAATTTATGTTCCTAGAAAGATTGTCATCTTTGTTGACCAGCGTAAAAAATTTTGTTAGTGACCTGTCTTCCCTCTGTTTTGCAGCAAATGATACTCGGTCAATAGCAGAATGAATCTCGATATTTTCATGATCATTTGTTTCCTTGTTTTCCGTGTCTATAGTCTCTAATTGTTTTGTATGTGCTCTGGTTATTGCTGCATTTCCGATGTATAGATTATTTTTTTCCCATTGAATAATCTCATCTGGTGTGCAATCTTTACTCCCGTGTATGCATCCCACCATAAGGTCGGCAATTGGGTTTCTTAACATGCATGCTTTAACATTGCCTGTGAAGAAAGGTGTGTCAATGTAAATAATAGCTGTTGGATAATATTCTATGGTTCCCCCAAAAGTCATGCACCTGACATGTTCTCCAGTTGCACAATTTGGATGAACAAGTGTCTGACGGATTCCGATCGTGGTCGATCCCGAATCTCTTAAGACTGAGACGATGGATCCATTAACTTTTCCTCTGTTGAAGATCAGTGATCCTGTTCCGTCATTGACTGCTAGACTGACTTCTGGTAGAATATGACCGCAGTTCAGAACTGTCTCTTTTGCTTTCTGAAATATAAGATTACATGTTGGGCAACTATTTGCCACGTTATAATTCATTGCAAAACAAGTAGACGATGACTGTATTTTGTTATCAGTAGTTGAACTCTGAACCCTAGGGGTTGTAGCAGCAGTAGTAACAGCTGCCCCTGTATTATGGTTATAAGTTGTCGATCTACGAGAATGAGAACGATGACGAGAATAATTAGATGAATTATCCCGTTGTCCTCTATTGTAACTGTTATCTCGATGTCTCGAGTTATAATTATCGCTATTGTTCCACTTGTAATCATTATTATAGTTATATGATCGATTATAACTTGAGTTACGTGGATTACTGTTATTTCTTGACTGAGGTGAATAGTTTCTGGTTTGTTGTCGTCCTCTATTAAAGTTATTGTTAAAGTTATTCTGTCCCTTATGAAAATTAATGTCATAGTTTCCTTTGAACCTACCCCTGTCTACACTGTGTGTTCTAGGTTTGTTATGATTATGATATGCCATATTGGAGGCTACAGGAAGTGGTTCTCTTATCAATGTGCCAGAAATATTAGCATTCGGATGAGCTGTGCAGTAATTTAAAGAAATTTTTTCTAACTCATCAATAGATTCTGGTTTTCTTTCTTGCAGATAAGCAAAGAATGGTGGGCTGACAGACGATAATACTTTATCCCTCAATAACAAATCGACTAACTTGTCGTAGGATTTGTTGACACCTGCCAGTTCAACCCATCTGTTAAAAGTATTGCGTATGTTAGCAATAAAACCTGTGAAATCTCTATTGTTATCTGGCAACAAACTTTTAAAACGCAATCTACATGCCTCTTCGTTCAAGTGGAAACGACGTAGTAACAACGTCTTAATGGCCTCATAGTCTGTTGATAGTGTTGGATCTATATTTTGTGCTGCACTTGCAGGTTCGCCATCTAGAAATTCCTTAAGTTTCAGTGCCCATGCCGCTTTGTCAAGGTTATTCACCTTACATATGTCCTCAAAGCGCGCGAGCCACGATGAAAGGTCATCTACGTGTAACTTGAATGGAGGCAGCTTAAAGTAATAATTACCTTTAAGTCGTGTGGATGAAGATCCAGATTGAGCAGTATCATTTTGGGTTGCTGCAGCGCCCTGTGAATTAAGTTTTGCTGTTTCTAATTTAAGTCGTTGCAATTCCATTTCTTGCTGCAGTATGATTTCTTGTCGTTTCAATTTATTCTCTTCTTCAATCCATAGGATTTCATCTCTTGCTATCTTTCTTTCTTCTTCTTGTCTTAATTCTGCCTTCTTTTCCGCCTGTTTTCTTTCAAGTTCTTCCATCTCTGCTTTAGCAATGGCTTTCTTTTCCTCCTCTTCTGCCTTATATTTTGCAAATTCAGCCAATGCATAAGCCTCGAGAAGTTCTCCTTTTTTCCCAAAATCTTTACCATTTTTAATAAAATAGTCTAAGTTAAGCATCTTGACGTTAATATTGTACGTAATGGTTATGTAATAATCACCAATAAATTTTAAGTAATTATTATACTTATTCAATTTATGAATAGTCGATATAAACAATCATAATATTATTGAACTTAATCTGGGAATGTTCAATTTAATTAATTGTAATATTATCTAACTATTATTTGTAGATTCCATACATAGACATACTATGTTGGGAAAATATTACATATATACTCGTTAATATATCATAAATAGTTATGATATTTATCTATTTCGGGTGCTGAATTACTATCATGCACCTAATAATAAATAGTATTATTCCTCAAGTATTATATCATTCAGTCAGTGATATGTGCTAAGTAAATCATTTAGTAATGGAAAAAATGTACCAAATAATATACACTATGTCCTTTATATGCAGGACAGACTAAAAAGTCAAATTATTTTATAAATATATATTATTATTATATTATGCCTTAATCATGAGCTATAAAGTGCATCGCCCATTTCTTGGACTACCACTGCAAATTGGTGCAAAGTCCCTAATTCTCCTTAAAAGTCATTAAATTTTAATTATATTCATATACACTCTTATTAAGCAAGAAATTATATTATTAGTGTTAAATCATGAACAGATGAAATGAGGACATACGATACGATGGGTAAACCAAGGATAAACAAACCATATTATCACGAAACAAGACGTTTCTACAATAAAAATTGATATTATGAAACCAAATCTGCAAACCGGAAATATAGAGTAGGGTGAAGGTTAACTGAATATAGAGTTAAATCTGCGTACATAAAAATTAATGACGCAAACATGGACTCATTGACGGTTATACAAAAAAAAAAATGAACTGAATAATAGCAAGATCAGAAAGAACAAGATAGATTACTAACATTGTTACCAAACTAAATAGAATTTAAACTGAATACGATAAAATACACCGATTATTTCACCAAACTAGACATCTAACATATACTGTGAATTAAATGCAGTCCCGAACGAAACAAGCCCCGGAAATGTCATCGACGCGTTCTCCGCGAAATGCGATTTAATTCACTACCCTAAAGACCGTTCAGAATGAATATCGGCAATCCGTAGAGCCATAATTTATTCATTCTGAATCTCCACTCCAACCTCCCACAAATTAGGCACAGCACAAACAATGAAAACAAATATAACGTGCATATAAAATATATATAGAACGGACATGCCTGCAAAATGTGAATTAGACTCAGTGATGTTTCTTATGAATGACAACAGTCACGAACTGAGACTTATCTTTTAACCCGTCGTCCGATGCGATCTTCACCAACGGCCTAGACTAGAGGATAGGACTGTTTGCTCCTTGTTGGTAAATAATGTCTTTTCAATCCTATGATCTACTGAGAAGTTGTATTCTTGAATGAAACATTAGGTGAGCTGGCATCGTCCTTCGATCGTTGGCTTGTACACGGAATATTGTGACGTCACTGATTTTTGCATAGTTACACAAGCCACGTCATGTTCGGAATCATGTGACTTGAACGTTTTCTTGTAATCGTAAACAGTCCGTGAAAGTATGTAAACAAGAAAAAATTTCTTTCTTCCTTCGTTCCCCAGCAATGGCAACCACTTTGTTGCGGGGCTTTATACGATTCACTTCTTTTATTGTTGTTGCGGCCCCGTCTTCTATTTCAGTGGTCGTTGTGGAAAGCCACCGTTCTCATTGATTCAATAAGCTTCTTAGTTCTGGTCATTTGATTCATTAATTCTTGATCGTGCTATTGTTGGAATAGTTACGCGAATGTGAGTTAATACTTTCTGTCTGTCACAAGGTTTGAACTCAGTATCATAATTGTTGAATTTGTAACTTCAATGAACGTGATAAGTCTCTTCTCGAGTCCACACAATTTTTTAATATACATTTCAAACAGTAGACAGTCCATGGAGGTTGATTATGAAAACATTATATATTAGAATTGAATCATACATCATAAATGCTATCCATGCATTATAGTCCTGGTCCAATAATATGCAACACTATAGTCAGAACGTCGTAACTATATGTACGCGCGGTTGGGACATCCAACGGCCGACAATGAGATTAGACGTCTGGCGATATAAAACGAATGTGGACCATAATTTCATCCTTCCTTGACTTTAGTTAAAATTACTAACCTCGATACATTCCTCTCTTCATAAGAATATCGGACTGACCCATGTCCGTACTGCAATAACATATGTGCGGCAATATCATGCCTACCACTGGAAGGATTATAGGACACGTCTTATCCGTTTGACGGTCATCTAAGAAAAGGGTGTGGTAACCTAGTCACGGTGCGTGACATACCAACGCATACACGTCATAATCAATCGTGTGTATCGCGTACACTAACTAACAATTATTTACATTATATTAAACGTAGTCACCTATTAATCTTATGCTGTTAACCTCTAGCAGACCATGCCAATAAAATACCTTAACACATGCATACACTAGATGTGAACCAACAAAGAATGAGAAGTCAGTGATCGACTATGCCATTGTTAGGAGGAGCTCGTTCAAATATATCCGGGATGCTAGAGTCTGGAGGGGGCCAGAGATTGGAAGTGATCACTACCTGCTTACAATCAAAAGAACAACTGAAAGAGTTGCTCAGCCTAGGAACTGCCCAACATCACGGAAGAAACCAAGTAAACGAATGGAAGAAATGAGCATTAAGACCTACAAGCTGAGAGAGCCAGAAATTAAGACCAGGTATCAGGGGCTTATTGCTACAGCGATGAGAAACACAGAAGAACAACCCGATGACTTGGAAACCCTCTGGCTTAAATTCAAGGACATCATAAAGACAGCTGCTGCAGAAGCATGTGGTGAAGTTCGACTTGGGAACAAGAGGACACCTTGGTGGACAGAGGAAGTCAAAGAGAAAATAAGAGAGAAGAAAATGGCATGGAAACAATACTTAGGAGCTAAAAACACAGCGGGACAAATAGAGAAATATAGAGAATATGTGATAGAACAGAAGCAAAGAACAAGGTGCTAGAAGCGAAACAGAAGTCCTGGGAAGAATTTGAAGAAAAGCTAGAAAAAGATGCGCAAGAAAACCAGAAATTGTTCTATAAGACCCTAAAGAACATGAGGAAGGAAAAACAATGCCCTCTCAAATTTATAAAGGACAAGCAAGGTAAATTGCTTACTGCCCCGAAGGAAGTAATGGAAAGATGGAAAGAATACTTCTCAGAACTCCTTGATGGTGAGCAAGGTCAAGCATCAGAAATTATAACCACTAGCACAGAAGAGGAAACCAATGGTGATAAAGATGACATAAAGATGGAAGAACTGAAGGCAGCACTGGAGAAAATCAAGATGGGCAAAGCAGCAGGGCATGATGGTATAACACCAGAAATGGTTAAGTACATAGGAGCATCAGGCGACCTATTACTCTTAAGGGTCATACAGGCAGTGTGGTGCAACAAGACCATACCAAAGGATTGGGAGATTGCCATCATAACACCAATTTTCAAAAAGGGTGACAATCGACAATTTGGAAACCATAGAGGCATATCCCTTCTCAGTGTCCCTGGTAAAATCTACTCTAGACTTCTAGAGCAGAGACTCTGACGCCTAGCTGAGCCACAATTGAATGAGGTCCAGTGCAGATTCCAAGCTAACCGAAGTACTCAATACCTAATCTTCACACTCAGGCAGCTGAGTGAAAAGGCCCTTGAGTATAAGAGTGAGATCCATCTTTGTTTCATAGATCTGGAAAAGGCGTTTGACAGGGACCCCAGGAGCAAACTTTGGGACTGTTTGGCAAGGAAGAACATTCCAACACCATTGATTCATACTATACAGAGCTTCTACAAGTCTTGCAGAAATTATGTGAGGACAGCAAACCATAAGTCAGAAGAGTTCAGGACCACTACTGGTGTAAGACAAGGTGATATCCTGTCATATAAGGAGGGGAAACCCGAGGCCTGTAAACAGTAAATAAATAAACAAACAACACACAAAGGTATGATCGGAAGGTCTAATTAGTCTGGGTTGTCCTATGGTACATATCCGGGTCGCGTGGGAGTTTGTGCTAGACCTCTGTCGGTGAAGCATTATTTTTGTAATGCTTAGCTGGCAGAGTGGATAGTGACGATTCGCTCCCGTGGCTAGGCGATGGGTGCCGTTCGGAAGGTCATGGTTCGATCCCGGTAAGCCTATCACTTCTGTTGTTTTTCTGTTGTCTGGTCTTCTACTTCTTTATTTTCCCACTGAGTGCCTGATCATACCTTTGTGTGTTGTTTGTTTATTTATTAACTGATATCCTGTCACCTTTTCTTTTCATACTCCTCATGGACGATGTCATCAAGGCATGTAAGGAGAGAACAAGAAAGTATTCAGTGGGGTACTGGAAGATGAGACAGGTCTGTATTTCAGAGCTGGCATTTGCTGATGATGTTGCCCTGATTGCTAAATCAGAGGCACATCTCCAATCCAACCTGCAAGTCTGGAAGGAAGAGCTGGAGAAGAGAGGGATGGTCATAAGCAGCTCTAAAACAAAATCCATGGGGATATCACGAGACGAAAGAAGACAGATTAAGCTGGGAGAACAGGTCCTGGAGCTGGTCGACCACTTTAAATACCACGGAGCTATTATAGACCGAAAGGGAGGCATCAAAGAAGAGTTGGCCACTCAAAAAGCAGCAGCTGGGAGACTTTTTCAGGCCATAAATCGAGGATTCCTCAGCAAGAGAGAGGTTGGTAAGAAAATGAAGATGGCTGTATATCGCTCCACCTATGTCCCAGTCTTGACATATGGATGCGAGTCATGGGCAATGACTACAACCCACAGAAGCCAGATCCAAACCTCAGAAATGAGGTATCTGAGGAAGGTGGTTGAAGTAACAAAAAGAGATATGGTCCACAACCAGACAATACGTCAAGGCCTAAAATCCCAGCCCTGCAGACCCAAGTAGGACAGTCCCAACTAAGATGGTCTGGCTATGTCTGCAGAATGGGAGAAGATCCGCTACCACGACAAGCATGGGAAACAAAGAGCCAGGGATCCAGACCCCCAGAGTTCGCTGGGAGGACAACATTAGACAATCTTTGAAGGACTGAGGACTAGAATGGAACCAGGCCAGGAGGAAGACAGCCGACAGGATAGTCTGGTGCTCTCTCTTCCAAACCTCTACACCTCACGGTAGAAGGGGAATGACTAAGTAAGTAAGAAAGCTGTCCCACAGCAAGTAGTCCAAACTGTTCCTCTATATATAGATAATACAATAGATAAAATTGCCATTAGCTGCAGGGATGTTTGCAAGAAACCAGAGCAGAGCTTGGTGCACTGAAAACTGCAGCAGAAGTCCTCCTGACAGAAGACACTGAAAGACAAACTTTTTACGCATTGTCAGTAACAACAGAATTAAGGAGTCAAAGAAACAAAGACCTGAATGTCCCAGGAGCATCAGTCTGCAAACTATGTCAACAATTCAAAAGAAGTGTGACACAACAGAGTTTAATCCCATCTTGCAGCAATATTCCTGAGAACAAAGAGGCTGAAGGACTCAGCTCGCAATGTAGGGTGGAATACTACCTCATACCAACACAACTGTAACATACACAGAGGACAAGAGACTTGTTAAGAGAATATAAAGGATCAAGTGGGAGACAAGAGCATCAAGACCACCACAAAAAATGGTGCCTATCACTGGCTCAACAGAAGAGAACAAGTATTAATCTTCTGATTCCATACATGTCTCAACAGGCTGAGATACTATGTGATCAACAAGAGAGGATAGGAACAACCAATGATAACACATGTGGCATGGATAAAATAACTGTCCAGTATCTACAGCAAGAGTGCCTAATATAGAACTAACAGAGACAATGTATCAGGCTGTCACCATTATCAGACCAAAAGAAACTCTATGGAGATGTCAGCAACCCGAGCTTGATCACTGCAATCTACAAGTACATTCAAACTGTTCAAGTTGGGATCTGAAAGTGTTCGAAGAGGAAGAAGAAGAAATATAATTGATAATAAACAAAACATTTATATTTAATAAAATATCAGCAATGATGTAACATTTCTAAAAGAGGTACATTTATATTCAAAGCAGATTCAGTAACAAAGGTATTTTTCAATAAAACGAGATTCAAAAATAAAACTATAAAATGGAAAATATTTTCCATTTAAACAAGAATCATGGATGAAGAAAGAGCTGTACGTCATCAAGATTCAATAATGAAGCAGTCATCATATATGGATATGAATCAACAAACATGATCTTGACCTTTTCTTTGCTTCGTGTTGACCTTGGAGGCCCACTCCAGCTGTAACTTGGGGTAGTTGGTTTCTGGATCACAGCACAGACTTTTGGTCAGGCAAAAGTCAATCACTGGAAGCAATAAAGAGACATCATCAGAACAAACAGTAAACTTTTACAGAACAATTATTTAAGAAATTTACAGTCTAGAAATGCCATCATACTTCAGTGCCAGTTGCAGAAATAAAAGCGACTACGACATTAAGATGACTTGTATTGAAATTCTAAATGTGTTCTCATGACAAAAGATATTTAACCTCTTTCCAGAAGAGGTTAAAAGCAACCAATATCTATTTGGCAATTTTCATTATTTTACAACAACTAGGCTGGAGGCTGGAACTATTTCTATTTCAACAATTTTTCCCACACTGTCAATCCACATTTTAACTTTTTGAAAGTCTGGTTCAGAAGTCCATAATTTCATACAGCAATGCTCTTATTTTTTTAGCGAAATAACACTCAAAAACTGTCTGTTGATGAGAAAACAACCTTCTGTACATTTATGATCTTTAACCCTCAAAAACTGTCTGTTGATGAGAATACAACTTTCTGTACATTTATGATCTTTAACCCTCCAAAACTGTCTGTTGATGAGAATACAACCTTCTGTACATTTATGATCTTTAACCCTCAAAAACTGTCTGTTGATGAGAATACAACTTTCTGTACATTTATGATCTTTAACCCTTGAAAACTGTCTGTTGATGAGAATACAACCTTCTGTACATTTATGATCTTTAACCCTCAAAAACTGTCAGTTGATGAGAATACAACCTTCTGCACATTTATGATCTTTAACCCTCAAAAACTGTCTGTTGATGAGAATACAACTTTCTGTACATTTATGATCTTTAACCCTCAAAAACTGTCTGTTGATGAGAATACAACTTTCTGCACATTTATGATCTTTAACCCTTGAAAATTGTCAACTGATGAGAAAACACTGTTCTGTACGATTATGATCTATAACCCTTCCATGCTGTATTCCTGTATCATAGGGGCTACTCAAAATGACTCTCTGCCTAATTCCTGGTGTATCAGGAATGGGCAACACTTGTGAAAACCAGGGGTCGAAACTAAAAATAATCAACCCATCATATTAAGATTAAGTAGTGAGTGCTGTATATATATTCTGCAGCAAATGACAGCTTTTGTTAACAGTGCTTGTTGTGTTTACAGAGAATATGACTATTTTTAGAATGAAGCATGCATATCAGGAACCAAGTACTTGGAATGGGAGACCCTTAGGTCTATGCTGCTTACAGCTGCTCCGATAAGAGAAAATATATGGTTTTCAGATGACAATGGTGAACATAAATTTGATGAAACGTATCATAAAGTTGAGTTAGAATCCAGTGATGAAGTAGATCTGATAGTGACACTTACTTAGTCGTTCCTCTTCTACCGTGAGGTGTAGAGGATTGTAAGAGAGAGCGCCATACTATCCTATCAGCTATTTCTGATAGAGATGAGCAGAATTTTGGCAATGCTGTGACTGATGCCAGGGTCCTCTACCAGCTGGTGGTGGATTGATCCACCTACTGGGCTGACTGGCATAGTAAGGCAGAATACTGGTGCTCGATTAAAAGTAAGCCTACAGTTGATAATGTCCTGAAATGTTATGCAGTAGTTTTTGTGTCATTGTTGTTACTATGACATATGTGTGTTTTAAATATTTTTGCTCAGGAATATGATTCTCAGCGGATTTGGGCTGCCAATGAGAAAACTTCTTTCTGTATATGTATGATCTTTAGCCATTTAAAACCATCTGCTGATGAGGACACAACCATTCCATATATTTATGACCTTCAACCCAAGAAAACTGTTGGCTGATGAGAAAACATCTGTATGTATATTCTTGATCTTTAACCCTTTGAAATTGTCTGTTAATGAAAAACAGCTTTTATTATATCTGTGATCTTTAATCCTTTAAAACTATTTACTGCTGAGAAAACAGCTTTCAATATGTTTGTGATCTTTAACCCTGTTATTGGCTGAAGAGAAAACTACTAGGATAAAGGGCACAATCGTCGCTGAACATAACGGGGCGTACAAGATAATAACTTCGAGCATAATAAATAATGGAGGAAGATGCAGCTACTGCAGCCTTAAGGTAAAGGAACCCGTTACATGCCCATTGAGGCATATTGGGAATATGGTGTTAGGCCCATATTATCTTGACCGTCGGCACACGAGGGGTGATGTGGTCGGCATCACGCCGGCCGCCTTAACCTTCCCAGAGTTGCTCTGGTACCCATTTGGGGCTGGGTCAACCCAGGAGCCATTTGTGGCCTAAAAAATTTCTGCCTCATCTGGGCATTGAACCATAGACCACTGCGCTAGGAAGCCAGTGCACTAACCACTATGCTACCATCGCTCCTTAAGGTGGCTAACTGAAATTTCAGTAACAAAGGCAGTCATTGTGTCAGACTCTCAGTCCATGCTTCGAAAGGTTAAAAATGGTTGGATATGGCATGAATGGAAAACATTCATAGAAAGTTCAAATCTGCAGGAGCTGGTGTGGATCAACTGTCCTGGTCATGCAGGGGCATCAAGAACACCAACAGTAGGGACACTGGATATAGATAAGGGAGAGATACTGAGAACAATTAATGATCACCTGTTAGAGAATGACACTGCAATAGATGAATCATCAAGGTTAAGACTGTTGGAATTTGGCATCAAACGTAAGGCTAGCAGAGATGGACATATGAGCGGATACATTTGTTGTGTTTATTAACCAGCGAGCTACAGGAACAGTTAGCATTCACACTCTTCGACATATACTGAGGGAGACTGAGCACCTATGGGTTTGCCCAGAGTGCAATGATGTTGATTCTGTTCAACAACAACAATAACAACAAATATAACTGGAGATTTCTGAGGGAAAGTGGAGAAAGCATATTTGTCTTGGTGTGTCCAAATATAGAAATGTGTATCTGATGTTATAGTAATACCAGGATTCGTGCTACAGAAACCATGACAACTGAAGTGCTCTGTCACAGGGCTCCTACAAGAAAGGTCTACTGCCACGTGCTCCTCATGAAAAGAAGAGGGTAAAGTTATAATAATAATCTACAAAATTAAAAGCTAGCCTTGGCCAGTACAAATAAGGAACAGGTATAAAACTTGACCTACCATATTTGATGTCAGGAACTGTGATGGAGCTTTCAGCAATGTTCGTAGAAACAATCACCTAAAACAGAACAAAGGTATGAAGCTAAACTAAATGTGTAAATATACAACTTGAACAATATCATGTTTTCATGCAACAAATAATAGAACCAATTTTTTTCTCTTTTTACAAACTTAATTTTGCAAAAATAATAAATTTTTTTAATTAGGGATCTTTATTATCTTCCTGCCACAGATGGAAATGAATACAGCTTCAGTTGACAGCAGCCATCAATGACTTACATGACGGTAACAGATAAAAATAACAGATTATGACAGATCGCAACACAAAAATAATTATATTTAACCCCAAACATCAATGCATTCCTACTGTATGGATCTGAAACACAGTGAACAACAAAACAAAGAATCATGACATTAGACTTTCATAAACAGGTATTTGCACAGAACAGCTAGATTAAAATGGTATGACTAGACCATCAATGTGAAACTGATGGACAGAGCTAGGCCAATAAGAAGAACAATAGATGAGGAAAAGACATTGGTGTTGGGTAGGGCCCACATCAGGTAGTAGCATTACAAGCTGGTCCATGTTCTGAAATCCTGTGTAAGACAAATACAAGTGGACCAATACAAGACAAGGTGAAGGACAATTTAGACATGACAGGAATACAAAAGACATGTAGAGACCTTGAAATCATGTCACAGGACAGAAAAGCTTTTTTTCTGAAGGCCTGTGCTCCACAGGCAGCCAAAAGGTAATGAACAAATGTATTTTTTAAATGACTCATTTAATGTAGATGATGATAAAATCCTGTATTCATGATTATAACTATATGAAAGATGATAAAATCATGTATTCATGATTATAACTATATGAAAGATGATAAAATCCTGTATTCATGATTGTAACTATATGAAAGATGATAAAATCATGAATTAATGATTATAGTTATATAAAATAATGACAAAATCAATCATGATTATGACTATATGACATGATAAAACTCCATATCCATGATTGTAACCAACTGTAAGAAATGATAAAATCCTGTATTCATGATTGTAACTATAGGAACTGTGCTACTACTATTTAAGAAGAAAATACTATGAATGCTAACATATAAATTCCAATGCCTATTAACCTCATGCATGCTATATAATGAGGTTGTGCACACAGCTGGAAACCTCACCGTGTAAAACAACATACTACAAGTAAGCCTGTGCTTTAATGCAGGCTTCCAGAAAGGGGGCCAACTGCATTAGTGGCCCCTTGCTCAGTAAGAAGTAACAAAGGAGATGATGATGATGCTATATGAAGTCAACAACCCAAAAGTTTAAAAAAAAAACTGTCGCTGTTAAAGCAGATCACCTTTCTGTAACCTCTGGCAGGCTTCTTGAAAGCTTTGCTCTGTTCATCCAATGTGATTGTGGAGTGAAGTGGTATTATGTCCAGTCTGAAAATGTTGGCATAAATATCAGTTTTTTTTGTTTTTGTCCAAGAAGGACGGACAGTATTTGAATCTCAACCAGAAAGGTTTAGTGATGAAGTGTTAACTAGCTACATCTGTATCAAACATAGCTTAGTTTTAGTTCTATTCTTCTCTCACTTGGGTCGTCAAGTGTCATGAGGAGATGGTGTTTCAGTTTTTTTTAACCTCTAATATTATGACCGTATCTAGTATTGATCATCAAGTGACAGCGTGGTTACAGAGCTTGCTTCTCAATGTAAGATCACTGGGTTCAAAACCTGGTGGCATCAAGCTCCAGTCTACCTAGCTGTAAAAGGGTACCTCACTCCTGCTCTTAAGTTAGGGAAGGTAAATACAGCAAGGAAGGGAACCAGTCGCCTCACCTCATTAACCTGGACCTAGTATAGTGATGTCTAACACTTCCCTTCTCTACGGCAGTATCTGCTACAGGACCTTGACCTTTTTTTAAAATCTAGTACCAGTCCATGTTGCTTTAGGATTTTTTTTTTTTTAACTACCATCTGACAATCTTTATTTCAGACATTATTCTGTCCTGGAGCTAGATCTACATTTGAAGGCTGGTGATGGAAGATTACTGGGCGCTACTTTCTGATGCAGTTGATGCCATGTGCTGCTTTCAGATATTCTGATGTCCACATGTCTTGCTCTGCTACCACAGATATTCTGCTGGCCATGTCTAGGTCTGCTAGCACAGAAATTCTAATGTCCATATGTCTAGATCTCCTATCTCAGAAATTCTGGTGTTCAAGTTCTTGCTCTGCTAACACAAGACATTCTGATGTCCTTATGTCTCACTCTGCTACCACAGACATTCTGATGTCTATATGTCTTACTCTGCTAACACAGACATTCTGATGTCCACATGTCTTGCTCTGCTATCACAGATATTCTGATGACCATGTCTTGGTCTGCTAGCACAGAAATTCTAATGTCCATATGTCTAGATCTCCTATCTCAGAAATTCTGGTGTTCAAGTGTCTTGCTCTGCTAACACAGACATTCTGATGTCCTTATGTCTCACTCTGCTACCACAGACATTCTGATGTCTATATGTCTTACTCTGCTAACACAGACATTCTGTCTTAGGCAATGTCTCATCTGCGACCAACAGGGACATTTCCCTAGGAAATCTATATGTCTTACTCTGCTAACACTGGACATTCTGATGTCCAGATGTCGATTGAAAGGATGGGAAGTCACTTTTTCTGCAGCTGTCTTATGCTATTTTCATATCCCAGCATCTTGATATGGTCTCTGGACCCTGATATAGTAAAAATAATGGACAAACAATTTGCCAGAAGATATGGAGTACCAAAAACTGGCCAAAAAGAATGGAACGCTAAGTCAATAGTAATACCGCTTCCCAAAGAAAGGAAATCTAAAAATGTGCAAGAACTACAGAACCATTAGCCTTATTAGTCATCCAAGTAAGGTGATGTTAAGGATAACTTTGAACAGAATAAAACAGAAAATCAGAAGAATCTTGTCAGGTGGCTGGCTTTAGACCAAAATGAAGTACCTCAGAACAGAATCTTCAATATTAGATTTACTTATCGAAAAACATCTCCAACATCAACACGATATTATACCATAACTTCATCGATTTCACAAAAGCCTTCGATCGAGTCTGGCATGAAGGCTTATGGCAAGTAATGAGAAAATTCAATTTTGATACCAACATCATAGATATCATTGAAGCACTATACAAGGACGCAAGCAGTGCTGTTTTTGCAAGCAACGACATTGGAGAATTTTTCAAAAAAACTGTAGGAGTTCGGCAGGGATGTATCCTGTCCCCAGTGCTCTTTAATATTTATCTAGAACATATTATGCAGGAGGCTCTCTACGATTATAAATCAACCATATCGATTGGAGGCCGACCTCTGTGCAACCTACGTTTTGCTGATGATATTGATCTGATAGCTGGATCAGAATCAGAACTTCAAGACCTTACCTCTAGACTGGAGAAAGTAACAAGAACGTATGGGATGGAAATTAATATAAAAAAAGCAAGATATTGGTGAATAGCCATAAGAAACATGTTCCGACCAACATTACGTTAAATGGGCAAACGTTAGAAGAAGTTAACACCTTTAAATATCTCGGGTCCACTATATGCAGTGATGGAAGATCAATTAAAGAAATCAAGACAAGACTTGAGATGGCCTCAGCTGCCATGACAAGGTTGAATGTGATCTGGAAAAGTAACATCAGTTTTCCTGTGAAGATCAAATTATACAAATCACTTGTATTATCTATTCTCTTGTATGGGTGTGAGAGCTGGACACTCACTGCAGATACGGAGCGAAGGATTCAGGCTTTCGAGCATAAATGTTATAGAAGAATTTTGCGCATTTGCTATAAAGAGCACAAAACAAATGTCTATGTTAGAGAGAAGATAAACACCTATGCAGGCCACCAAGACCCACTTTTGTCAACAGTGAAACGTCGAAAGCTTGCCTGGTTTGGGCATGTAACTCGTCATGACTCCCTTTCGAAAACGATCCTTTAGGGAACAGTCGAAGGTAAACGGAGAAGAGGAAGGCAGAGAAAATCCTGGGCTGATAACATCAAAGAATGGGCAGGGCACAGTTTTTCCACACTTGTACGCATTGCTGAGGATAGAGAGCAGTGGAGGACCCTGTCTGCTGATGCTTCCACCATGGCACCCCTACGACCCATGACCGGTTACGGGCTGAGATGAGATGATGATATGTCTAGATCTCCTATCTCAGAAATTCTGGTGTTCAAGTGTCTTGCTCTGCTAACACAGACATTCTGATGTCCTTATGTCTCACTCTGCTACCACAGACATTCTGATGTCTATATGTCTTACTCTGCTAACACAGACATTCTGATGTCCTTATGTCTCACTCTGCTACCACAGACATTCTGATGTCTATATGTCTTACTCTGCTAACACTGACATTCTGATGTCCATATGTCTTGATCTGCATCAGCTTTTCTTCAGCTTCTCATGCTATTCCAGACAGCGACTTTCTGAAAGTAACTATGACCATATAACATCAAAGAGTTGGTATAAATGTGCTGTTTATCAGCTGTTGTTTTGTTTTCACAGTGACATACGAACATGTGATAAAAGTTTCAGGTAATAAGCCATCCCTTCAAGCATCTTGTTTGTATTCTTCTGTCCTTGATACACTATTCCCCTGTTTGGGTTGATGAATCCTGCTACTTGTTTAATATGGATGTTGAATGAGTCCTATGTAGTTATTGGGATTCTCTCAGGAGAATACCACTTCTATTCCCTCAGGCATGTCATGACAGGCAACTAAGGAGGTTATGCTTAGGGCTGCTACCTCATTATGTAAAAGAAACTGCTAGAGAAATCAGCGCTAGCAAGAGCTCTAACACAGGTTTTTGACAAGGGAGCTATCTACAGAAGTGTTCCCATGCTCCATAAGACAAGTAATAATGTTGATAGAGAGCTTCTTATTCTGTGCACCTTCTGTGTGATGCTTTGTAATTCCTGCACATTATATTTAGTCAACAAAAATAACTTTACAAAATAAACAAAGAAAGTGCATTTAACCCTTTGTATTTTCCATGTGCAAATTGAACATTTCAAACATTTAAAATAACTGTTGAGAAACATATCCATCCATCAATGACTAAGTAAACTATAATTATGTCAAACAAAAGTGACTGAAAGAAAGTTGACCATAAGGGATCTTGTTCCACAACACCAATCACCAATATACCACACAGGCACATCAAATTCATATAAATACAATTTTTTTTTTTTTTTTTTTCAATTGTACTGCTGTATGTACGCCCACTACTGTACTCTTTGGCGACAGTGGGCTCAGGTTATGGCCTACTGTGGGCCTCCTTGGTCCACTACTGTGGGCCTCCTTGGTCCACTACAGTGGGCCTCCTTGCAGAAAGCCTACATCACTACTATGATTGTCAAATCATCCAATGCATGCTAAATTCCGTAGCTTGACAAAAAAAAAAAAAAAACAGGGTGAAAAAAACCCAGCTTCTTTCTTATCTCAAAACACCTGCATCAATGCCGTGAAGACCTCCTCCCAAAACAGAAATGTTAATTGATTATGACGAGCCAATCTACAGCCATGAAAATATATCATTACAGAAGTCCCTGAAATAAGAAAGAAAGGCCACCTGAATCCCCCACAACTAAAAAACTCTGGCTCAGGAGTTGACATACGTATACACAGATGAATCCGCAGAGGGGGCAGTAAATAATGGTGGAGGAGGCATTTTTATCAGATTCATAAATGGGACAATCCTCCGCAGGGCCTTCCCAATTGGAAAGATCTCAAACTTCATGGTAGAAGCTTATGGCACTACTGCAAGATTTGAGAATCCCCACTAGAACCAGAACAGCAGTCACCAGCTAAGATAGTAATCTTCACTGACTGTAGATCACTACTGGGATAAATACAAAACACCAGAAATGAAAACATGACGAATGAGATCAGATCTGAGCTAAACATTATCCAAAGGTCATCAACCATTGTCCTTCAGTGGTTACTCTCCTATCGTGGAATCACTGGAAACGAGAGAGCAGATGATTTATCTAGAATTTGCAGTAAAATGGAACAGTTCCTATTGAGAAGTTAAAAACCATCATACATAACAAGTAAAAATGTGAGTGGAAGATGGAAGGCGATATATACAACAGATATGACCAAATCCACCAGCAGACCATCATTTTCTGCCGGAGAATTGGCCATTATATCCCAAAAATTCTTATCACTAAGATATGCCACCAAAGAGGCATCTCGAAACAATTCTCAGGTAACAGGATCAGAGTGGAGAATAGGCAGATGATGAAACAATTATGTTTGCCAGCAAGCAGTAAGGATGGAAAGTTAAAACAAGTATGAGTCTGTCAGATATAGCAGTAGGATTTGCAGTGAGCGCCATCTGACGAGTAACATGTGAAATGCTTATGAGAAGTCACAACTGCATCATAACTTAATTTCAAGCCATGCTTGCGTGAATGTTGGAAAACAGCATGAAACTGCAGGAAATAGGTGGCATGTTACAGTTTGTTCATTCATTCTAACAATGCCAAAACTAGTTCATACTTTAGAAATCAATACACTACTCTCTCCACATGTAAGCCTACCTTGCCGTGGTTGGAGAGCTTGAGCGCCTCAATGATCCCGGGAGCTATGCCGGCGGGAGTTTTACTCCTGGCAGGGTCACCCAAGCCGGACAGGTCCTGGGTGAGGGGCCAGACTAAATGGGCTGAGGAGTGGGTGGAACCCTATAGGTGTAGATGCAGAACCCACCGGCGAGTGGTACATGCTCTGGTCTGCACCAATCCACCCCCACTTCATGGGTTAAATGCTTTCTTGCCTCATTCTTCACTGTTTGTCGTCTATCACGCCCATGGCGACCGTTGCCTCAATTGGCTGTGTGTGGTGTACCCGGAAACGGGGCCTCCCAGTACTGAGGCAAAGTTAAGTCCCCGATGTCACTTATCGGTGCAGAATTGAGAGAGATGGCTGAGCATCACAATCCCTCCTGTGTTGCAGCATGATGAGAACCCAGCATTGCACACTGAGCTTGGGGGGATCACTTGGGCACCAGACTTAATACTGGCTCTTGACTGGATGGCCGCATGCAGGAGATTTCTACAATGGAGGGTTGGCAGGTGGTGGGTATCGGGAAGTGGCTCTGTGCAGGACGTGAGGATTCCTTGGGAGAGCCCCGAACCAGAGCACAGCATTGTGCAAGCTCTGCATAGTTGGAGAGCCCCCTGGATGACGGGGAATGCACAGTGTGCTACCCCACCTATCCCCAACTGCTAACTTAGAACCAGAAGTGGGGTCCTCTGTATGCGTGCCAGGCCAGGATAAAATGCCTGGGAAAGAGACTGGAGCTCAGAACTCCCTAACTCAAAGTTGCAGGATGGCAGAAAAGCCACGGGAAAGACAGGGCTATTTTAAAGATAACGCAACCATATTTTCACCATACGAGCTCGGACGCCGCCTCGGTAAACAAGGTCCGCGCAGAGCAGTGACACCCCCAGGCTGCTTGCGAATAGTCTACTACTGGGAACATAAACAGATTAGGGATGAGCCCACTCTCCCGTTGAACAGGTGCTAAAGTCGTAGATACTGGGCCAGAAGGCGCACCGGAAACCACAGTATCATGCAACTCGCTTTTTTTTTTCTATGGAGAGTACACCGTCAAATAAATCTCGTTCTGGTGCTCGCCCTGTGGAGCTCCACCAGGCAGGTGCAGTGCCGGGCTCTGAGCCTCGACAGAGCCCACCCTCAGCTACTGGAGGACCCTCTAGACCGTCTTGTGGAGTCAACAGACGGCGGAGGAGAACTACTGACCAAAACAAAAACAGAAAAAGAGAAACCCAGAGTGCCACTTGTCATGATGCACTGGAATGCAGAGGGAGTGAACAGCAAGCAGGCTGGATACAGCAAAAAGACAGAGCTGGAAAACATCTTGTATGAGAAGCAAGTCAGTGTTTGCTGTATCCAAGAGACTCACTTGAAAGCAGATCAAACCTTTAAAATAAGGGGATATCAATGCTTCAGATCCGACAGACAAGATAGACGAAAAGGAGGAGTACTTACTCTTGTAAGGAATAACATTCCTGCACACGAAAGGAAAACCTTCATGGATGGAGCAGAATATCAGCTGCTGCAGATAAAGGTAGACAAGATGGAAATAGAACTCCTGAACTATTACTGTCCGAACAACAAACCCCTGAGTCTCAGCTCTATACAGGTACCAGCCACCAACTTTATAGCAGTTGGAGACTTTAATAGCCACTCCCAGAGCTGGGGCTATAACCATCTGGATCACAGAGGTGAAGAGGTTGAAACTTGGCAAGATGATCACTCCCTAATCCTAGTCAATAATGCCACAGATACTCCTACCTTCTACTCCAGAGGATGGCACACAACCTCAACACCAGATCTTGCCTTCTCCACACCAGATATAGCTGGATCTATTAGTAGAGAAGTAGGAGACCAACTAGGGGGAAGCGACCATCGCCCAATCTTTCTTACTGTCCAGAGTGCAACTCTCAGTACAGGCCCAGCCATTACAAGATGGAACTACAAAAAAAGCCAACTGGGGTTTATTCAGGCATCAGGTGAACACGCTGCTGTCTACCCTCAAGGTACAGAACAGAGACATTAATGAAGTGGTAAAAGACTTCAACAGATGCATACTACAAGCTGCAAAAGAAACCATTCCCAAAGGATGCCGGCGTAACTACATACCATACTGGTCCAGCACACTCCAAGAACGTCAGGAAGCTATGGACAAGGCTAGAAAGGACGCAGAGTCTCAGCCTTCACTTGAAACTCACAACAAATGGAAAAAGGCTGTAGCAGAGTTTCAGAGAACAAAGCTAGAAGAAAAGCGGAAAAGCTGGAGAACTAAAACGGCATCGCTGAACCTTGAGAAAGACGGCAGGAAACTTTGGAGATTAGTCAAGTCTCTAAATGAAGAGCATTCCTCACCAAGGCAGACTATCACATTGGATGAAGGTGGCAAACTTTTCAGAGGAAAACAAGCTGCAGACTTGTTTGCTAGAAGATACAGTTCAGAAAGCAACTTACCCATTAACATAGACCATCAGAGAGAGATAAGAAAAGAAATACTGGCAACCATGGGACAGACAGATACTCCTGCCCCAATGAGGGAACCCATCACACTAGGAGAACTACAGAAGGCTATTTCCAAGCTTAAGTTTCAAAAGTCACCCGGCCCAGACAAAATCAGCAACGAAATGCTAGTAAATCTGAGCTCAGCAGCAAAGACAAAACTGCTTGAGATATTCAACCACAGCTGGTTGAAAGGAACGGTACCCCAAGTATGGAGAGAAGCCATCACAATACCCATACTAAAGAAAGGGAAATGTAAGACCGAGGCTGCAAGTTACCGGCCAATCAGTCTCACAAGCTGTGTTGGGAAGACTATGGAGCGAATAGTCAACCACAGATTGAAATGGTATTTAGAGTCTGAGCAGATCCTGGTGCCGGAACAAGCTGGATTTAGAGAATGCTACAGTATAGAAGACCAAGTTACTTACTTGTCTCAAGCAATAGAAGATGCCTTCCAGGAGAAGAAAAAGGTCCTAACGATCTGGGTCGACTTCAAGCAGGCCTTCGACAAGGTGTGGAAAGATGGCCTCATTGCAAAACTTAGGAGAAGTGGAATCCAAGGCAACATGATGAAATGGATCCAGTCATACTTGCATAACAGGAGAACTAGAGTCACTCTTGACGGTCTGCAGAGCAGAAAAGTGTTGCTCCATCAGGGGGTACCTCAAGGAGGAGTAATTTCCCCAACACTCTTCCTTGTTTACATCAATGACCTGGTGAAAGATCTCCCTGCAGGAGTTAAAGCTGCCTTATATGCAGATGACCTAGTACTCTGGTGCGCTGATGAAAATGTCACCACAGCAAATTATAGAATGCAGCGGGCAGCAGACATGCTAGTGTCATGGGCAGAGAAATGGCTTATCACAATAAACACAGACAAAACCTCCACAACACTGTTCTCCCTCGCCCCCAAGGACAAATCAGCTAACATACACCTAGGGACAACCGTGATCAAGGAAGAAAGCTACCCCACCTATCTTGGGGTGACATTTGACCAAAGGCTTACATGGAATAAGCATATTGAAAATGCAGAAGGAAAGGCCCGAAGACGACTAGGCATACTCAGAAAATTAGCAGGTACCAACTGGGGAGCAAATGAACGAAATCTAAAGAAGATTTATAATGGAGTAATAAGACCACACTTAGAGTTTAGCTCAGCAGCATGGTCATCAGCTGCTAACTCACATCTGCAGTCTTTGGACAAGGTGCAAAATCAAGCTCTCAGGCTCATTACAGGAGCCATGAAAACTACACCAATAACAGAGATGCAGAAGGTTGCTGGATTACAGACATTGTCCCATAGAAGAGACACAAAAAACCATGATCCAGATGGAAAAGTACAACAGTATGCCAATGCACCCAATGAAGGCAAGACTAGATGATCTGGCATTGGGACGTCTAAAGCGTAGCAGCTTTGTGCATCGGGGGAAAAGACTTATAAGACAGCATCAAGAAGACCTATCCATGAAGACAACACCACTGAAGCCCACCCTATACCCTGTACCATGGGAGCAGGCCAGCAGTGCCCTCCAAATTAATACAACAGTCAGTGGTCTCACAAGTGGATGTGAGTATAATGATCTGCAAAAACGAACTGCTACATTGAGTATGATCCAAGAAAGCTATCCCGATCAATCATGGATACATGCCTATACAGATGGATCAGCAACTAATGCTGTTAGGAATGGAGGTGCCGGTATCTTTATCTCATATCCTGACAACCACTATGAGACTAGGCACATTCCCACTGGTAAATTCTGTTCCAACTATACAGCTGAGGTTCAAGCTCTAGAGCAAGCTGCAAATATGATTTATAACACCAACTCTGTCTGCCACCAGGTAGTCATCCTCACAGATGCACTGTCTGTCCTGCAAGCTCTCAAGGGTGGTAAACTCCCGCATCTGAGAAATGAACTAAACAAGGTAGCTGCCAAAAAGAGAACCATACTTCAGTGGGTACCATCTCATTGTGGTGTACCCGGAAATGAAAAGGCAGATAAACTTGCAAAAAAGGGAGGAGAATGTGAACAAGAAGATAATGAAGTCACATACTTTGAGAAAAAGAGAGCTATCCAGACTATCAGAAGAGAACAGAACCAACCCAAAGACGACTATCACACTCTCGACCGGCAGGGACAGACAACTATTTTTCGACTCAGGACAGGGCATAACAAACTGAATAAACACATGCACAAGCTACGATTGTCTGCTTCACCACTGTGCACATGTGGATTAAACGAACAAACTGCTGAGCATGTTCTACAGGACTGTCCTCTGTATGACCAGTTAAGAAAGATATACTGGCCCAATGACTCAACACTAAACTCAAAGCTATATGGAGTTAAAGAGGAACTTCAAACAACAGTCGAATTCATCATGAGAACTCGTCTGACGGTGTAATCATCAAAGATGCGATCGCAAGAAGAAGAAGAAGAAGAATACACTACTTTATTTCAGGACTTTGTCTGACATTCAGCAATCGCCCAATATTTTTATCACAAGGACTTTGAAAGCAGCAAGAATATTACAATGCATTAAGAGTTAAATTCAAACACCACTTACAAATGACTCTGCTCCAATGGTCTTACACGGTCTAACATTTTGATGATTTCATGAAGCCCTGAGACAGAAAATAAAATAAAAAAAACAGAAAGTTTTATGTTTATCTAAGCTAACAGTAAGACTAGATTAATAAAGTATTCTCAACCTGAGCAAAACTAAACTCAAATCAACATCACATAAATTCTTCATTGCAAGTTAAACTAGAATACACTAAATTTGAGGTCATTTTCTTTTATTTTTTTTTTTTAACCTCAACATAAACTTAACCAAAATGAAAATGAAGCCAATCTTCATCTCAAACTAGGCTAAAATAAATATCAGGCAATGTTGAGGTCAGCTCAACAGAAACTTAACCAAAATGAAATTCATCTCAAGCTAAAATAGACTTAAAATAAATATCAGGCAATTTATGTGTGGTCACCATAAGGTAAAGTTAAACAATATAAATGGCAAATCTTGATCAAGCTAATCTATAGTACAACAAATTTGAGGCAATTATTTGTTCACCTCATGGTAAACTTAACCAAATAAATACGAGTCAAATCTTAAGCTAAGCTGTACTACAAGAAATATCAGGGGAAATTTTTGTATCTCTATATAGGCTAAACTAAAATAAACATCCAGCAATTTGTTGTACCCTAAGATAAACTAGGCTAAAATAAACAAAAGGCAAATTCTGAATCTCCAGTTATGCTAGACTAAAATAATTATCTGGCTAATTCTTCATCATAAATTGTTATTGTTGATCAGAATCGACGTCACTGCACTCTGGGCAAACCCATAGGTGCTCAGTCTCCCTTAGCAAATGTTGAAGGGTATGGATGCTGATTGATCCTGTTGTGCACTGGTTGTATCATAAATTAAACTATAATAATATTATTAAAAACAATTTGATCATCTCAAACTAAACTGTACTCAAATATTTATCACCCGGAAGAACTTTCAAGTTAATAATTACCTGCTGAAATAATTAATACTTAAGACTATTACTAAACATCTCAAATCTACACTGGACTTTACCTGGCAAAAAAATCAGCACAGTACCCCTGACTGGGGCAAAGCCAGACTGGCTATCTTTTCTAGAAAACAGAAAACAATGCACATTATTCTCACCTAGAAATTGTTAAACTGTTTAAATCACTGTTGAACAAATTCCAGTTAGTTCGAACAAATAATTTCACTTTTTCCCCCCTGCTTTTGACATGTTTGCAGTATGAACCAATACACACATTTTAATGCTGCATAAGTCTGCAAAATAAAAAAACCACAAAATCTGATGGGAAATGAACACAATATGGTTCCTTTTTTTTTCACCTTTCAGCCCCTTAAGGAGCATAGGACAGGGTTTCAACCAGCTTTCTGCTATCTAGACATGCACAATGTGGTTCCAGCTCTGTCCATGTTCTTGGTGTACAGCTGACTTTCTGCTATCTAGACATGCACAATGTGGTTCCAGCTCTGTCCATGTTCTTGCTGTACAGCTGACTTTCTGCTACCTAGACATGCATAATGTGGCTCCAGCTCTGTCCATGTTCTTGGTGTACAGCTGACTTTCTGCTATCTAGACATGAATAATGTGGCTCCAACTCTGTCCATGTTCTTGGTGTACAGCTGATTTTCTGCTTTCTAGACATGAACAATGTGGCTCCAACTCTGTCCATGTTCTTGGTGTACAGCTGACTTTCTGCTATCTAGACATGCATAATGTGGCTCCAGCTCTGTCCATGTTCTTGGTGTACAGCTGACTTTCTGCTATCTAGACATGCATAATGTGGCTCCAGCTCTGTCCATGTTCTTGGTGTACAGCTGACTTTCTGCTATGTAGACATGCACAATGTGACTCCAACTCTGTCCATGTTCTTGGTGTACAGCTGACTTTCTGCTATCTAGACATGCACAATGTGGCTCCAGCTCTGTCCATGTTCTTGGTGTACAGCTGACTTTCTGCTATCTAGACATGCATAATGTGTCTCCAGCTCTATCCATGTTTTTGATTATTTCTCACTTCTGTCTCTAGTTCTCCAAATTTTCCTCTATTTTCTTTTACCCCGGGGGTAGACAATGATGCTAGCAAATGCCTATGCCAAAGTATTCCTTATTCACATTTTATGTCTTAACCTCCCCCCTAGGAGCCCCTCTGCTTTCTTCTGTCCTCCCTCTCCACATAGATGACTCTGTCCTACAGAGTTAGTCCTATTATTTGTGCAAGCAGCAACTCATGGAAGTCTATTCACTGGTTAAACTTTGGCTTCCTGTCAGCTATGGGCCATCAACAAATTCATGCCAAACTTTGCAGACTTAGCCACAACTTCCTGGCTTTGTCCTACACATTTCATTGCCACACAGTAGATAACATTATGACAATAAAGTATTACTATTGTGCATGTTCTATAAGTAGTATGACACAGTGCCTCAATGACAGCAGTATGAATCTGATGACAATCGTCATCATCATCATCTCGTTTTTCATTCCTTATGAGGCATGCAACCACCACTGCTAATGGCCACCTTGAGAAAGCCTACGTTAAAGCACAAACTCTTGCAGCAATGGTGCCTGTAGTCATTTTTTTATGTGATGAGGTTGCCAACCCCATATTAGTTCGACTTTTATTATATGCCTGAAAGATCAGTAGTCCTCATCTTTCTGTGCCTCCACAGGGCCCCAAGGCCTGAATGACACCAGTATGACAATAATGAACTGACAATGAGGCATGTTCCTTACATAGGACAAAGCAGACAAATTTTCATTCTTAAAAGTAGACAACGCCTTTCATTTCATCAGGTTATTACATTTTCACATAATCATCAAAAGGAACAAATCTTGTCCTAGAATTTTAAAAAAGTGTTTTTTTTTTTTTCATACCCTTGCTCCTTGCCCTCCAAAAAATCAAACTCTTTGATAAGCCCCACTGCCATCTCATACATGGCAGGCATAATTCCTGGCTGATTTTCATCAACAGGGGGTACCTGGCAAAATCAATATACCAAACCACAAATTATACATTTTAAAAACTTATCTGACAAGCTTGCAGAAATTCTGGTCCTACACATGTACCTGAAGTACAAATATACATTTTTGAAATGATTCTTAATAATCATAAAACATTGTTTACAATTTCAGATTTGCCGTTTAGGCCAATTTTTAAAGCAAAATTATAAGAAATATTTTGTAGTAGACCTAAATCCTTCTGAACTCAACTCACTCTCTCTCTCTTTAAAAAAAAACATATTGAAAGTAAATGTCATTAATGCTCCAAAAAATTATGAAAAGAACTACAAAAGAATGAATTATATTGCATATTTTCTACTGCCGCTAATAATATGTGGTTTTCTCCAAGCAAACATCATAAATTTTAACAGAATGACCTCTAGTGTAACTCACCTCTCCCAGGCGGGATGTCAAGTCGTCTGCAAAAAATTCAGAAACATGATGGTGTAATGTGCCAACTGTGATAACTGGTGCCTGTTCTAAATGGTCACCCACAGGCAAACGAAAATACTGGGCAAATAATTGCGTATCGAATGTAGCCGACATCAGAACCACCTGTATGTATTAAAAAAAAACAAGTTAAGGTAGTCCTCGTACCAGATGAGGTTGTGGAGCAAAGTGTTAGAGACTTCACTTATACTAGGTCTCAGCTTTATGAGGTTGAGGTGATCAGCTTCCTTCCCTGCCACCTTTGCCATCCTTAATTCAGGAGCATCACCTATATTCTGCAGACATTCAAATCACTAGCAAATGTAAAGAAAATGAAAAGTTTGGCAAATACATTTAAGCTTTTGTTTGATGTTCATATCTGGGATAATGACACTGCCCATCACATCATGTGGCAATGCTCTCTACAGCACCATTTCAGATTGGGCAAAAAGAAACCCTGTGACCGTGTGTGCTGATAGTGAAAGCGTATAGTAGGCGACTGTTAATGATGGTGATGTTTCGACACGAATACAAACAGCTGCACAGACAGATGTGGGGTGATGTAAAGTCATGGTAAACAGATTTCACTCTAACATCGGTGAAACGGGAAACGTGCAACTGTTTATTTACATCTGTTCACAATGTCAGACAAAATCATGTGGAAGAGGATTACTCTGCCCGACCTTCCACCGTAGTATACAGCTTTTGTACAACAACTTTTGTGTCCTGAAGATTTACAAAAAATATATCGTCCTTGCTTCCTCCTTTCATTCCTTCCTCTAAGTCTCTGCTAATACATTTTTCCTCTCAATATAACTGTCTCTGCTGTCTTAGCCTACTGGCTTGAGAACCGTTGGAAAACTTCTTAATGTCACTAACTTCTCTCACTCGAACTTCTAAATTCTAGTTTTTCTTCTTCTGACAAAGTTCTATTCTCTAAAATGACTGTGTGATTTCTTTGCGTATCTTGTACAAAGACTGACCTACACCGCCAGGGTTGATTATTTCTACTAAAAAACCGTCTGTACTTCACTTGTCTATCAGCTACTATAGTTTTATGCATACCTGCTGGTCTTGAAAACTGCTGGTCTTGAAAACTTGTAAAAACATCTTGCACACTTCTTGAAAACAACATCTTGCACACTTCTTGAAAACTTGGAAAAACATCTTGCACACTTCTTGAAAATATTCGTAAACTGTTCTAAATTGCATCAAGCAGCAATTTGCTATCATGATGGCATTTGAGCGCCCAGAGAGCTCGACAGCAGTGCAATCTTTTGTGGACACAAAAGGCAACCAAACTATGGCATGCTGTCTTAATCACTCCCCGTAAATGGCTCAACATTCGATACTTTAACACATGGGAGAAAACACATTCCCATCTTACGCCTATCGCGTCTGAATCTGAACTGACAACTTATTTTCTCTGATTTACCATTACAATTCATAAAACTCTACAACGCAAGCTTTGTCACGAATTGTTCACTCCAAAACCCATGCTTCATGCTCTGTTCACATTATTTTAGACAAAAACAACTCACCCAATATTCCTAAGGGACATAATAATAATTCGTCTCCCTTTGCTGAATAAGTCTAAGATCCATATATTCTTATTCCCCTGTAAGTAATCATATAGCATATGCAAATTTCCAAAAGCATCTAACTTGTGAGATAAGTTTCCTTTGTGCATTGGCCTCTTTCAGGACATCCTCTTACTCCTTTTGGCTGTCCATGGTATTTTTAACATTCTTCTGTAAAACCACATCTCTGTTGCCTCCAGTGCCTTCCCCGCTTGTTTACCAATTGTCCATGAAAGGAACACCAGGAAAAAAGCAGCGGAGGGCCGTCACTTCAGGGGCGCATTCCCGTGGTCAGTTATGACTGAAGGGGCTATTATTATTATCCCTAACTACTACCTCATAAGCATGATATTTTCCTGTTGTGCTAAGAACATTTTATGAATGCATCTGCTGACATGTATACACAAAGTCATAATTCTTCAATCACAGAAATATGGCCCATCAAAATGTAATTATTAGAAATTAACATAATTCCATTTAATATACCATCAATTTTTTTTAAAATGGAACAGTACAGCACAAACCTGTTACATATAAATGTTACACGGTAACTAATGTAGCCCCCGTGGCAGATACGGCTGTAGGGAAACAAAGTGTTAGAGACTTCACTATACTAGGCCCAGCTTAGAGAGGTGGGGTGATCAGTTCCCTTCCTCACTGCCTTTTCCTTCTCTACCTCAAGAGCAGTTAGGTATTCATTTACGGCTGGGTAGACTGTAGTGTGACACCACCATGTTTTAAACCCAGCACCTTTGCCACAAGAGGCCAGTGCTCTAACCGCTCTACTAATCAGAGGTTCTATACAGGATATATTATCATTTTCGTTTTCACTCCTTCTTCGGCTATCATTGTACTTGGTTGCCTGGCAAGACAGACGTCTGCCACTGATGTGCTCTTGTAGTGGTGGCTACTATAGCAGTTTGTTTCACACGATGAGGTTGCTAGCCCCAGGCACAACCTGATATTAGTTTGTCTGTGTGTGACAAGCCTGAGTGAGCACTAGTCCTGCAGTCTTGGCCTCCTCAGAGACCTTCAGAAACTACACGAGATATGACAGACCAGACATATTCGTAATATACTCATGTCTCAAAGAATATGGCCACTGAGGTTGTGCATGTGACTGGCTACCCCACCACTAAACAGACATATAAGGCTGTGTATTGTTATTCAGAATCGACCTCACTGCACTCAGGACAAACCCATAGGTGCTCAGTCTCCCTCAGCAAATGTCAAAGAGTATGAATGCTAATTGTACCTGTAGCACGCTGGTTGTACATACGACAGATGCATCCTCTCTCACGTCCATCTTTGCTAGTTCCATGCTTGATGCCAAACTCCAAGTCTTAGCCTTGTTGATTCATCCATTACAGTGTCATAATCCAGCAGGCGATCATTAAATGGACTTAGTATCTCTCCCTTATCCATATCCAGTGTCCCCGCTAAGGGTGCTCTCGAGGCCAGTCTGTCAGCTCTCTCTTTCCCACATACCCCTGCACGACCAGGACAGTAGATCCACACCAGGTCTTGGAGACTTGAGGATTCTATTGATGTTTTCCATTCCTGCCGCAGCCATCCGTTCTGAACTTTCCAAAGCATGGCCTGAGAGTCTGACAGTATAACTGCCCTGGTTGATGGAGTTTCAGCCACCTCAGTGCTGCAGACTGCCTCTACCTCCATTCTCATGCTGTAGGTTATTGTCACGTAGGCTCCACTCTGTTCAGCATCGACCCTGCCCTTTATTCTCACAGAGAAACCCCATCCTGATTTCTCACCATGCACTATAGACCCATCAGTGTATACAATGGCATCATCATCCCCAGCATGATCACTTATCAGCTGATTAATCTCCAGCTCAGCTTTTCCATTGCCCCAAGCTCTGCACTCTCTGCCAAGGCTAATGATGACCTGGTGGTAGTTTATTTAATTCTCCCCCGACTTACTCCACTCTTCCCTTTCAGAAATATTTTTAACCCTGGTCACCATTTATTGAAAACGTACCTTCACATGTGGAGAATTACTTCTCAACAGTTTCTTGACAACCAGCAGAAGAAAGTCTGACTCAATATCCCTTTCATGGACCTGTTTAAAGTACAGAAGGGAACCCCAAAAAAATGGTCAAGAACTAATATATTTGCAAAATTATACATCAAAACAATTACTCTAATTAGGATAAATGACACAATCTTTGCATTTACTTTTATTCCTCAATAAAGACATGGAAAACGCTGTTGTTATGAGTGAGCTGAAACATGATGTACAGGTATATTACACAAAATAATCCTCTTCATTCTTATTGAAACAAATATCTCATTAATGTTACAGTAAATGGTCTACGGGTTTTAACAAGTGGTTAACCTTCCCTCTTGTTCCTCTAATGGCAAAAAACATTTTCACCTTAACATTTGTTGATATCTAATCATTCAAAGAAGCATGGGAACACTGAAATACACTGTCTGAGTAAGGCTGAGAAAGTCAGTAATCATGTGTCAGAAGTCTCGCTGGGAAGTTTTTGTAACATTAATGTAGTCCCTTTAATAATAATTGACACAATAATACTACTAGGAGAACCATTCCCACAAGATGTGGACTCATACATGTCTTAGCTACAGTATACACAAAGCTGGTGGAATAGACACAATATGAATATAAAAGGCTAACGAAGCCTTCACTGAATTGAGAGAAACATGGACATCAAAAGAAACCAAGTTCAACACAAAAATCAGAATCTTTAGCTCAAATGTCAAGACAGACCTACTGTGTGGCTCTCAAACATGGATAATGGCACAAAACAACCAAATTATTACAGACTTTCTTAAATGGGTGCTTGCATCCAAAACAGAAGGATTAAAATGTTACAGCAAGGTCACAAATATGAAACCTATAACAAGAAGCAGACAAATGCCAAAGGAACAACAGGTGAGAAGAAGATGTTTGAGTGGGATAGGACACACACTGAGAAAAGTTGCCGATAGCATCACCAGACAGTCCAGGAATCCCCAAGGTAAGAGATGCAGTTGTAGACTGACAAACACATGGTGAAAATAACTGGAGACAGAAACGACAAAGACTCCGAGCGACAGCACGATGACAGGACAACTTGGCATATGTCTGTTGAGGGTCTGTGCTGCTTGGGAAGCTGAAGGCTGATAACCAAAAATTCTCCATATCATATTTGCTAATCCAAACACTGTCACAAAATCTGCCTATCATTTTTACTAATCCAAATATTACCAAAGATTGCCACAAAAATTGCCCATCATATTTACCAATCCAAACGTTGCCCACAAAATCTGCCCATCAATCAATACCCTTTAGCTCCCCGAGGAGCATAGGCCTTCAACAAACACATGCCAAGTCTTCCTGTCCTGTGCCATCCGCTCAAGTTATTTCCATGTTTTCCTCATCATTTTCACCTCTGTATCCAGTTCTCTTCTCCTTGTGTTTTTTGGTCTACCTCTGCCTCTCTTTCCCTGTGGATTCTAGAACAAGGACTGCCTTGTTTCCTCAATGTGTGTCCTATCCATCGCCAGCATCTTCTTCTCGGCTCTTGTCATCAGTTCCACATTTGTGACTTTGTCATACCATTTCAGTCCTTCTATTCTATGCAAGCACCCGTTTATAAAAGTCTGTAGCTTTTTAGTTGTTTTTGTTGTTCTCCATGTCTCAGAGCATACAATAGGACTGACCTGACATTCAAGTTGAAGATTCTTATTTTCGTGTTGGACTTAATTTCTCTTGTTCTCCATGTTTCCCATGAGAGGATGCATCCAGCGTATGTACAATCAGCGCGCAACAGGAACTGTTAGCATTATACCCTTTGACATTTGCTGAGGGAGACTAAGCACCTATGGGTTTGCCCGGAGTGCAATGATGTCGATTCTGAACAACAATAACAGTTAATCCAAATGATGCCTAAGATTGCCAAAAAATTTGCCCGTCATATTTACTAATCCAAACAGTGCCTAAGACTGCCACAAAATCTGCCAATCATATTTACTAACACAACTGATGCCTAAGATTGCCACAGAATCTGCCTATCATATTTACTAATCCAAACGATGCATAAGATTGCCACAAAATCTCCCTCTTACACTAAACATCTTACCTCATCAAGTATGACATGTGTAAACTCATGCATATTTTTCTTATTAATCAGTTTCTCCTTGAGCACACCAGTTGTACAGTATAGCAGACGTGTGTCTTCACTAGTTCTACGATCCATACCATGCTGCACAGAGACAAGAAACCAAATGAGATGATGAAATAATTTCAAGCCTACATCACTGATGGTTAACTTCACTAACTGCAACAGCAGAAAGACAATACAATCGTGTCTAAATATATGTTACCTCATTTTATGCAATGATGATTACAGTAGATTGTGGCATGCAAGTCAAAATGATTAGCCCAAAATTCTGCTTTAGGCCTATACTCCCTGTATAAGTTTAGCCTCGTACATACTGTATGCAACCGGCAGGTTAGAAGTGAAATAGGCGAAGATGAACCTTCCAGTGTTTCAGACCTATATGTAGACCTCTTTACAACAGATGATGAGCAGCAATTACAGAAAGACTTTGAAGGATTTTAAAATGTGATCATACATATTTCCACTGCCAATAAAATGTAACTTTGAAGCAATATTAATTTTGGAGTTAAAATTTAGGTAAAGGGTCATATTTTATACTTGCCGTGTAAGTCGACTACAAGTTTCAGAGAGATTTTTTCAGGCTTAAAAAGTCAACTTATAAGCCTCTATTTATGGTATATATTACAAATATATATAGCACAGCTGTGATGCAGAAAAGAGTTGCATCTCTTAATTGTGCATGTTTACAAAGTTTTGCAATACTTAAGACCAATTATCCCACAGAAATAGGTGAAAATTCAGAGGCATGTAGATGTATTTAGTGGACAAACAGGATGATCTGTGGAGGCCACACAGATGAGGTTTCACAGTAGAATGTTAAGAATACTATGGATAACTAAAAACAGTAATCAGGATGTCCTGAAAGAGGCCAACGCACACACAAAAAAAAAAATTACTGCTCATATTAGAAGCAATCCATTTTCCGTGGGCATGTTATGAGAAGAAAGCTACAATATATTGTAAAAACAGGAAAGATTGATGTAAAAACAGGAAAGATTGATGGAAAAACAGGAAAGATTGATGTAAAAACAGGAAAGATTGATGGGAAAAACAGGAAAGATTGATGTGAAAACAGGAAAGATTGATGGAAAAATGGGAAAGATTGATGGAAAAATGGGAAAGATTGATGGAAAAACGGGAAAGATTGATGTAAAAACGGGAAAGATTGGTGTAAAAATGGGAAAGATTGGTGTAAAAACAGGAAAGATTGGTGTAAAAATGGGAAAGATTGGTGTAAAAACAGGAAAGATTGGTGGAAAAACAGGAAAGATTGGTGGAAAAACAGGAAAGATTGATGTAAAAACAGGAAAGATTGATGGAAAAACAGGAAAGATTGATGTAAAAACAGGAAAGATTGATGGAAAAACAGGAAAGATTGATGGAAAAACGAGAAAGAGAGAAGATACTGGACAGTCTGACATCGTGGCATGGGAAGACATCAACAACAGAACTGATAAACGGTGACTGGGAACAGGAAATTGTGAAGAGACATGATCTCTTAAGCCAGCTGGCATGGTTCTTGAAGAAGCTGAAAATAAACAATCTGATGTCATACACCATCAGACAGTTGAGAATTTTTGTTTTGTAAGGTGTAATCTTATGGCAATGTTTTTTTTTTACGTCTTTTCAAATAATGTTTAAAGTGGATTATTACTTTAAAGCAAGTTGGTGGACGTTTGACATATTTCCATGGGCACTGCATGAGCACCTACTGTGCATGTTCAATTTTGTCAGGTGTTCTAAAAGATTTGCCAGTGAGAATTATATCTCAAAAAGACAAACTTAAAACTGCTGGTAAGTCTATCACTTATATTTCTTTTCTAGTATCTGGTGCCCTCCTTTATAAATCTAACGAGTGACAGTTAATTAGCTTTATTTACTTATCCAAACACTAAACTCCATCAAATTAATTAATATTTGTAAAATTATAAAACATACAAGGGGATTGACATAAGTCTCTCTCCACATGTAAGCCTACCTTGCCGTGGTTGGAGAGCTTGAGCGCCTCAATGATCCCGGGAGCTATGCCGGCGGGAGTTTTACTCCTGGCAGGGTCACCCAAGCCGGACAGGTCCTGGGTGAGGGGCCAGACTAAATGGGCTGAGGAGTGGGTGGAACCCTATAGGTGTAGATGCAGAACCCACCGGCGAGTGGTACATGCTCTGGTCTGCACCAATCCACCCCCACTTCATGGGTTAAATGCTTTCTTGCCTCATTCTTCACTGTTTGTCGTCTATCACGCCCATGGCGACCGTTGCCTCAATTGGCTGTGTGTGGTGTACCCGGAAACGGGGCCTCCCAGTACTGAGGCAAAGTTAAGTCCCCGATGTCACTTATCGGTGCAGAATTGAGAGAGATGGCTGAGCATCACAATCCCTCCTGTGTTGCAGCATGATGAGAACCCAGCATTGCACACTGAGCTTGGGGGGATCACTTGGGCACCAGACTTAATACTGGCTCTTGACTGGATGGCCGCATGCAGGAGATTTCTACAATGGAGGGTTGGCAGGTGGTGGGTATCGGGAAGTGGCTCTGTGCAGGACGTGAGGATTCCTTGGGAGAGCCCAGAACCAGAGCACAGCATTGTGCAAGCTCTGCATAGTTGGAGAGCCCCCTGGATGACGGGGAATGCACAGTGTGCTACCCCACCTATCCCCAACTGCTAACTTAGAACCAGAAGTGGGGTCCTCTGTATGCGTGCCAGGCCAGGATAAAATGCCTGGGAAAGAGACTGGAGCTCAGAACTCCCTAACTCAAAGTTGCAGGATGGCAGAAAAGCCACGGGAAAGACAGGGCTATTTTGAAGATAACGCAACCATATTTTCACCATACGAGCTCGGACGCCGCCTCGGTAAACAAGGTCCGCGCAGAGCAGTGACACCCCCAGGCTGCTTGCGAATAGTCTACTACTGGGAACATAAACAGATTAGGGATGAGCCCACTCTCCCGTTGAACAGGTGCTAAAGTCGTAGATACTGGGCCAGAAGGCGCACCGGAAACCACAGTATCATGCAACTCGCTTTTTTTTTCTATGGAGAGTACACCGTCAAATAAATCTCGTTCTGGTGCTCGCCCTGTGGAGCTCCACCAGGCAGGTGCAGTGCCGGGCTCTGAGCCTCGACAGAGCCCACCCTCAGCTACTGGAGGACCCTCTAGACCGTCTTGTGGAGTCAACAGACGGCGGAGGAGAACTACTGACCAAAACAAAACAGAAAAAGAGAAACCCAGAGTGCCACTTGTCATGATGCACTGGAATGCAGAGGGAGTGAACAGCAAGCAGGCTGGATACAGCAAAAAGACAGAGCTGGAAAACATCTTGTATGAGAAGCAAGTCAGTGTTTGCTGTATCCAAGAGACTCACTTGAAAGCAGATCAAACCTTTAAAATAAGGGGATATCAATGCTTCAGATCCGACAGACAAGATAGACGAAAAGGAGGAGTACTTACTCTTGTAAGGAATAACATTCCTGCACACGAAAGGAAAACCTTCATGGATGGAGCAGAATATCAGCTGCTGCAGATAAAGGTAGACAAGATGGAAATAGAACTCCTGAACTATTACTGTCCGAACAACAAACCCCTGAGTCTCAGCTCTATACAGGTACCAGCCACCAACTTTATAGCAGTTGGAGACTTTAATAGCCACTCCCAGAGCTGGGGCTATAACCATCTGGATCACAGAGGTGAAGAGGTTGAAACTTGGCAAGATGATCACTCCCTAATCCTAGTCAATAATGCCACAGATACTCCTACCTTCTACTCCAGAGGATGGCACACAACCTCAACACCAGATCTTGCCTTCTCCACACCAGATATAGCTGGATCTATTAGTAGAGAAGTAGGAGACCAACTAGGGGGAAGCGACCATCGCCCAATCTTTCTTACTGTCCAGAGTGCAACTCTCAGTACAGGCCCAGCCATTACAAGATGGAACTACAAAAAAGCCAACTGGGGTTTATTCAGGCATCAGGTGAACACGCTGCTGTCTACCCTCAAGGTACAGAACAGAGACATTAATGAAGTGGTAAAAGACTTCAACAGATGCATACTACAAGCTGCAAAAGAAACCATTCCCAAAGGATGCCGGCGTAACTACATACCATACTGGTCCAGCACACTCCAAGAACGTCAGGAAGCTATGGACAAGGCTAGAAAGGACGCAGAGTCTCAGCCTTCACTTGAAACTCACAACAAATGGAAAAAGGCTGTAGCAGAGTTTCAGAGAACAAAGCTAGAAGAAAAGCGGAAAAGCTGGAGAACTAAAACGGCATCGCTGAACCTTGAGAAAGACGGCAGGAAACTTTGGAGATTAGTCAAGTCTCTAAATGAAGAGCATTCCTCACCAAGGCAGACTATCACATTGGATGAAGGTGGCAAACTTTTCAGAGGAAAACAAGCTGCAGACTTGTTTGCTAGAAGATACAGTTCAGAAAGCAACTTACCCATTAACATAGACCATCAGAGAGAGATAAGAAAAGAAATACTGGCAACCATGGGACAGACAGATACTCCTGCCCCAATGAGGGAACCCATCACACTAGGAGAACTACAGAAGGCTATTTCCAAGCTTAAGTTTCAAAAGTCACCCGGCCCAGACAAAATCAGCAACGAAATGCTAGTAAATCTGAGCTCAGCAGCAAAGACAAAACTGCTTGAGATATTCAACCACAGCTGGTTGAAAGGAACGGTACCCCAAGTATGGAGAGAAGCCATCACAATACCCATACTAAAGAAAGGGAAATGTAAGACCGAGGCTGCAAGTTACCGGCCAATCAGTCTCACAAGCTGTGTTGGGAAGACTATGGAGCGAATAGTCAACCACAGATTGAAATGGTATTTAGAGTCTGAGCAGATCCTGGTGCCGGAACAAGCTGGATTTAGAGAATGCTACAGTATAGAAGACCAAGTTACTTACTTGTCTCAAGCAATAGAAGATGCCTTCCAGGAGAAGAAAAAGGTCCTAACGATCTGGGTCGACTTCAAGCAGGCCTTTGACAAGGTGTGGAAAGATGGCCTCATTGCAAAACTTAGGAGAAGTGGAATCCAAGGCAACATGATGAAATGGATCCAGTCATACTTGCATAACAGGAGAACTAGAGTCACTCTTGACGGTCTGCAGAGCAGAAAAGTGTTGCTCCATCAGGGGGTACCTCAAGGAGGAGTAATTTCCCCAACACTCTTCCTTGTTTACATCAATGACCTGGTGAAAGATCTCCCTGCAGGAGTTAAAGCTGCCTTATATGCAGATGACCTAGTACTCTGGTGCGCTGATGAAAATGTCACCACAGCAAATTATAGAATGCAGCGGGCAGCAGACATGCTAGTGTCATGGGCAGAGAAATGGCTTATCACAATAAACACAGACAAAACCTCCACAACACTGTTCTCCCTCGCCCCCAAGGACAAATCAGCTAACATACACCTAGGGACAACCGTGATCAAGGAAGAAAGCTACCCCACCTATCTTGGGGTGACATTTGACCAAAGGCTTACATGGAATAAGCATATTGAAAATGCAGAAGGAAAGGCCCGAAGACGACTAGGCATACTCAGAAAATTAGCAGGTACCAACTGGGGAGCAAATGAACGAAATCTAAAGAAGATTTATAATGGAGTAATAAGACCACACTTAGAGTTTAGCTCAGCAGCATGGTCATCAGCTGCTAACTCACATCTGCAGTCTTTGGACAAGGTGCAAAATCAAGCTCTCAGGCTCATTACAGGAGCCATGAAAACTACACCAATAACAGAGATGCAGAAGGTTGCTGGATTACAGACATTGTCCCATAGAAGAGACACAAAAACCATGATCCAGATGGAAAAGTACAACAGTATGCCAATGCACCCAATGAAGGCAAGACTAGATGATCTGGCATTGGGACGTCATAAAGCGTAGCAGCTATTTGTACCATCGGGGGAAAAGACTTATAAGACAGCATCAAGATGTAGATAAAGCTGCAAAATATGATTTATAACACCAACTCTGACTGCCACCAGGTAGTCATCCTCACAGATGCACTTCTTCCCTGCAAGCTCTCAAGGTGGTAGTCATCACCGCCTCTCAAGAAATGAACTAAACAAGGTAGCTGCCAAAAAGAGAACCATACTTCAGTGGGTACCATCTCATTGTGGTGTACCCGGAAATGAAAAGGCAGATAAACTTGCAAAAAAGGGAGGAGAATGTGAACAAGAAGATAATGAAGTCACATACTTTGAGAAAAAGAGAGCTATCCAGACTATCAGAAGAGAACAGAACCAACCCAAAGACGACTATCACACTCTCGACCGGCAGGGACAGACAACTATTTTTCGACTCAGGACAGGGCATAACAAACTGAATAAACACATGCACAAGCTACGATTGTCTGCTTCACCACTGTGCACATGTGGATTAAACGAACAAACTGCTGAGCATGTTCTACAGGACTGTCCTCTGTATGACCAGTTAAGAAAGATATACTGGCCCAATGACTCAACACTAAACTCAAAGCTATATGGAGTTAAAGAGGAACTTCAAACAACAGTTGAATTCATCATGAGAACTCGTCTGACGGTGTAATCATCAAAGATGCGATCGCAAGAAGAAGAAGAAGAAGACATAAGTCTTAGGCCTGACCATGAAGGACATGTCACAGAAAGCTGAAATTTTGTATAGTGTTTATTCCTTTTCAATATAGCCACCGTCTGAATTGACACACTTCTGCCATCTCTGCTTGACCTTGAAAAGACCTTCGGAGTAGAACACCCTATTTTTCAAACTAAAACAGTCATCACATGCCAGTATAACCTCGTCATCGCTGTCAAACTGATTTCCTTTTAGCTGTTTTTTAAGATATGGGAATAGAAAAAGTCTGATGGAGCCAAATCTGGAGAATATGGTGGGTGTGGAAGAGTTTCAATATTCAAATCGTTGGCTGCTAGCTGCACAAGCCGTGCTTTGTGAGAGGGCGCCTTGTCTTGAAGCAAAGGAAGATTTTGAGTGCGCGTTATCCCTCGTTTCCTGGTCACAACCTTTCTTAGTTTGGTGAGAAGATCTGCATAGTACTGTCCATTAACTGTGTTGCCACGAGGCAGATAATCTTTCAAAAGGACACCTTTGCCGTCCCAAAAAACAGTCAGCATCACTTTTCCTGCAGATTTCTGCGCTCTCGGCTTGACAGGTGTTGGGGAGCCCGGGGTTTTCCATTGCATGCTGGCAATTTTGGATTTGGGGTCATAATGGTGTACCCAAGTCTCATCTACTGTCACCATGGTCTCCAAAAAATTTGTTGACTGACACTTTTTGAGCAAATGTTGACAGCAATTTACCCTCGTTTGCTTCTGTTCATGTGTCAACAGTCGCGGAAGCCAGCGTGCACACACTTTTCTCATGTTCAGTCCGTTGTGTAAAATTCTATTAACTGTTCTTTCATTTAGTTTTACTCTACTAGCTATCTCCACAATTGTCATTTTTTTATCCTGGTCAATGATTTTCTTCACTCTTGTTACATTTTCGTCTTTGCACTCTGAGGCTGGTCTACCAGATCTTGGCAGATCAGCAACATTTGAGCGGCCACACTTAAACTGTTGACACCAGTTTTTTTACCAAAGTATATGAAGGACAAGAATCACGAAACACTGGTTCCATCTCCCTGTGTATTTCTGTAGGTGTTTTTCCCTGAAACATCAGAAATTTTATCACAGCTCTGGCCTCCTTCTTTTCCATTGTTTTGTCAAATCTTTGGAGCAGCAGATCCGGTCAATAGGGTACATTGCGCCGTGCACCGTAGCGGGAAAACCCATTGAAGAAACAAACGCGTACTTCATACATTCAGTGCAAATATGATGAACTTTAAATGTGCCAAGTTTCATCTTCCTCCTGTGACTCCTTCATGGTCAGGCCCAAGACTTATGTCAATCCCCTTGTGTAATCATTTTAACACATTGTGCACTTTTGTAATGAGCTGATAAATCTTAGCATATGTGATAAAATTATAATAAAAAAATGTACTATGTACCTGAAACCCACAAATGCTTCCAAGTTCCCAACCACGTTCATCGCAGACTCTCTGAGCAATGGAGATTGCTGCAATTTTTCGGGGTTGAGTGACAACAATGTTACAGTACCTAGATTCCTCAGCGTAGTGATCAATGATGTACTGGGGAACCTGTGTCGTCTTTCCAGATCCAGTAGGACCCTGAATGACCGTCACCTGATTGCTTTCTATTGTACTCACAATCTATACATTCCAAAAGAAAAAAGAAAGAAAGATGAACACAAGATAAACAAAAGCTGGACTGCTTATATCGCTACCTTGTTATGCTTCTTATGGAGTGAGACCACCACTACAATTGGCTCCCTTGTAGAAAGCCTGTGTCAATCACTGTAGGCTTCTTGTAGTGGTGGTTTCTGTCACTTTTATATGATGAGATAGCAATACCATGTCCAATCTTACATTTGTCAGGCATGGCACAGTGGGCAATTCGTGCACTGCTAAGATTGGTGACATGGTGACGTAAACTAAAAACAGTTTGCAAGAAAAACTGACATTTAATATTTACAGGGATACTAAACGTTAAACAAAAATTTAAACACGGGTTAAAAAATCAAACTTTATTATATACTTTATTGTCTTTCTATGCTCCCTCAGAAACATGAAGACACCACTGCAAGTCATCTCACTGCAGGAAATCTCTACCAAAGTACTCCCCTCAGAAACACGAGGACCCCACAGCAAGTCATCTCACTGCAGGAAATCTCTACCAAAGTACTCCCCTCAGAAACACGAGGACACCACAGCAAGTCGTCTCACTGCAGGAAATCTCTACCAAAGTACTCCCCTCAGAAACACGAGGACACCACAGCAAGTCGTCTCACTGCAGGAAATCTCTACCAAAGTACTCCCCTCAGAAACACGAGGACCCCACAGCAAGTCGTCTCACTGCAGGAAATCTCTACCAAAGTACTCCCCTCAGAAACACGAGGACACCACAGCAAGTCGTCTCACTGCAGGAAATCTCTACCAAAGTACTCCCCTCAGAAACACGAGGACACCACAGCAAGTCGTCTCACTGCAGGAAATCTCTACCAAAGTACTCCCCTCAGAAACACGAGGACACCACAGCAAGTCGTCTCACTGCAGGAAATCTCTACCAAAGTACTCCACTCAGAAACATGAAGATACCACAGCAAGTAGTCTCACTGCAGGAAATCTCTACCAAAGTACTCCCCTCAGAAACATGAAGACACCACAGCAAGTCATCTCACTGCAGGAAATCTCTACCAAAGTACTCCCCTCAGAAACATGAAGACACCACAGCAAGTCATCTCACTGCAGGAAACCTCTACTAAAGTACTCCCCTCAGAAACATGAAGACACCATAGCAAGTCATCTCACTGCAGGAAATCTCTACTAAAGTACTCCCCTCAGAAACATGAAGACACCACAGCAAGTCATCTCACTGCAGGAAACCTCTACTAAAGTACTCCCCTCAGAAACATGAAGACACCACAGCAAGTCATCTCACTGCAGGAAATCTCTACTAAAATACTCCCCTCAGAAACATGAAGACACCACAGCAAGTTATCTCACTGCAGGAAACCTCTACTAAAGTACTCCCCTCAGAAACATGAAGACACCATAGCAAGTCATCTCACTGCAGGAAATCTCTACTAAAGTACTCCCCTCAGAAACATGAAGACACCACAGCAAGTCATCTCACTGCAGGAAACCTCTACCAAAGTGCTCCAAGTATTCTTGAAGTGACAGTCTTTGTAGCACTTTGTTTTAATAATAAGGTTGCCTGTCGTTGACAAACTCACATTAGACATCTCTTACTACATGCCTGAGCCAGCAAGGCTCCTATTTTGTCTTCATGTCCTTACAGACTCCCAGTAATAATGCAGGGATAAGTTGTTTTAGAGAAATACTTGTATAAACCATTTAAATAGCAGTCAATCATTATTATGTGAATCTGGAGGAACAGTAGTCGTATCTTACAGTGTGAATCTGAAGGAACAGTAGTCGTATCTTACAGTGTGAATCTGGAGGAACAGTAGTCAAATCTTACAGTGTGAATCTCGAGGAAAAGTAGTCAAATCTTACAGTGTGAATCTGGAGGAACAATAGTCGTATCTTACAGTGTGAAATTGGAGGAACAGTAGTCAAATCTTACAGTGTGAAACTGGAGGAACAGTAGTCAAATCTTACAATGTGAAACTGGAGGAACAGTAGTCAAATCTTACAGTGAATCTGAAAGAACATTAGTTAAACCTTACTTTGAACCTGGAATAGCATTAGTCAAATTTCAACATGTGAACCTGGAAGAAGATTACTGAAATCTTACAGTGTGAATATGAGAGACTAGTAGTCAAAGTGTACAGTATGAATTTGGTAGAAAACTACTCAAAACACACACACACACATAGAGAAGGAAACTGGAGACAGATTTAGATGGGATCAAGAGGATGTGGAAAGACTATGAGAGGATGGCATGTAGGAAAGTACTATTAAATAAATCCTGACAGTTTAATAAAAGTCAGAGAGAAATGGCAATGAAGCTAAAGCAGCACACATGAAACAAAAAGTAAGCATGAGTTTAGCAGCCAACAGTTTAAAATTAAAAACAAACAAATAAAGCCAAGATTTTGTCAGACTGAAAACTGACAAACTAATACTATTTTTCTTACATTCCAGTGAAGTGGAACACAAGATACAAGGACAAGCAAGATAATGTGGAATCAAAGGTGTGGCTGAAGCTCAAAAGGAGAGGACACACAAACAAACAGGAACACCATTTTCTCACAAACACTTAGCTGCAGGATGGGAAGGATTAAGAAGAAGTGTAGACATTTCTATAATCTGCAGTATCAGTACTCACTGCATCACGGGCTTCAAGAATGGGAAGTTTAACATAACTGTGACGAAACCTATAATTCTTGTATACATCCACAGCATTTTCTGGCACCAAATCATCTGGGAGTGCCACTGATCCACCGTGTAGAGTACTGTCTAACTCCAAGCGCTCCAGCTCACCACTCACAGAATCAACTGTTTCCTCTTGACTCTGAATTTTAATTGAAAAATAAAAATTGCAAGCCAAACGCTAACATCATAAATTTTAAGAAAACATCCTACAAATGCACAACTAGTATCAAGGGAGGTCTTAATAAAGATGTAATGGAGTCTACTGTATGCAGTACAGTTAATGAATTTCTATTATGTTATTGTGGTTGTCAGCAAGGTATTATGTCTGTTTATTGGACCAAAATATTTTATCTGCATAACTCTGACCTCACTCATTATTTCTTATTTCATTCTGAGCATTTTCTTTGTTTTCTTCTCTTTCTATGATATATATACCCCATTCTTCTATACATGTCCATATCTCAAGGGCTCCGGTTCTTTCTTCTCACTGATTATTCTTCTTCTTCTTCCGTCCTTAGCCACCGACCGTCAAAGCAGTCAGTGGCCATTACGCCTAGTGGCGTCTTAGGGCAACAGCAGATAGGTTTTCTTTGCCATTGTTTCCCATCACGCCTATTGGCGTCTTTAGGGCAACGGCAAATCAATCCATCTGCCGTTGTTTCCGTAATCGAAGTGACTGGCAAACGGGTGATCAGCCTCACTGATTATTGATTGCCCTAATTTCTATACATTACAGTACTGAAGAGTATATATAACACTTGATGACTCAGTTTTACTTTGTGAGTTATTTGTTTGGATGTTTCTATCTGTCTTGCATTTTTGAATATAGCTCTGGCCATTCCTATTCTCTTCTTGACTTCTGTTTCACCTCTGCCATTTTCTGTTATTATTTAGCCAAGAACTGGGAAACTTTTGACATGTTCCAGTATCTTCACATTTATTCTGATCTGTAAAGTTTGCTTATCGTCTGCTTTGCTAATAATCATAATCCAGCATTAATAAATCACTGTAAACTGAACAAGCTAAATGAAACAAAGAACATAAGTGCCAAAACAGTAACACAGTGAAATAGCTACCATCTTTACTCCTTTAATTTTAAACAAAACAAACACATCCTGGCATAATTGATTATTTTCAAGTTAATATCTCAGAATTATCCACAAACTTTAAACTACAGACAAATAGTAGAAATAGTGAGAACCAGCCATGGCAGACTGAAATATCATCTTGTCACAAAAGTTATAAAATGGGCAAATGTATGTGTGTCTGTGTGGAAAACAAAAGTAAGCAGTACAGCAAGAGGAAGCAAGGGAATGCCTGAAAGGAAGACAGCTAGAATGGTATTAATAAACTGAGCTACACAGGCTGAATCTTACTTTTGCATCTATACCATATATACTTTTGCTTACATTTGACCTATTTTTGTATTCACCACAACAATTCCTGCCAGGCCAATGTACAGGTTGTATTACTTTTATTAATTTGTTATCTTCTTCACCTAATTCTCACTTTTGTCCCTTTCTGTTTTTCTTAATTTATCCCTGATGAAGGCCTTGTGACAGTAAACTAAGCAGTTTTTTTATCCACTGTCCTAGTAAGACACATAACCATATTTTTGTTTGTAACCAAACCATGTACCACCATCACAATGAGAGGCCTCCTCATTTTCTGCTACCAAGACCACCCACAACAGTCAATCATTCATTCATCTTGACCTGCCTGTGAAGCACAAATCTTCAACATCAGGCCACACCTTTCTGCCATTCTCTCAAGGTCTTTCCATGACCTCTTTATCCTTTCATGTCCATCTTCAATTATCTCCAATATGTGTTTTTTCAGTCTATCTTCTTTTACCATGGGGATTCCAAAACAAAGCCTGCCTTGTAATGTCATAACTGGTTTCCTCAATGTGTGTCCTATCCAATACCAGCATCTTTTCCTCACCTCATGCTCCATTGGTATTTGTCTAGTTCCTTCTTTCTGTTCCACGTTACTGATCTTGCCATGCCCCATTAATTGTTCTATTCTGAGTACATGCTAGATGCATGAAGGAAAAATGCATCTCCTCATGACATCTAGTGACAAAAGCATAAGAGAACGTCAAAAGTCTAACAAATGTTAACACAATTACCGCAGTAATTTGACAGAGTAATTCCTCTTCTTCTTGATGTCTGCATTCGTCCACATACTCATGTCCTGCTGATCTATTGGTCGTCCTGTAATTAATGCAGACAATAAAAAATTAAAAATCAGCATTGATGATATGATAGAAAACTCTATACAGGCAATACAATAGGAGGTAATCTTATCATCAGAAAGTCCCCCCCATCGATCAAGTGTTTTGGCCCCATAATCTCTTTTACACTCAGAGAAGAGATAGAGAGACCCACTTGGGTCATGATTCTCACGTGTCAGCCTCCTGTTGTCTTGTGCCAAGAATTGAACCCACTCCACCATGGTTGCAGCTTTCAACGTCACTTCACTCTGGTTTTTGTTGTCAGATGGAGGCACGAACGAACGAACGAACAAACTTTAATTTCAAAGGGTTAAGAATTGGGCACGCAGGCCCGTCTGACATTCTGCCCTTCCTCTCTCTCTCATCATGTATACTGTATCCTTCCATCCTCACATTTACTTTAAGCATTATTAAGGCATTTATCATTATAAAAGTAATATAACATCAAACATTTGCAATAATAATCATAATTAAAGTATGTTTTAAAATAAAGAAGATAGATAGATAGACAGACAGACAGACAGACAGATAGAACGAATGAACGTACGAACTTTATTTTCAAAGGGTTAAGAATTGGGCACACAGGCCTGTCTTACATTCTGCCCTTCTTCTCTCTGTCATCTTACACACCTTATCCATTCAATCGCACATGTATTTTGAGCACTATTTAAGCATACAACATTATCAAGGTAAAATAATAACATACATTTGTAACATCCAGTTATAATCAAATTTAAGTATGTAAAAAAAAAAATAAATAAATAAATAAATAAAAATAAAATAAATAAATAAATATAAAAAAATAAAAATAATTAAAAAAAAATTAATTAAAAAATTTAAATTAAAAAAAACAAAATTACAAAACACACACAATTTAAACCATTCATACGGTAAATTAGACATAATTTGAAACGTAATCAGATTATGGTGGTATATAATAAGAACTCATGACATATTGGAAATCTGCTGCTGAATGACCTGGGACTTAGTGTGTTGTCAGCGCATGCGGAAAATGTTCTCACAGGTGAGCAACTTTGAGTCCCAAGCAGATATTGCCACAGGGAGTGAATTGTTGACGCCTCCACTACACGAGATCCAGTTTTATGACCTATGCTCCTTAGGGAGGTAAAGGGTATTGACTGATAGATGAGAATCGTGCATATAGGCCTGTCTTGCATTTTGCCCTTCCTCTTACTCATCTTTTATTGCTAGTTATCCAGACATTCTCCAACATACTTAAGGTATTAGTTTAATGGCGATGCAACATTATAAGTAGTATAAAAGCATACATTTACAGTATTTGATTACAATTAAGAAGTAAGGTATATTAAAATGAAAAACTAGATCATCAGACCCTCCATACAGTATATTAGATAATAATTCGAAATGTAATCCCTTAGGGCGGCATATAATTGGCACTCATAATGTATTTGAACAGTCTACAATTATATGAGTAGGGACTGTGCATGTTTTTTAGATCATGTGGAAGATTGTTCCAAAGATGAGCAGCTGAGTAAGCCAAGCTCTTCTTGAACAAATCTAGCCTGGGCTTGGGTACCTGTACCTGGTTTAAGCGGTTACTACGTTTTTCATTGAATTTTAAGTGGCCACAGATACGTTGGAGCATTCTGTGACAAGATTTTGTGAGCGAATTTAGCTTTGTTAAATAGAAAGTGCTTTCTAAGGGGTAATATTTTAAGATAGTTATATAGATCTATACAATGTGTTTGGTGTTTATCAGCAACTAGGCGCACTGCACGTTTTTTAAGTGAATGAAGCCTTTTTGTGTTGGATATGGAACAACCATCCCAGATTGTGGAACAATAGTCTAGGTATGTTTGTATGTGAGATGTGTAGAACATTTTCCTTGCCCCCTCATCCAGGAAGTTGCACTAGTGAAAGCAACCCTAACGCTGAAAATAAATTAGTCCTGAATTCCAAAGCCCATTGGGGTTGTTCCACAGCGAGCATGATGCCATTTCCACAGATTCACTGAACCTCTTAAGTGCCCTTGTCCTTTCAAACCCAACAGTTTTAGCATATCATACACTGAGGCTGCCACTAGATCTTGCACCTACCTCAACAGCCATGACCCTTGCAGTGAACATGGCATGGAAAGAAGTCAACAAAGACCTGATTAACAGCACTGGAGACAGGAAGTTGTGGACAGACATGATGACCAACAAGAATGTCAGTAAAGTCACCATCAAGTGTTGTAGCTAGTGGTACTAGTCATAATGTCACTGTCTATGGTTTTGGTGTCTAGAATCAGCGGCATCTTCATCATTTACCTTTCTGCTCTCTGTGCAGCAGAATGGGATAAGATCTGCTACTACCACAAATATGGCACACCAAGAGATCCAGACCCCACAGAGTCCACTGGAAGGGAAACATCAGACAATCCCTGAAGGACTGAGGAGTGGACTGGAACCAGGCCAAAAGAAAGACAGCCGATAGGTCAGCATGGCACTCTCTATGACAAACCTCTACCCTCCAAGGTAGAAGAGAAAAAAAACTAAGTAAGTGCTACTTGTGGAACATGGAGCCCCTACTGGCAAACCTCTACCCTCCAAGATAGAAGAGAAAAAACTAAATAAGTGCTGCTTGTGAAACATGGAGCCCCCACTGGCAAACCTCTACCCTCCAAGATAGAAGAGAAAAAAAACTAAGTAAGTGCTACTTGTGGAACATGGAGCCCCCACTGGCAAACCTCTACCCTCCAAGATAGAAGAGAAAAAACTAAGTAAGTGCTACTTGTGGAACATGGAGCCCCCACTGGCAAACCTCTACCCTCCAAGATAGAAGAGAAAAAAAACTAAGTAAGTGCTACTTGTGGAACATGGAGCCCCCACTGGCAAACCTCTACCCTCCAAGATAGAAGAGAAAAAAAAACTAAGTAAGTGCTACTTGTGGAACATGGAGCCCCCACTGGCAAACCTCTACCCTCCAAGATAGAAGAGAAAAAACTAAGTAAGTTCTACTTGTGGAACATGGAGCCCACACTGCAGCTGAACTCCTTGTAAGAAGTCTGCACCAAAACATTCATGTGGTTTTGCCACAATAATTTGTGTAATCATTTGTTTTACATTACAAGGTTGCCAACTCCTTGTAAAACCTGACGTTAGTCGTCTTTTACAACATACCCCAGAAATTTGCATGTGGTATTTTCACTCTGTTATAAATTTATAGGTGAAGGGTGCAAAAAAAGGGATAGACAAATCTCACAGCATGGTTACTGATATCATGGGATGTTTTTAAATTTATAATGAACTGAAATGAATGGTTAAGATTAATCCATGAATAATTTATGAACTGGTTTATAAAAAATGTGCTGCATCTTACTGGGGCCCAACAGGAGAACAAAGAATACTAAGACTGTACCCTATCATGAATGTTGTGGAAGGTGATTAGTGAGGGGTGAGGATGGGGGGCTAGCTACCCCATACAGTAGAGACATAATGCTAAAAAAAAAACTTCAGTGACATGAACAGTTCATACAACGCAAGTACCCACCCAAGATGGAAGAAGATCCATAAGGAAACGAAAGTGAAATGATAATGATGAGAAGGCCCTTCAATATGGTTTTTTTAGTCTATTTTATCATAAACATTTTTCATAGTGGTCCTGGCAACTACATAAACAAAAGCTACATAATTCAAGCAGCTTTCTGTGACGTATCATGTACGCTTCATTCACTGCCAGAATATCACAGCTACGGCAAGCAGAAATTGCCGATGAAAGCTTACAGGCTGGAGAACTTGAAACGAATCTACCTAAACATCATGGTATAACTCTTTTATTCTACCTGTGAATAATTTTAGTCAAAATTTAGAGAAATAACTCTACTTAATATATAAAACTATTTGGTTGAAATGAAAAGTAGTGGGGCATGTGTTCAACACAGCCTTAAAAAGAGACTTCATAAATGCAGTAATAAGAGTACGGGGTAGGTTTAGAGGCCATTGTGAAGGAACGTAGACTAGAGGCCTCCATTTCTGGCACGTGGCAATAATCTCATACAAGGTATAAAGTTGCAGCATTTTACGGTTGTGTACAAGATTTATAAAAGTGGCGATTCGTTTTGGGTTGGCATTGTTGGGGTGGGGATTGTGTTTTTAAATGTACTATCAGGATTAGGTAACGGTTAACTGCTTTAAGAAAGGTGGGAACAGGATTTAGGTTTAGAGGTTAGGGTTTATAGATGAGGGTGTAGGTTTAGTGTTTAGATTGTGGGTTTAGGTTTTAGAGTTTAGGGCTTATAGTTTAGATTTAGAGATTAGGGTGAAGGTTTAGGCTAAGGGTTTAGGTTAAGTGTTAGTGTGGTTTAATAATAATAATAATAAATTCTTTAAGCGCCAAACACGGCGCATAAGGCAGAAACCAGTGCTCTCCAGGTTGTTCGTTGTGACGCCACTCCTCTTAGCTCTTGCACATTATTTAGGCCCAACGTTCTTCCTTCTCTTATTATTGTTCTTCTGAGTGTTTCTTTTGGTCTTCCTTTTTTCCGCTTACCCTCAGGAACCCAAGTGAGCGCCTGTAGTGGTATTCTGTTGTTTTGCATTCGTAGGACATGACCGATATATGACCATCGTCTTTTCCTTATATAGTCGGAGACATATTTCTGCCTAGAGTCTTCTCTTATTTGTCGATTAGTCTTGAATTCTTTCCAACTGATGTTCATGAGTTTTCTAAGACATTTGTTCTCGAATGTATTCATGAGTCATGTTTACTGTCGAGCCTGGTTCTGTTTCGGTAACAATAGCTTGTTTTACGATAGTGAATTGTTAACTCACTGATCAACCCTCCGATCCAACCGACCGATTCGAGGTCAGTTATAGGAAAATATCTACACCACTAGATACTCTGGTGTATCTTTTATTCTATAATTTAACATAACATGGTGATATCCATCGAAATATACACATTCCTGATGTTTTTCTTCGGTTTAGGGTCTAGTGTATAGGTTTAGGGTAGGAGTTTAGGGTGTAGTCTTAAGGTTTAGGTTGTGGGTTCAGGTTTTAGAGGTTAGGGTATAGGTTTAGGCAAAGAGTTTAGGGTTTAGGTTAACTGTTAGTGTGGTTTAGGATTTAGTGTGTAGGTTTAGGGTTTTGGTTAATGTTTAAGAGGTTATGTTGCAGGTTTATGTTTAGGACATAGGTTTGGGTTTATGGTTTAGAGGTTATGAAGTAGGTTTATGTTTAGGGCATAGTTTTGGGTTTAAGGGTGCGGGTTTAGAGGTTAGGGTTCACGATATAGGTTTATTTGTCATCAGTCGATAAATGAGGTCATGTGTCTCCATGCGGTGTCATTTCAATGTAGTGTTTTTGCACGGAGTAGAAATTGTTGTGAGCATCATTTTTTAGGAAATTAGAAAAGAAAGGCATTATATACTACTGGACAAAAGTTAAGGGCCACCATTCAGTTTAGACAAGGTTTATATAATTGATTGGCAAACTGTAAAGACAAGTGAAAATGTCATTAAAACTGAGCTCAGAGAAATGTGTATACATTTCTGTGTGCACTAGGTTAATTTTTTTAAATGTCCAAACAAAAACTGGGTCACTTTAACCAGCACGTGAAAATTGCCATTATTGCTGCAAAAACTCGTGGTTTTTGCAACACGCCCCACTAGTTCAAAAGGTGAAAAAGTGAGTTGAATTTGAATGCCCGTGGAAAATGATCATCGGTAAAGAGTGTTCACCGTTGGTATGCAATAAATCAGTATGACAAGTGGTCGAAATGATCACTGCATTAGCCATGCCATCAAGGAGAAGTCTCAGCACTGTACACCGTGGTCGAGCCATGGCATGGATTCAGGATGGTCAATCTCTTCGTCGTTGCAAGACGTTTAGCAGTGTCCCACTCTACCATTCAGAGACTTCTTGAGAGATTTCAAGCTACCGGACATTTGGAAAATTGACCCTGCTCAGGAAGAATTATATAAACCTTGTCTAAACTGAATGGCGGCCCTTAACTGTTGTCCAGTAGTAGGCCCTATTTATCCTAATTACAACCTACCAGAGGTTGAACAGGATGTTTTTCCTTCATTAAAATAAAACAAAGCAAAAGTGTCAATGAGTTGAGATTGCTTGTTCCATTGGGGGGGGGGCGCGAACAGAAAGCCACTAAGTCAAGGAGTTTGCACGGTCAAGTAGAAATTAGGGTAATGTTCGCCTTTAGCCCCACCGATGTCCTTTTGTAACTTTTCGTTTACTTTGTACATTGACTTTAAGCAAACATTCGTATGATATCCATATCGACTTTTTAATCAAGATTTAATGCGTTTCTGTCGCTGCAGCATAGGCTACTTGTTTGTGCCGCGTACTTGTTGTTTAGTTATATACAACTAATATTTCGCACAGCGCTAAAGCTAAATATTTCGCAACACCATAAATTAGTTAAGTACAGTATCATAAGATTATGATCGTTATTGTACTTTCAATAATTATTTATTGCGACTTGTTAACACAGTGACGTGATAATTAGGATATATAAGCGTCCGATCGACAGAGTTGTTACAGCGCTGGTCTCTCGTGGCTAAGGTGATGGGTTCGATTCATGGTATCATCGCGCTCCAGTCTACCCAGCTGTAAATGGATACCTGACTTTGCTCTTGAGTTAGGGAAGGAAAAGTATCGAGGAAGGGAACTAGTCACACCCCACTTCTTGATGCTGGACCTAGTATAGGGAAGTCTCTAACACTTCATTCTCCTACGGCAGTATCTGCTATGGGACTATCTTTACCTTTTTATATATATGCTCTTTAATAATTATAATCACAGTGTTTTATACATATATATATATATATAACCACACTTTGATTATAATTATTAAAGAGAGTCAGAGGTAAACCAAAAAAAAAAAAAAAACACACACACACACAGACAAGATAACTAGATACAGAACTGAAAAAGAAGAGGAATTCGTGGAAAGACCTCGCGCGAAAGGCATCTGACAGGAGGATTTGGCATGCGTTTGTTGAAGGCCTATGCCCCTTAGGGAGCTAACAGGTATTTTAAAATATTTCTGTATGTTTTAAAGTCAATACATGTCATTATCTTACAAACAAATTAATTATATTTATTTATTAATTTTGTAACGTTGTGATTATAATTATTGACTGTCGTGACCACCGGAGGAACATCATTTATGCTATTCGTATTTCGTACGAATGTTTCCTTACTTGTAAACTCCAATTCCAAGTACAAAGTAAACGAAAAGTTACAATAGGACATCGGTGGGGCTAAAGGTGAACATTACCGAAATTAGTGGGGGGGGGGGGGAAATGATGTTTGGGTTGGGTCATGGTTCATGTTATTATTGGAAATTTTACAATGCATCGAAGCGATAAGGATGTGCCGTATGTTTCAATAGCCATTTGGGCAATATGGCTGATAGTGTTTACTGTTATCATCATAGATTTCCTAACCCTAATGATGTAGGCGACCTATTTGCATGACATCAACCTCAACTTCCCACTGTTGGTTGAAATGAAGAACAGTGAGCCATGTGTTCTATACCTAAAAAAAGGCCTTAACAATCAATTCAAAGATGCGGTAATAAGGGTAGGGTTAGGAATCCTAAACCTAACTTTAAACCCTAACGACATAGGCAACTTACTAGAATGACATAGAACACACCCCACCATTCTTCAATTTCAAACCTCACTGTTCTTCATTTCAACCTCGCGAATCAACTGGCTTTTTAAACAATATCTTATTCTGCTCATGCATGTTACAACGCCAACAGAAATATAAACATACAGCAGCAGGCATATACGGCCTAGGCTTTAGCTTTGAGTGTTGAAATGAAAAACAGTGTGCTGTGAGTTCAATACTGCCTTATAAAAGAATTCAAAGACGCAGTAATAAGGGGTAGCCTAAGTGTTAGGAATACTAAACCTAACCCTAATCCTAACATTAACGACTTACAAGGATGACATCGAAGAACACGACTCACTCTTTTTCATTTCAACCGTATAGCCTAACTGTAGGCCTACTGTCTTGACAGAAATAAAATAACATGGCAAATAACCATAACAACATATTTTGAACATGCCTGAGGTATCTGGGCAATTTTGAGTTGATTTCTTTCTGTCTGTCGAATTCCAGTGCTCCACCGGTGACGGGGTTAAACAGTTGACCACGAAGCGTCGATGAAGCCACTATCTTCGGTTGAAATCTTTGGCTCTCCTCTCGACCGATCCTAAACCAGTCTTCCATTTCGTCCATATTAAGTTCTGCGGTAATCAAAGCCATTCTGCTGTGCTCCTGGCGTTCAATGCAGCAAATCAACACAGTCTATGAAACTACAAACTCTTCTCGCTTCGTCAACAGACGATTCGTAAATAGTCCATTCTTCCGTTTTAGTTTCGACAAGGAATGGTTGGTACAGATATATTTTGGTGTTGCTATTTTAGTGAAATCGATTACTTACACTTTCACAATTTCCTATTTAACAAACAAGGTATTGGCAGACGTGTTAGGTTTACAAAGGAGTCATACTTTACACATGTATCATGTTTACATTATTGATGTTATATATATATATATATATATATATATATATAATAATTATATATATATATATATATATATATATATATATATATATATATATATATATATATATATGGTTTGGGTATGGAACTCGTTCATGACTCCCTTTCGAAAACGATCCTCCAGGGAACAGGCGAAGGTAAACGGAGAAGAGGAAGGCAAAGAAAATCCTGGGCTGATAACATCAAAGAATGGGCAGGGCACGGTTTTTCCAAACTTGTACGCATTGCTGAGGATAGAGAGCAGTGGAGGACCCTGTCTGCTGATGCCTCTACCATTGCACCCCTACGACCCATGACGGGTTACGGGTTGAGATGATGATGATGATATATATATATATATATATATATATATATATATATATATATATATATATATATATATATATATATATATATATATATATATATATATATATATATATATATATATAAGGATCTTCCTATTTGATTTATGCAAGTTTTACTTTTAATGAAACTGGGTTACAGAAAATGATCGCTGCAATCGTAACAGAAAGTATTTTTTTTAAAAACAGAAAGAAAGGTCAACTCAAAGAAGAGGTCTTCTCCCAAAATGCGCTGTTAAAATAAATGGGACAGTTGCGAAACAATTCAGTACATTCAAATACTTTTGCGCGTTATAATACAGTATGGAAAGTGCGTCTTTCTAATGTAGTTACATTGCCATGTTTCCTCTCTGCATCAGTGTGGTTGCCTTTTTTTTTTTTTTAAATGTTCATCGCTTTTGGTAAACGATGAGTTCATACAGTTCATTTTATATATATATATATATATATATATATATATATATATATATATATATATATATATATATGTATATATATATATATATATATATATATATATATATGGGGCCTATTTATTGGTAATACGTCTTAAAGACCAAAAGCCAAATAAATTGCGGCCAGCCTCATGTGCGGCCAGCCTTGACCGGGGTCAACAGAACAAAATGACAAAAGTGAAGAAAGTGAGAGTTGCGTGGGGAATATGAAACATAAATAAGAGTAAATTAAACTCTACGGATCTTGATCTCCTCCTGGGTATTTGTTGCTTTTCTTTGGAGGCTCCGTCTTTGTCTCTGCAAGGTCTGGCACAATTAAGGCAAGCTCTTTCGCTTTTTTGTACAAAGCAGGTTCTCTAACCAAGCATATCTTTTTAGTTACTGTTCAACGGCTGTAGTAGGGCGCATGTCCAAACATAAAAGACCTTGTGGGTCTGGTATTATATGCGTCCACTTATACTGACTGGATACTGATTGGATAATGACTGGATACTGACTGGATAATGAGAAGTCAATGCTAATCAAGTGTTTATTACTCTCCTTGGTAGAGAGATCATTAACAATTCAAGTTATTAGGTTCAAAGTGACCCGTCACCCCCCAACGAAGAGCTATGTCCGACAGACATTGCAAGTAGTAATGAATTCTTACTCCAAAGTACAAATAAAACTAAACTTCTTATTACGCTTAACGGTATAAAAGTGATACATTAATTAATTTTTTTTTTAAATGTAATCTTGTCAAGTAATTTTATTTTGTATGATGAAAATCAATATTACGTTCAACCTCTGTTTTGTTACCATTAGGATATATAGTGTCTAGATTTTATTTAGTATGCTCAACTGCTACTATTTCTGTTATTGTTGATCAGAATCGACGTCATTGCACTCCAGGCAAACCCATAGGTGCTCAGTCTCCTCCGGCTAATGTCGTAAGGTATGAATGCTAATTGTTCCTGTTGCGCACTGCTTGTATGCATGCCGGTTGTATACACTATTTCTGTATATTATGCCTTGTTGTCATTTATATAGGTTAAATAAAAATTTCAAATTCCGTTTGTGTATGTTGTTTCATAAAGTAATAGATTCTTCATATTTGTGCATTGTGTATTTCTATGTAAACATGAGCTGTCTTCGCATGATTCTCAGGATCAAGTGGCACGATAGAGTATCTAATTCTGAGGTCCTCAACAGAGCGCATATCTCAAGCATCTACACATTGCTGCAGAGGGCCCAAATTAGATGGGCCGAACATGTTGTTCGCATGCCCGATAAACGCCTCCCAAAGCAGTTGATGTACAGCGAACTCTCCATGGGTAAGCGAACGGTATGGGGACAAAAGAAACGCTTCAAAGACACACTAATGGCATCGCTGAGCAGCTTTAAAATCGATGTTTCCTCCTGGGAGACTATCGCACATGATCGCTCTGCCTGGCGGAAAACATTACTCAAGACGCTCGCATTGCAGAACAGAATTTAGATGATAAGGCAGAAAGCAAGCGTGCTGCAAGAAAGGTCAGAATACACAACAATACTATTATCAACTCTAACCACGTGTGTCCCGTATGTGGCAGGGCCTGTAGGGCCAAAATAGGACTAATTAGCCATATGAGATCACGGCACAGGTGTGTCACAACTCAAGTCTGAAGCTGTCGCCATCTTCGCTTGCTATAGGCAACTATTATTATTTCTGTGTAAATAAAAAGGGATGGGTGAAAGCTGGAGGTATGTGAATTTATATTTAATGTCACACTATTGATGTATTACAATTTCAGCTAGGCTACATTTGTTGTTCTAGGTGTGGTCCATGAATTCCAAACTTTTGGCCTTTTAAAGATTTGGTATCGATTTATAATTTCGTTTGGCATTGGTATCGTCCAGAAATAAATTTATTGGCGGAAATGTTCCGTTCTCAATCTTCTTCACTGATTTCGCTATATTGCAAAACGTGTGTTCGCGTAAGTAGGCCAATGCGTGCGTGTTCTAATGTTTATGATGCCACGGTCGGGTATCTGCAGTTGAACGTATTGGAATTGAGGCACTATACATCCTAATTACTAGGGCTAGGATTTTGAGGTTTTTTTTTTTTTTTTTGCTTTACAAAAACGTTGCTCAGTTGAATATTTACGTGTTTCTGTAAAAAAAAAAAAACTAAGCTGATTTTAGTGAAATTTAATTAAGGCATTATTTTGCATTTTTCGGTGATTTTACAGCATTTCAATCGTTTGTTCAGTCATAATTTCGCATATTTTGACATTTTCAATAAAACTAGGCATTTTTTAGTGTTTGCTTAAATACTTTTTTTTTTTTTTACAACTTCTTCTTCAAGTACCATGCCTAGTGACGTATGAGATCATGTCTCTCAACAACTTCCTGTCTCCAGTCATCATCATCAGTTGCCATCTCCACAACGAAGGTTGGCTGTAATGGATCTCCAACGTCTTCTGTCTCTTGTCTTGGTGGTGCACTCTGATAGACTCTTTCCTGTCCATCTTTTGATGTTATCTTCCCACTTATAGCGCTGTCTTCCCCTTGCACGTTTGCCTTCAACTCTCCCTTCTGTTATGGTCTTCTGAAAGGTGTTATGCCTTTTTATGTGGCCAAAGTATTTTAGCTGCCGAACTTTGACCTCCCTCATTAGTTCTCTTTTCATACCTAGATTTTCTAGGACCTCCTTATTTGTTTTCATCTCTTTCCACGAGATACGCCCCATTCTTCTATATATCCACATTTCAAGAGCCTCAATTCTTTCTTCCAAATGCTTATTCATCATCCATGTTTCTGCACCATACAGAAATGCAGAATATATATAACACTTTATGATTCTCAGTTTTAATTTGTGAGATAACTGTTTGGATGTCAGTATATGTTTCATGTTGTTGAATGTAGCTTTGGCCATTCCTATTCTCTTCTTGATTTCTGTTTCACATCTGCCATCTTCTGTTATTATATGACCAAGATATACGTAGCTCTTGACTTGTTCCAGGATTTTCCCATTTACGCTTATCTTTATTGTGGGTTTATCGTCTGTTTTGCTAATTATCATAGTTTTTGTTTTCTCAATATTAATGTCGAGTCCATATTCATGACTTATACTGTTCACTTGCTTCACTAGTTCTTGTAACTCCTGTTCGCTTTCAGCTAACAACACGGTATCATCTGCATATCTAAGGTTGTTTATTGACCATCCACTGATGTTCAGTCCTGGTATTTCCTGTATCTGTTTGAAAATGTTTTCGGTGTATAAATTAAATAGGCAGGGGGACAGCACACAACCTTGTCTGACACCTCTTTTTATGTCTATGTATGGTGAATAATTCCTTCCCGATCTTACTGTGGCAGTTTGCTCCCAATAAAGATTACTGAGTATTCTTATATCCTTTCCATCAATACCTATGTCTTCGAGGCATTCAATTATTTTCTCATGATGGACTCTGTCAAAAGCCTTCTTATAGTCAATGAAGCACATATACATACTTTTTTGGACCTCTGTATATTTTTCTGCTAATATTCTTAGGCAAAATATTGCCTCTCTTGTTCCACTGTTCCGTCTAAAACCAAACTGTTCTTCTTGGATTTCGCTGTCTACTTTACTTTTTATTCTTCCTTGTATGATTTTGAGCAGTATCTTAATTGCATGACTCATCAGGCTGATTGTTCTGAAGTCTGAACATTCTGTTGCATTTGGTTTTTTGGGCAATGTTATGAAAACTGATGTCTTCATGTCGTGTGGCCTTTCTTCTTCTTCCATCCTTAGCCATCGACCGTCAAAGCAGACAATGGCCAATCACGCCTAGTGGCGTCTTAAGGGCAACAACAAATTGATTTTATTTGCCATTGTTTCCTACCATGCCTAGTGGCGTCTTTAGGGCAACAACAAATTAATCTTTATTTGTTGTTGTTTCCGTAATCAAAGTGACTGGCAAACAGGTGATCAGCCCATTGTGCCCGAACTTGCCCTCATGTGTACTCTCTATCGCTATAAAACCGCCGAACTTTAATGAATGTAGTGGCTTGAAAAAGCAATTAAGGCAGAGCTTTTTACAACCTAAATTCTCCAAGGAAGCATTCACACAATTTATAACTGCTCTGCTGACTCGTCTAATAAATTTGTGTATCATTTTTGTAAATCTGAGCATACTTATAAAATTTATTACACATTGTCTACCAATCATCATAGCCAGGCATGGGGAAGGCCTCGGCAAAATTTTCTACTCTTTGCTTCAAATCCTCAATCTTGAGTTTGAATTCTGGTGTTTCCAGCTTGGTTTTTGAAGTCCTTCAACAGTGGACCAGAGTCTTTGCTTGCTTCCTGAGTGTAGTGGTGTTTGATGGTATTGTATGATGGTGTTATTACTAAATGTAAATTGTATGAGGCCAGCTGTGAAGGCTCCTGAGATAAAATGTAGTGGTGAATTGTCAGAAGGCCTTTCTTGCTACCACTACGACCTCACACTTAATTTTTTTTAATGAATGTGGCTACGTAAAGTGTCTAGGGTTATGATATGTAGTGTGGTGTAATGGATTATAAATATACCCACAGATATTAACAAGACTAATAATATTAATAAATGTTAAAATACACTGAACTAACTCACGTGTGTAAAATTTTTTGATATAAGTATATTACATTTATTTTGTCCTGTGTCAATTTTTTAGGTTGACCAGAACTTAAAAGGATTTAAAGATTATGAAAAGAAATGCATAGAATATTATATCATAAATGCAATAGTGTACATATATATGTACTATACTAGTTAGTTTTATTAAAATGTTCTAGAATTCATCTACTTGGGAGGATAGTACTGTTTGTGCTGTTGGGGTGGCTTCATCACACCTGTCTATATTGACTACACAGTGTCCAGAAAATGGTGGGAATCTTTATGGGGTTCTTAGTAACTAAAGGGCGTTGGTGAAAGTCCAGCAGACCAGAGGCTCACTCATCTGGTAGTTGTCGCTCTGGTGCTGAAATCAGGTGGTCCCACCTCTCCGTGCTGGCGGGCAATAATGGTGGTCTCTGTCACAAATACTGCACAGATACACTCGAGTAAAGTCACCAACTGAATAGACCCTGCTTTGTTGACGACAGAAACTCCCAGCTCTGCAATCAAAGTATGGGCCATGTGTCAAAATCTATTCTCTACCCACGTCTGGACACAACAGTGACACAACAACCACATCATACAGACAGGTCAGATCTCTCTGACCAAACAGCACAGTTACCATGGTGGTTTTACATCAGATAGATCCTCCCAGACCATAGATTCTGAAAAATATTTATTAGTTGTTTGCCCTAAAAGAGGATAGGTAATATGTATCATTATTCTCAACACTTGATCTGTCTTGCATAATCCTTGCTGGAGTTTATGTACATTGTTGGTCCCTAGACCCTGACTAGGGCGGGGGGTCTAGAGCAAATCCCTACTTGTTTGTAAGGCTAGATTTCGATATGGCAGTATCAAATCACTCAAACATGAAACAATATTCAAAATATATAAGGAAATAATTTCAATCTTACCAGATTATGAATAAATAACACAGAATTGCTAGCAAAACTCAGCTGAGCTGCTGGCTATAGTATGGCGTCCCTAAATTTATTTCACTTGCTTTCATATGGAATCACCACACTTTAAAATCTGTGTCTATCACTGAACAACTATTGAAGAATGGCCCCACTTTCGCGTCTGAGCGCTAATGATATGATTGTCTGTGGCCAATCACTGCCTAGTTTTATTTTCAATTCAAATTTCCTACCATAAAGTCATTTCAGTCATGCTTCAGTCAAGTATGGATGTTTATCTGTTAGTCTGTCCGTCTCTACTTGTGTTTCTAAAAAAATGTGCTTGGTTTTTGAACCAACCTTTCTCTCCCCTCCAAAATTTTGTCGTTAAAAGTTATATTTAGACACAGCTACCGCTCAAAACCCTCTCCTCCATACTAAGTAAATTTGAACACCTGCGTCCAAGGTCGTGTTTTTGTGTGCAAATTGCGACACTTTTTTATTCAACACAGTCTGTCGATGATGTGAACTACACTGTCTTTTGTCATTATCTTCAATATTATCTATCCGTTTGTAAAATTAAGACCATCTTAGTTCACTGCTCAGAATAGGCCATCCGGCCAGCTAATTTTTATATTCCTAACATTAATATTAAGAAAAAATTACTTTTTAATTTTTGTAATATTCCTAACATCTGTGTTTTACCGCTCCATTCAAATCAAAAGCTTGGTATCGCAAAAGCGTCCAATAAATGACTGTGGCGTAACATATCTAGGGTCCCTTCTGTGGAGTTGCTTACTTTTTATGTCAACTTGAGAAACGTGACTTTTCTCCGTTTCCCCCCCAATTGCGTCTCCTTAGCCTTTCCAGTCATATTTTTTTTTTCTTTTTGATCCGCCGTTCCCCTCCTGTCTAGCAAGTCAATTATTATGGAGGATGATGACCCGCGGTCTAGGCGATCATGTACATCAGCAGCCTACGCATTATGTTTTTATCCTTAAATGTTATCCTTGGAGGATTTTACCGTTGTATCTCTGTCAATTTCACTACACTGAGCTATGGCAATTGCTTGATCAAAAAAACTCCATCACTTTAATGAAATCATTATTTGTCAAGTTGCGAGATTAAGTGGTGGAGTGCCTAGACGAAGACCACTTGGGTTAAGTGCACTTTTGTCTCCTGGGCAAGTGTTCTTGTTCACTGCAATGCCAACATCCTCAAGAACTCGTTCACCTCGAGCTCCATCCAAGTTCTTGTTATGAAGGTCTACCAAAACCAAATGGTTATCAGTTCCCCCAGAGACAACATGGTACCCTTTGTCCAACAAGAACTGACACAAGGTCTTTGCATTGCTAATGACCTGCTGCTGATATGCCTTAAATTCTGGGCTTACAACTTGCTTCAGTGCTACTGCAACAGCAGCAATCTGATGATTGTGTGGTCCTCCTTGTATGTCGTGTGGTATATATCCTGTATTGTATATATCGTTGCATATTTCTGTGATTGCATCTATACCAAAGCTCTCCAGAGCTTCTATCATTTCAATTTTTATGTTATCCATGCCTGCTGATTTTCCTTTTTGTATCATATGAATGGCATTCTCTACTTCTGATCTGAGAATGTTTGGGCCTTCATTAGAATCTGGTGATGGTTTTTTACCTCTGTTGTCCTCGAATAGTTCTTTTACGTATTCTGCCCATCTGTTTGATATGTCTTTCTCATCAAGTAATATTACACCACTTTTGTTCTTGATACAGCTTCCTCCTTGTGCAAACCGCGACCGATTTGATAATTTCTTTATTTCTTCATGCATATCTCTTGTCATGTGCTTTGCTTCCAAGTCTTCTATTTCCTTGCATTTTGTTTCTATCCACCGTTCTTTTGCTTCTCTACACATAGTACGTATGTCATTGTCTATTGTTTTATATTCTGGAGTGTTTTTTGCTTTCTTTCCTTCTGCCATTTTATTCAAGATGTCATCTGTCATCCAAATTTGATTTTTCTTAGACTCCTTTTTAGGTAAATTTGCATTTGCTGATTGTATGCTTGTTTTTAAGCATTCCCATTTTGCGGTTGCTTTTTCTTCTAGGTTTTCTCTTCTATACTGCTCCATGCTTTCTGTCAATAACTGTTGATATTTATTTTTGACATCGATTAAATATTTCTGTTTTATATCTGGTTGTTTCAGCGCTGATATTTCTATCTGGGGTTCCTCCAGTACAATCGATCAATTCTGCTGTTGACTTCTGTCCACGCCACGATGTCAAACTGTCCAGTATTTCTCTCTTTGTCTTCCCCTTTCTTTTTTCTTTTACATTAATGAAAAAAAAGATATCCCGTTCAACCTCTGATGGGTTATAATTAGGATATATATTGTTTTCAATTCCAAATAATATGAACAACCGCCGATATGAGAAAGTGGCATCACATTTGTCAAATCAATATAATAATAGTAATAATAATAATAATATCCCCTTCAGTCATCACTGACTATGGGAATGCGCCCCTGAGGTGACAGCCCTCAGCTGCTTATTTTCCTGGTGCTCCTTTCGACGTTTTCTCCCCTCCTCTGCTTGTTGTGTGAGCCTCTCTTCGCCCAATCTGAGGTGGCGTCATAAATAGCATCGCCACCAGTGGCGGTTCCAGGGGGTTGTCATTGGGGGTGCTGCACTGTTCATTCATTTCAAATACTATACATAATAGTCACAAATTGTGACCACCATGTGAAATATCAACCCAGACACAAATGATTAGTGTCTTATCTCATCTAAAATCTGTCAAGAAGTTCTGAAAAGTTATTTTAAAAGTTTACAGCAACTAGGAGTAATCATTGGCAGTCGTAGCAGCTTCCCGAGTCTCAAATCGGTTACACAGACCTGTATGCACTATTTCTCGTGTTTAAAATTTTCCCTAACTTCCCTTTAATTAGAGATAATTTACACGAGCTGCGATCCGTTCACGGCTGTTTGTGCCCTATACCAGAGCGCTCTTTTAGTTTCGGTGACAGGAATTCTGACACAGGGTATAAAATTTTGTGTGCACCGTAAAAGACTATTTAAGTTTTTGGCGGGGAAAATCAGCTGATGTGTGAGTAAAATCAGTAAAATATAAATCATTACACACTCGTTCTGGATAAACACAGCGCTAAAATTCTTTTGTGTACTATAACTTTGTTCTGTGTTCTATTTTTGATTGCATTTTTATTTGTTTGAAATTAGTTTTGACGGAGTTACAGACTTTTGAAAACAGCGTCATCATTTAAGGAAATTCATAAAATAAGTAATCTTTTTATTAATTTAATATCTAAAAATCGGCCCATTCGTTTGAGTTTATAATTATAAAGACTTCTCGAAGGGAAGCTAAAGATTATTTCCACATACTTTTTTTTTTGGTTTCATATCTTGAGAATGTGTGGTAGTCAGTTTTGTGAGTGTGGCATTACAAGAACAAGCATATTGTCACCAGATTTTATAGCATTTAAATCCCTTTAAACGCATTCCTGATACCCACAAATCTTAAATAAGGTAGTAAAAAAATAACTTTTTGTAAAGCACCATCTGTTTTTGCATTTTCATTCATTTATAATGATATTTAGCTACGTATATAAGCGTCAGAAAACATGTAAAGCTATAGATAGATTACTTCCACATAATTTGATCTATCTTTCAAGTCTTGTTAATCTTCTATTTATAATATGAATTTTTTTTTTAAATTGTGTGTGAGATAAGGACTGTTCCATTGGTGTTCTTTGGTAGACAATCCTGTGCACACGACGGCTGCCAGCGAATTCTAAGTAACTGTTTGTATATCTTCTTTCATTCAAAGTTACAATGCAGGTAGTAAATTTAGAGAAACCAAATTCTAAATCTAATACCATCCTTTTATCAATGGCTAGAGTCAGAGATACATATGATAATTTAGAAATATTTATGAATGGCATGAAAGCTCAGATAGAGTCACTAAAATATTTAGAGTGGGATGGTAAACAAGTTGTTGTTTTCTTATTCGGGGATTATTTCCTTGTTTTGCTGGAGACACCACAGACATGGGTATATTCCTTGAGCTCCAGACAAACCAAACATTTTCATCAAAGACATCCAGAGAGCATACAACTTGCAAACCAAGAAGTTTGGCCATGTTGATAAGAGATTACAATAGATATATGAAATATGGGAAAGGGAATAAAAGGCAAGTGGCACATTACCATAATTGTTTACACAAACCAATGTTAGAGATTGAAATTGAAAATGTAGCTCCTCCTTACCTTCATATTTTATTAGGCATTGTTTTGAAACACCACAGACTTCTAGAACAGGTAGCTGATACAATAGACGCAAAGATATTTGAGAATTCGCAAGAGATACATGCAAACATTAGTACTTTTAAGAACTTGAAGAGATTTAGTAGGAACTGGAAATAGGCAGAAGAATTAGGAGCTAAAATTGAATTTTTCAGGTAGGTATTGAACTTTGTGAGGATAAGGAGGAGACAGATAATTTTAAAGTTAGACTTGAAAATGCACAAGATGCGCTGGCCAAACTTCAGTTTCAAGATCTGTGTACTAGGTCTGGTCCAGTTTGCTCACACATGGACAAGGTACTAGCCAAACACAAAATCATACAACAGGCTTATAATAGCAGAGCATTTATAGGGAATCACTGCCACAGATATCTCACACAAAAAGTTTATAAAGATCTTACAAGAGCAATCATTACACAAACACTGAAAATTACAGACAAACAAGATATAACTAACATAGCTTTTATTGCCCAAGAACAATTCAACTCACTGAAAGAAGCATTTGAGAAAGTACACAACAAAATATCACACAGTAAACCAATTAGTAAAGAATCAATAACAGCATCGATAGAGACTTATATGTCTTTGTTCAGAAAGCTATTCCCTAGTAAGACAATTCATAAACAGCACATATTAGAAAAAACATTGCGCAGACTGGATCAGAACTCATGATGTATGATTGAGATAATTGTTAGCTCTCATGTTCTGGGGACAATTGGGTGTGTTATTTTAAGGTTATAAATGTGGACATGCAATTTAAACTTTCAATAATTAATGTTTGACGCATGAAACCAAAACAAAACTTTGATATCCATTTTCTGCAGGTTTTCTACTTTTGATTTCTGTAATTTGTTATGCATGTTGATTGTGACCGTTTTAGTGTAAATTGAATTAGAAACAAACCATAACAAAATGTAAAAAAAAACGTAAATTTTACACTATTTCAGACTATTATATCTTCTGTTCTAATTGTGATAAAATGTTTGTTCTTGTTCTAAAATTTACTCTAACATTTCTAGTCTAGCTTTACGCAAAATTAAAGCCGGTATTTATAATAATAAAGTAGCATAAAAGCAATTCAAACATGTTTTGGGGACAATTGGGTGTGTTATTTTAAGGTAATAAATGTGGACTTGCAATTTAAACTTTCAATAATTAATGTTTGACGCATGAAACCAAAACAAATCTTTGATATCCATTTTCTGCAGGTTTTCTACTTTTGATTTCTGTAATTTGTTATGCATGTTGATTGTGACCGATTTAGTGAAAATTGCATTATAAACAAACCATAACAAAATATAAAAAAAACGTAAATTTTACACTATTTCAGACTATTATATCTTCTGTTCTAATTGTGATAAAATGTTTGTTCTTGTTCTAAAATTTACTCTAACATTTCTAGTCTAGCTTTACGCAAAATTAAAGCCGGTATTTATAATAAAAAAGTAGCCTAAAAGCATTAATTAAGCCCTATCAAAAGTAAACATCGCCACATGTTTTTCCCATTAGGAAGCTGACCACGTGACCTCTGTCAAGTGTGCTATAAATAGCGCGGTCGGGGAAAAAGGGGAAATAACTAAAAGATCGCTCGCAAACAGCCGTGCGTTGCAGCTCATGATAAAAAATTCAAACCAATCGTAATTCGTCTCTAGCTGTGTGTATGACAAGCATTCGCTTATAAGAGGTCAAGGTCACTTGAGCTGAAATCGTTCGCAGCACATACGGTGCTAGATAATTTATTTTTTTTTATTTAACCCCTCCGGTGTACCCTCAATTTTTTGGTCTGTCCGTATTATGTATTATAATGTAGTAGAGACAGCAGTATGCAGTCCTTTTCTTTGGGAGTGCTGCAGCTCTACAGCTCATTAAAGAAAGCCGCCACTGATCGCCACTTAGTGCGATCGGCAGCTTCATCCTCCCATGTTGCTGGATCCATGTCCAGTGCCCTCATATCTCTCTTGCACACATCTGTGAACCTCAGCTGTGGTCGCCCAACTGTTCTCTTGCCATCTGCTAATTGTCCGTAGAAGATATCTTTTGGGATGCGACCATCTTCCATGCGGCGAACATGGCCAAGCCAGAGGAGTCTGCGCTGTCTAAGCAGTGTATACATACTTTGAAGGCCAGCACGTGACAACACCTCGACATTTGTCACTTTATCAATATAAATAGGGATAATCGCAATTGTGCTTATAAGTTTTTTAAAAAAAATAAAAAAATAAAATAAAATAAACTCTGAACAAGAATAATATTAAAGTGGAGGGGTGTAAAGGCCTGCTGGTTCTAGTCATATAACGGACTTTAACAGATATTTAATTGACTTTCATTCCCCTATCTCTTTTTCCTTCAATCTTACCTGTTTGTGACGTGTAATGAAAAAAGAGTCTACAGTAATCCGACAGCTTAGTGCCACTTAATAGCTGCCCTCTGATTTGCTAGATAGAAACCATGTATCAATACCCACTGTCTATTTCTGCAGCTTACTCTCTTGTCCCGCCTCTTTGTTTTAACACGAGCTAACGCAATGTTTACAAACTGCCTGACCTGTCAGTCATAACAAGGAAGCAAGTCAGGCTGATTTTACCTCGTCCACTCATGGGAAGCTCATCTGTCAATCACAATACTTCTCAGATGAGCAAGCAGCTTGAGAGAGACAAACACACAGACCCTTTGAAGTTCGTACTCAGGGGAAGCTAGAAACCCCTGGGCTCTTTGATCTTCAGAAGCGGGCATTCTTACAGAGAAACCCGTTAGGGAACAGTAAGTCTTTTGATGACGGTTGAAACCTCGACGAAGACCGACCGTGAAGCCTTTATCTTTATACGCTTAGCTTCTGAAATTCTGGATAACACCGGACCGCGAAATTAACGCATTCAGAGATCAGAGAATCCTAATGATATATATATACTGTTGTTTTCTTAACCCCATCATCAGTTGTCAGTCTGAATTTTGAATAGTCTAAGCGCAGTCCTAGAAACCAGATTTCCCGGTGTGGATTTGTTACTAGTTTTTGTGGAGAATTTTCATTTCTGAATTTTCTGGTAAAAAGGATGTTTTAAGAATTGATAGCTTTTAACATTTGTTATTCACTTAGATTTTTCTCGCTAGTAAAACGAGTTAAATAAAGTAACACGTAGCGATTTCTTACCAGATATTCTATTAAAATGTTAAATCACGCCACCCGTATAGACAGTAAACTGAGAGTGTAGGATAGAATACAACGCTATATTTCGTTTGTGCATATTTGTTATAGTGTCTATTATTGTAATCTTATACGGCAAAGCCAACATATGCCGACAATTTAATTGCTATTTAATGACAGGCGATCATTGTTTAGGCAGCGCGCATGGACAGATTAAATAATAAGTTTCATTGTATGCTGACGCGGGGGGGGGGGAGCAAATATAACTCAGACCCGTCTGAACTCAGCCGCCAGTGCAATTTGTTAACTGATAGGAGAAAGGAACCACCGTGTGCTGTTTAAATTTAATAAGGACTGACGGAGTGGAGAAGAGATCGTCTTGTCCCCGTCAGTGTGTATAGATATAGGTTTAGCATATTTTTATATTTTTTGTGGAAATGCAATCGCCACTTATTATCACCTTCGTCGATTTTCAAAAAGCCTTTGATAGTCTACACCGCCCATCATTGTGGAAGATACTTACAATCTATGGTTTTCCAACAAAATATGTGAATATAATCAAAGCGCTATATGACAATGCAAGATGTTGTGTTAGAACAAATAAAGGGAATACAGAATGGTTTACAGTAGAAACAGGGGTGAAACAAGGCTGTATTATGTCACCACTACTTTTTGGAATAGCTATTGATTGGGTTATGAGAAACTATACCCACAATGAACAATTAGGTATAAAATGGACAAATGGAAAATTCCTGGGGGACCTGGATTTCGCAGATGATTTAGCATTCTTAAGTTCAACACCCAGACAATCCCAAGAAGCAGTAAATAATTTGTGTCATCTCTCGGTTAAAATAGGTCTCCAAATAAATGCCTCTAAAACTAAAGCTATGAACTTTTCTAACGAGACCTTTGATATCATCTTGAACGGGGAAAAACTACAGAAAGTTGAAAGTTTCAATTATTTAGGCAGTAAAATGACTCAGGATGGTGACACAACAAGAGAAATTCATACTAGAATTGCTTTGGCAGCTAGCGCCTTCAATAGATTATCTAACATTTGGAAATTACGATCATTGAATATACATACCAAGCTTCGTCTGTTTAATTCAAATGTTATCTCAGTGTTAACATACGGCTGTGAGAGTTGGAAAATAACAAAATCATTGGAGAACAAGCTGAATACATTCGAGAACAAATGTCTTAGAAAACTCATGAACATCAGTTGGAAAGAATTCAAGACTAATCGACAAATAAGAGAAGACTCTAGGCAGAAATATGTCTCCAACTATATAAGGAAAAGACGATGGTCATATATCGGTCATGTCCTACGAATGCAAAACAAAAGAATACCATTGCAGGCACTCACTTGGGTTCCTGAGGGTAAGAGGAAAAAAGGAAGACCAATAGAAACACTCAGAAGAACAATAATAAGAGAAGGAAGAACGTTGGGATTTGTCGTGTGAAATTCTAATCCACATATATAAATTAAAAAGTAAATGTAAAGCCTAACAAATAACTTCAATAAAAGGAAAGAAGAATGGTAAAGAACAGTGCTGTCACAATGACTGTACTCGAAATCCCCCTTGTTTTCTAATTCGTCTGCAAATTATAACGTTCCACGTTGATAGTAAAAGCCTATAGCAGCATACACGCGTTTCCACAACACAATAAAACGTGTACTGCATTTCTAAGAAAAACCTTGAGATACGCAGGCTGATTAATTCATTCATTCATAACCCTCCACTCCCAAAGGAGCATAGGCCTTCAACAAACACATGCCAAGTCCTCCTGTCCCGTGCCATCATCTCAAGTTCTTTCCATGTTCTCCTCATCATTTTCACCTCTGTTTCCAACTCTCTTCTCCATGTACTTCTTGGTCTTCCTCTGCCTCTCTTGCCCTGGGGGTTCCAGAACAAGGACTGCCTTGTAATGCTATCAACAGGTTTCCTCAGTGTGTGTCCTATCCATCGCCATCGTCTTCTTCTCATCTCTTGTTCCACTGGCACTTGTCTAGTTCTTGTCATCAGTTCCACGTTGGTAACCTTGTCATACCATTTTAATCCCTCTATTCTACGCAAGCACCCATTTATGAAAGTCTGTAGCTTTTTGGTTGTTGTCTTTGTTGTTCTCCATGTCTCCGAGCCATACAATAGGACTGACTTCACATTTGAGTTGAAGATTCTTATTTTCGTGTTGGATCCGATTTCTCTTGATCTCCATATATTTCCCAATGCAATGAAAGCTCCTCTTGCCTTTTGTATTCTTATTTTGATATCGCTGTCTGTCCCTCCAACTTTGTCTATATTACTGCCAAGATATGTGTATGATTCTACATCTTGTATTGGTGTTTCTTCAAGTTCAACCCTGTTATCATTACCTGCATTTATTCTCATTATTTTTGTCTTTTCCCTGTGTATTTTCAGACCCAATTGCTGTGACCTCTCATCGAGTGTTTTCAATTTGTCCTGCATCTGATTACGGTTATGGGACAGAAGAGCCAAGTCATCAGCAAAATCCAGATCATCCAACTGCTTAGTCAGAGTCCACTGGATTCCATTTCTGTTGTGTGTTGTCGATGATCTCATAACCCAATCTATTGCCAGCAAGAAAAGAAATGGAGACAAGAGGCATCCCTGTCGCACTCCTGTTCTTATCCCAAACGGTTCTGTAAGCTGTCCTTCGTGAAGAACTCTGCATGTCATGTCTTCATATGTTTTCTTTATTAAATTAATGATCTTCAGGGGAACTCCATAATGCCTCATCAATTTCCAAAGTGATTCTCTGTCTACACTGTCAAATGCCTTTTCGTAGTCCACAAATCCGATGTATAGTGGTGAATTCCATTCCAGACTTTGTTCAACTATTATTCTCAAAGTGGCTATCTGGTCTGTACATGATCTGTTTTGTCGAAAACCTGCTTGTTCATCTCTCAGTTTCTTGTCTATGGACTCTTTTAATCTCTCAAGGATAATCCTGTTTAATACTTTTCCTGGCACTGATAGTAACATTATTCCTCTATAATTTGTGCACTCTTGTAAATTTCCCTTCTTAGGCAACTTAACCAGATATCCTTCCTTCCATTCTGCTGGTATCTCTTCCTTTTCCCAGACTTTACCAAGTAATTTATATAACATCTCTGTAGCCGTGTCGATATCTGCTTTGATGGCCTCTGCTGGAATGCCATCAGGTCCAGACGCTTTTCCCTCTCTTAGAAGCTTTATGGCTTTCTTTATTTCTTCCTTCGTTGGTCTTTCACCGTTAATTTGTAGCTCTTCTTCTGCTGGCTGGATGTCCGGCGGGTTTTGTGGAGCTGGTCTATTGAGAAGGTCCCCAAAATATTCTGTCCACCTCTTCATTTGCTCTTGTATATTGCTGAGCAGTTTCCCATTCTTGTCTTTTATGAGGCAACTTGTTTGCTTGTATTTCCCTGTTAGCTTCTTTGTGCTGCTATACAGTTCTCTCATATTTCCTTTGGCTGCAGCATCTTCTGCCTCTCTTGCCAACTCCTCAATATACTTCCTCTTGTCTCTTTTGATACTTCTTTTTACTTCTTTGTTTGCTTCTGTGTACACTTCTTGAGCCTTGGCTTTGGAGCTTCTAGTTTTGCTTGTGTTTAACTCTGCTTTCTTGTTTTTTCTGTCTTTTATCTTATTGATGGTTTCTGTTGTTATCCATGCTTTTTGTTGTCTTTCCCTTTTCCCCAGTATTTCTTCACATGTCTCCTTCCATACTGTTTTGACCTGCTGCCAATAGTCTTCTGTATTCTCTACATCTTCCAGCTGTTGGAGCACTTGGAATTTGTTGGATACTGTGACCGCAAATTTGTCTCTTGTTTCTTGATTTCTTAGCTGTCTTACATTAAACTGTTGTCTATAATTTTGCATTGTTGCATATCTCTTGAGTTTCATTTTTACTTTGGCTATCAGAAGATGGTGATCTGATGCCACATCTGCTCCTCTATATACCTTTACATCCTGCAATGATGATCTAAACTTCTTGTTTATGCATATATGATCAATCTGATTTTCTGTTCTATGGTCTGGTGATATCCATGTTGCCTTGTGTATTCTCTTATGTGGAAACATGCTTCCTCCTATAGCCAGTTGATTTGAAGCACAGAAGTTTGCGAATAGCTCTCCATTTTCATTCATTACTCCTAGCCCATGTTTTCCCATGACTTCTTCAAATCCAGTGTTGACTAATTGGTTGATTAATGACCTAAATTAATACTTCCATTAATTTCATTTTATACACGGCGTGATGAAAAGACAGATGAACTTAGGATAGAGAGAAGGGAGGGCTGAAAGAAGGAACGCATACAACACTAAACACGCGTCTCGCTATACAATTAAAGTCATCACGCGTGTAAGGCCACAAGCACTAACTTTTTCCAAATCGACAGTGATAAAAAACACTACCCATACGAGAGTTAGGTTTTAAAAACCTGAAAAATGCTTATTAGGAAATATGACATTATACTGGTTTACGTTTGAAAGCCTGACAGTACCCAGACACCACATCGATCGAAGTGAACGGGAGGTAGAAGAAAATGCATATTTTGAACGCAGCCCCTTAGCCCCATAAAATTTATATAGTTGGGTTCCTTAGGACTTGCTGACAAAGAATATGTTAAACGTTACGCAAATAGTCTAGGAATTAACAAATTATAGCCAAAGGGAAATAGTGAGGGTGTCAGACAACCCCAAAATCAGAATCGCTCAGTGGCAGATTTTGACACCACCATTGTACGGGAAATAGGTCCCCATGTAAAATCCTATTTGATTGGATAGAAGTAAATGTAAGGCTAAACACGATTAGTCGGGCTACAAATACTATCTTTTGTTGTTAGGGGAGACGGAAGGAAGGGTACTTTTTTTCAAACGCTTGTGTAAACATGGCTCGATTGGTTAGACCCGCCAATATAGGCAATTAGGAGCGTCAGTTCAGTACCACATTTTTCAAATAAACTTACTAAAGAACCAGTGCGTTGAGCGCCAGTGCATATTTTTCTAAATAAAAGCCTGGGACATCGGCAGATCGAAATTGTGCTATATTCATTGCCAGTCAACGTAACTGTGTATTATTTCCATGAATTGTGGTAAGCTTGATATATTCAATATCTTTTTAATGAAAATTGAATGTAAATTGATAAATTATGTCTATATATGTGTGTGGTTCAGTAGCGAACATGAGGCAAAGCCTATATAGTGCTCCAACCTGAACAGAAGGTGTCGGAGAAAAGTAAAATTGCATGGAATTGCCAAACAGTACACTGACACCTATCTTATTGACTAGAAAGAACTAATGCTGGAATTGCAGAGGCGTAGTGACCATTAGGGAGGAGTATACTGGTGTAAATTGTTTCAGATGAAGCTGGCAGTTGGCCTACCGCTCTGAACTCAGTGTTTGTTATGTATTGTGTTCAGTCTGGAAATAGATTATAGATTAGTTCTGAAATAGGAGGTACAACCTTCTTGTTTCAGGGACTGTGGTCCTAAAGTTATTGAGCAGCACCTGGTCGGAGCTTTGCTGAATCTGGAGGCTGACAGCATACTCCTGGGTCCAGATAGCGACTAGTGAGGTGTCTCCAGAACACAGATGAGCAATCGAGCAGAGGAGTCTTTTCCTGCCACCATCACGAAAGTTAAGCTTATGTGGCCAGAGGAGCTCAACATTATGTGCCCCCTAAAAACTTGACATTGTAGTAAAATAGAGGGTCAATACATTGTTTAAATTGATAGGAACGGTGAAGTTTCCCCCATACTATTTCCAAGATAAACAAACACTTGAAGTCATGATGACAAATAACAACATAGCTTGAAAAACAAAACCAGTATTACCTTATAGTACTACTACACAACTGACACACATAGGATAATACTAATACCATATGTCACTACAAGGTTCATATTTATAAATTATGTACATATAAATTGTGATTACATTTGATGGTGATTCCTGGTTCACTGTGTAGTTGAATCAGGATATATATTAGTGAAAGTAATTAATACATATATATTTGAACTTTTTCCATTGACTCAATTAAGTTAGTCTTATAGAGTGTTAAATGTGTGTGAGTGTCACAGTGTTGTCAAGTGTGGTGGAATAAATTAAATTGTTTATCTGTCTGTTGTTGTTGTTGTGACTTACACTTCATCATTTACATAACCCTAGACATTTAACGTAGTCATCACAATATTCCAGAATAATTCTGACTGAGGTATAAATGTGGTAGCAAGTAAGGTTATCTGTAAAACACTACACCTATTAGATACAGATACTTTCACAGCTGATCTCAGTCAGTACACTAATTCCCCTATAAATATTTATAACATCCCACTTTACCACAGGATTAAACAATGTGCAAGAGCTAAGATGAGTGGCGTCACAACGTACAACCTGGAGAGCACTGGTTTCTGCCTTATGCGCCGTGTTTGGTGCTTAAAGAATTTATTATTATTATATTTTTATATAAATGTTCTTGTATTCTTTGCAGACCTGATCACAAGGGCGGCCAGCGGTCTTTTTCCTTTTATGGATTTGTTATTTTCTCCTTTTCTCTTGGCTGTGCATCACCAATTTCATTCTTGAACGGGCACACCCTAGAGAGTATTGGAGGACAATAAATATTTTTAATAACTGGACTTACCAAACCCAGAGAGAGAAATATATATATATATTTTTACCAGCCAAAAGTTGGCCGATAGAAGAACCATCATCAGCCTATGAACAAAGTTCTAGCAACCAGATATTTTCCCAATACTGGTAGTATTTTTCCTGCTAAAGAGTGACCCTCAAGAACTCTCTCGGGTTTTTTAACAAGTTGTAATAACACTTATAGGAGACGCAACCATATTAGGCGTTCACCTCATGAACTAATTTCGGGGGATGGACTGGGGCCAATTTGGATCTGCGACAACTGGAGTGACAGAGTATTAAATGAAAATAGATAATATATTCAAGGAGTAATTCGATTACCATGGGATATTACAGACCTGCCATACCAGGCAATTAGGTAAGAGTGTGAGAGTGGCCACTGTTTGCAAGATTGTGCGAGTATTTTCTTGTTTGAGGGAAAACTATCCATATATCTGATTTGTCTAAAAGTTTGTTTATTTTACTGGGTCTCAGTACCCCTACTGTTCATTCTGTAAAAGAGTGCTAACCTTCAACCTTTGGGTTAATAATTTTAGGGTTCTTTTCTCCATTTGGGGAGGGTGCACGTTTTTCTACTTTATTTTATATGCATTTAAATGACTCCTTGATCTTTTTTCCCTTTCGATATGTTGATGTTGTCGAGTTTAATGATAATAAACTACAAAGAAACTTACAATTGTGTGTTGGTCAGACCCATACCCATTTATCCGTAGTTTTTTCACGTTTGTGTGTCTTGTGTCACATAGCTGTGTGTGTGTAGAATAACTTACCTATTCTTGATAGGGATATAAAAGCTGTCTTGCACTAAAAGTACAGTTGTACTGATAGGCTGGAAGAGATTACCTCATCACTCCAGAGACATATCTTTTTCTTCAATTCTACCACCTGTGAAAAATCTATTTCTATACCTTCTGGCATATCTGTCGACATCCACTCTATATACTCAGACGGGCCAATTAAAACAATTAACCTTCCATACGACACTGTTGTTACGATGTATTCCAGCTTTCCTCTTCTCATTCATCTCATCTCAACCCGTAACCCGTCATGGGTCGTAGGGGTGCCATGGTGGAAGCATCAGCAGACAGGGTCCTCCACTGCTCTCTGTCCTCAGCAATGCGTACAAGTGTGGAAAAACCGTGTCCTGCCCATTCTTTGATGTTATCAGCCCAGGATTTTCTTTGCCTTCCTCTTCTCCGTTTACCTTCGACTGTTCCCTGGAGGATCGTTTTCGAAAGGGAGTCATGACGAGTTACATGCCCAAACCAGGCAAGCTTTCGACGTTTCACTACTGACAAAAGTGGTTCTTGGTGGCCTGCATAGGTGTTTATCTTCTCTCTAACATAGACATTTGTTTTGTGCTCTTTATAGCAAATGCGCAAAATTCTTCTATAACATTTATGCTCGAAAGCCTGAATCCTTCGCTCCGTATCTACAGTGAGTGTCCAGCTCTCACACCCATATAAGAGAATAGATAATACAAGTGATTTGTATAATTTGATCTTCACAGGAAAACTGATGTTACTTTTCCAGATCACATTCAGCCTTGTCATGGCAGCTGAGGCCATCTCAAGTCTTGTCTTGATTTCTTTACTTGATCTTCCATCACTACATATTCTCTTCTTCTTCTTCCGTCCTTAGCCACCGACCGTCAAAGCAGTCAGTGGCCATCACGCCTAGTGGCGTCTTAGGGCAACAGCAGATAGGTTTTCTTTGCCATTGTTTCCCATCACGCCTATTGGCGTCTTTAGGGCAACGGCAAATCAATCCATCTGCTGTTGTTTCCGTAATCGAAGTGACTGGCAAACGGGTGATCAGCCCGTTTCACTACATATAGTGGACCCTAAAAAGCGGATTACCTCTTTCTAACTTGTGAAATAAGTTTCCTTTGCGCATTGGCCTCTTTCGGGACATACTCATTACTCATTTTGGCTCTCCATGGTATTTGTAACATTCTTCTGTGAAACCATATCTCTGTGGCCTCTGGTGCCTTCCCCGCTTGATTGCAAATTGTGACATAATTTTGGGTCGATCTCTGCATCACTACGGCCGTATTCGGTGACATTTGTTGTACTGACTAATTACGTGCTGTTCAATGGTCGGCATCTCTTTCTTTCTCTGCTATGTAGCAAATATTTTGTATTTTCAAAAATTCTGACACTCCATTTTGGTGACAATTCATCACATTTGCTTGGCGTTTTACAGCTTTGCTGAGATTAACGCAGGTAACACCCATATGGGCCTGGTCAGTTTTCGCTTGCCCGCAGACGGATTTTGTGTGCACAAGCGAGGGATATAGAGATTACTTGTCTGTGCGACACATTTTGGACATATATGAATGACGTAATCGTTTCCTGTCCGACCTAATATGAACAGATTATTTTTGATAAAAGTAAGATGTTGTATTTTTAGGCATTGCAGAGAAAACAATCTGATGTTTTATTACACTATATAGGAGAGATGACCTTTTGCATCACTCAGAGAATTTCAGGCGGAAATAATTTTGAATTACCCCACAAAACACGCATGTTTGAAACGATTGGAGCCCTGCTTAGCATCGTAAGAAACAAATGCGGGGGAAGACAGGGCCATATAACCTGACCTTTAAGGCAAGTCTAGTTCACTGTGAGAATCGCTTGCCAAGACGACCAACAGACTGCTAGAGTTAGAATCAGACTTCCATTTTATCAGACCGGACTTTGTTGGAGCATTTTGAAGGGCTTAAAACAGCCACGGAAAACTCTTATCATTTTAAACAAGGAAAACCGGGATCTGAGGAGGAATCTGGAATATGGAGTAAAAGTGGGAATTATTGTTAAAGTAACGACACCAAAGAACACGTGTGAAAAAGCATCTGCTAGTGCCTTAAACCTACTTCTCTGAGCAAACGGTCTGTGAGCCAAGATTTGCGTAAGTTTTACATTTTACATACTATATTTTTCATTACTAACATGTGAACTAATATGTATATATTGCCATGCGAATATTAATACGTGAAAATTGCTAGTGGATTGTGACGAAAGTACTGAGATTCTGTCTTTCAAATGGCCCATGTCTTTTTCTCCTTGCAATTTGTTCACTATATTTTTAGGAGGGATTACAGGTAATCCTTCTCCATGTTTCTTCTCCTTCTATTATTTACGTTTTTTCAAGATGAGATTACGATGGAGTTTGATCTATGTGTTTAGAGTGTGTGTGTGTAGGAAGATTGGTGCAGTATTATTATAGATTAAGATTATAGAGGCTAGATCAGGATTTGCACCAGTGGGTTTTTTTTTAAAGATAGGCATGCAGCTAGACACATTTTTCGGGATTTTATATATATATATATATTGGCCATTTTTGTTTCATTGCCACTAGAGGGCAGAGCTTATTCCCGTTTCTTTGTCTAAAACCCATGCACGTTGCATCAGAATGATCTAAGATTCTGATTGGCTGAGAGCTAACTGCAGTTGAAATGCAGAGCTCCCATTGGCTTTAGAACCACGCCGCGCATATGACGTCATGAAGTCGGCGCGCGGGGTCTTGATAATAAATACACCCGAATTTCATAAGTTCGGTCTCTAAAAATTAATTGCCAAGCCGCGTTCCTGATTCAAAGTCGATTGCCTTTCAGGGGAAATTCGAGATTTGGTAAGCAGAATTTTCGTGGTAACTTTATTTAATTTTGTCTAAGCCTAGGCCGATCAGTAAAGTTCTTGGGAAGGTTTAGTTTAATTTAATTCTTAACTCCAGAGCCATCAATACTATCCTGGTGATAAGACTTGAGAGACCTAATAGGTCCAGTTAATTTCCTTATTGAAGGAATAGCGTTGTCTAGATGGTTTAGATGTTGCGAGGTTTCGGCCATGCTTGGATTTATTTCAAAAACAGGTCTGCAGAGAAACCCGCATCTGCGAATTTTATTTATTTACAGAATAGTCGGGAGCGTGTGTAATGTGTATTTTCATTTGTGATTTTATTGAGAGTATTGATGCTCGCTATTTATATAGTTACGCATATATCTGTGGACGGGAGTGATAGAGGTATTAATTGGAGCACGTGGGTGCTATCAGTTAATGTGTATTGTTGCACGAGCACGTGTGTGCTATCAGTTAATGAATATTTATGCAGGAGCGCGTGGTTGAAAAACTGCGGCACCACGTTGCTGAATTACGGGGTTTTCATTGTATAACTTTTGACGGCAAGCAGATGCTGGCGTAAACTGATTATATGTTATTGATTGTGCATTGTTATTCTGTGTATTCAGAAGATGGAGATGAAATTTATTTCTGTTAAGGGAATAATACTTTATTTCAATTTTGAGGTGATTAATCATACTGACGGGAATTTTAGGAATTCCTAGAGAGGGCTAGTTTTATTTTGTATTAATCATTACGACATTAGTGTCAGCGTAAGAAGTAGGCCACAGTACGACTGCCCAGACCGGGCCAGTGAAAATATTGTTGTTGCTCGGAGTTAGTCAGGCAGAACAGGCGATCTGGGTTAGCCAATGTTTACCTTGTGGGCTCAGGTAGAGAAGGGAACAGGAGAGGAGCGGATGGTGTTGGCATGATTTTTGTATGGTGGTGCATAACGGGAGAGAGTAGGGGAGCTGTATTGATTATAGACGGGGGAGACTTAAGTGTTAAAGACTTAAGGGTTAGTCAGGGAGTTATATGTTATTAGAAATGTATTATTTACGTGTTGTGTTTTTTTTTGTCTAACAGCAGGTAGCGCGGCTTTTTTTTTGAGGGGGCAGAGCGGAAGTTGCAATAACTTCCTCCCGGCAAAAAGATTGGCATCTCAGATGCAGGGTTTGAGATCTTGCCAGAGGCGGACGAAGAAAAGAGAACAAACCCGTTTTTCCAGGCAGGGGAAGACCTTTCTCTAGTGGAAATAGCATTCGTGGGAAAATCCATGAGCGCTAAGCTAGTTCTGTTACACACGCAAAATTGGCATGCTGCCAGCGTTGTCGTAATTATTTCACTTCGTCCCGGCCATAATAACGCCGAAGGCCTGAACCCATAGGAGGGAGAGGGCAGGTAACTCCAGAGGTGTTTGGAGAAACCAGCTACCTATTCCAATTTCCAGAATCCAGTGGGGTTCTTTTTTGTAAACCTTAGTCATCAGTTCCAGAATGGTGGAGAGAGAGAGGGTGACCATACTCTTTACAGAAGTCGTCGCAGTGTTGTCCCAAGTATAGCAGATGACAGCTGCTGAAGGTTTTTTTTTGACGAGTTAATTGTGTAGCAGTGTGCAAGAGATTTCAGGATAGGCTGTGTAGAACCAGAGTCTGCGCAGAGTTGGTGTAGACACTTGGTAGTTGTTCCAGCTGACTGTGCACTTAACATTTAATTTAGAATAGTTGTGGAAGTGGAGGCTCGACAAGTGCAGTGCGGTTTATTTTTGTCTAATCCAAACTTCTGTCCCCATACAGGTTGCAATTGTGGGAGAAGGGTTGGGGTTGATGCATTTTTAACTGTGCTTGATTGTTGTTTTCAGGGGTGCATCCTCGCACTTTATGTATGGGACATGCATATGTTTGTTTGTTTATAGGTGTATAATAAACTTGTATAAATTGTAGCTGGCATCAGTCATTTCATTTAAGTACAGTAGCTATATGTTGTCTGTATCTTGGTGTTTGTGAATCTTGATATAACCTTATCCCCTTAGGGTAGCTAGAGGTCGTTGACAACTATAGCACATAAGACGTCCGAAGTGGCGAGGAAAGAATCAACCTCGGTTCTTAACCTCGGAACCAATAGTGTCAACTGTTCACATTTCACTATCATTTTCTTCTAAATCTATCTTTTCAGTCTTTCTTCTCCCTAGCGTCTTGTCACTATAGGTAGACAGTCTCTAGTCTTAAATCCATTTCGTGACATGGATGTCCAAGTCATTTGAGGCTGGCAACCTCAGCATATAGACTGACGATTTCATGAACCACCACTGCAAGAGCTGGTGACTGCTTTATTGCTAGTTTCTTAAAGAGAAATAAAAAGCATAGTAGTACAAAGTTCCATATGGAGCAGGGAGGGAAAGATGAAAGAAAAGATGTACATTCTAATTATAATATCTACATTTACAAACCAGTGTAAATGTCTATGTAAACATATTCACTTTAAAAATAATGAAAGTTTTCAAGCTTTTCAACCAGTGTAAATGGAAATGAAAACATATACAATCTATACTGTGAACATTTTCAAGCAGTTTAGATGTAAATGGGAACATATTCAATCTATATTGTGAACATTTTTCAATTAATTATATAGGTAAATGTAAACATATTATATCTATACTATTAACCGTTTCATTTGAATGTAAAGTAAATATAAAGCTATTCAATTTAAATGTAAAGAAAGTTTTCTCTCGAGGGATTACGCTTAATTCTCATCGAGGGTAAATTCTGAGGTAGATGGGATGGTGGAATAGGAAGAAAGGAACACATAAGTATGTGTCGGGAAATTCAATACTCAGAAGGTATTCGTTTCTCTTCTTTTACCATACTAGTTGGTGGTACCAGTTGAGGGTATTATCTCTGGAACAAGAAGGGTACAAGTGGCCTGACATCGAAGCTATACACCATCATCAGACGGGGCTTTAAGACGAGGGACCAACTTCGTAGACACTCCCTGACACTCCTGGGACCGTGCTGCGCCTTACAACATTGACCACTGACGAGCGTGATCAACGATCCAGTCTACCAAGAACTAAACCATCAGAAGGAGCAGAACCGTCACTGACAGCCAAGTAACACATAAAAGCTGCCAAGTGACCTCCTTTACAAACCACTATTACATCACAACATTGATGATAATTTTCCTAATAAATAAATATTCATTCTTTTAAAACTTTGTTAAAACCTAAATGATTATTAAATCTGCTATTTGTAAATATACAAATTTAACATCGATTTAGTCATTTTGAATGTACTGCATGTTTATCTCAGTCAATTTACTAAATACACTCTAAACAGAGCTATGCCATAATAAGAATAATTCCACTGAGTAAATTAGGGTGGGGGCTTGAATGAGCTGAAATTAATAATTGCTTAATTCTTCATAAAAGGTGGCGTATCAGATATAAGTTAACAATTGCCCTGCTCAACGCAGCATTGTTCTTGAGTTCCGAAATATCTTATGAACACTCCCTTGAGATAGAAGAATCGTTATTCTTCTATCTACAAATTTTCCAAAAGCAATCTTGTGCGAAGGTAGACACCTTTGAAGACCCATATTAGATACGCTTGAGTTATGGCCACTGTTGGACTACTTCTGCAAAGCACTGGAGGCAAATCGGTGACAAATGAGGACCTCGTCTGGGATTAGTGAACTCGGACACACATTTGTGATAAATCCCAATTGGTGTCCCGTGCCGGATTATATAACCTGTCTAGTTATTCCCCTAGACTTGACTGGCATAAATTTCAGATTTACTGACATAATATTATCCGAGTTTATTTATAGTAAGACTGAATATACAGTGCATTCATAAATAACTGTAAAAATAAATTTTATAAACAATAATTGAATAATCCGAAAGAAACAAAAATTTTTTGTGTAACAAAAGTTAAAGTTATTAGTTAACTAAGAAGTTCACTTGGTGTGTCTAACTCAGTGTTGTAATTTTGAGTTTACTAGTTAAGTAGCAATTTCAATTTTGTGTAGCTTTGTACACAAACGTTTTGCTCAGATTGGCAGAGTCCCAAAATCTCTACACTTTTCACCAAGTATTGCTAAAGAGATGGGCTTATCCAGCAAAGATTTATCCGAATTTGTAGCAACTTCTGCGAAAGAAGACAACGAACTGATAGAAGCAGAAAACGCGACTGAAATGGAAGAGAGAAGGATATCTAGGCAGCACGAAAAGGCCCAAGCTGAAGCGAAGGAAAAACAAAGAAAGCATGAAGCAGCGGAATGAATAAAGGAAAGGGCATTCAAAGAAAAGAAGGAACAATCCGAAAGAGTGGAAAAAGAACAGGAGAGGGCACACCAGATCCGACTGAAGGAATTGGAGATCGAAGGGAGAAGAGTCGATTCTGGTTCTAATAATGGCGGGTCTGGCAGTTCTCAAGGTAGCGATGGGGGAAACATCTCATGCGGTGGCGCCTAGTGCTGTCACCTTCCAATTAGATGTCTACTCAGAGGCTTCTGGGGAAATTGACATCTACCTCTCTAGGTTTGAATCCTTAGCAGCTACATATGGCTTGGAGAGGGAGAGATACAACATGAAGCTATCCCAGAGTCTGAGGGGATCTGCATATGTTGTGTTTCTCAAAATGCCCACGGAAGAACATAACAACTACGACATGTTGAAGAAGGCTCTGCTTCAACGTTTTCAGCTTAACGCAGAGACTCTTCGTAGTACATTCCGGGAGTCTAAAGGACAGAAAGATGAGTCATTTAGACAATTTGCTACACGACTAGAAACTTACTTGGAGAAGTGGGGGTCCCTCAGCATCTTCGACGAATCATACGAAGAGCTGCAGGAGATGATTATCGTGGACCAGTTCAATGACTCGCTCACCCTTGACATGAGACGGTTCCTGGCGGAGCATGGGACCCAAACTCTTGAACAGGTGGTACTGTTTGCTGATCGGTACCAGAGCGCCCAGTCGAAAGTGAACCCGTCTAAAAGGCGCCCACATGATTTTCACCCCAGAGAAAAGGATCACTCAGACAATAACTCCAAAAGTACGGACAACACAACACATAAAGCAGCTCAACAACATCACTCACAGAATTTCAGGGAGAAACAGAGCAATTCAGCCCATGGAACTGGAAGGCGATGGTGTAATTTGTGCAAAAATGACACATTTTTCTTCGGATTGTAAGAGGCAGAAAACAGGCCCTTACAACGTTGCATTTTGATGACTAGGTCGATAGAGAATCGTGAGTTACTAACACGTCATCAGAACCCCAGTCATCCCTCTACAATAGAGAAAAAGTCACAGTTGGTAAACAACTTGAAGGCTGTTTATATGATTCGGGTTTACAATACTCGGCTCTAGTTTCGCCATCTTTGGTGAAGGCCCACCAGTACACTGGTGAAACTGTAGAAATGCAGTGGCCCCGGAAGAGTCTAGGACCATGATTCTTCCGGTGACGGTAATTAATGTTTCTACCCGGTATGTACGGGGGAAGATCAATGCCGCCGTATTAGACGTTTTAGTCTTTCCTCTCATTTTAGGGAGAAAATATGTCTTCCTTGGGGATCCTTCACAGAAACCCAGGTCAACACAAGATAGAGAGAGAACCCAGGAAACGCCCCAGTGGCTCCTGAGCTCTCATCTCTAACCCGCCCCAACATATCGGAGCTGAAGAAGACACAAAGGGAAGATACAACCCTACAGTCTTGTTCTACTAGGTTGTAAGGAAACTACTCCCATACTCCTCAGGGAGCATATTATAGGGAGAAAGGTTTAGTTTACCGGAGGGTCGGGAACAAGAGACAGTTATTTGTCCCACTCCCATATAGAACCCGCCTGATGCAGCAAATGCACAAACCCTAGTCACAACCTCATCAGGTACACGTATTTGGTTTGGTATTTGAACCCCGCACTCGAAAACTGGTGTTTTTTTTGTGTGTGTGCAAGGGATACCCGGTTCAACTTACATTTTTAGGTAGGTTATAATTTGGGTATATAGTGTCTTTCTTTCTGGCTCTCTTTCCAGTTTTCTTTCCCTTCCTTTGTTATAATATTTCTAATTATACTTTTGATCTCTGTTGTGCCTAACCCTGAGTTTATGTGGTTTGGGCTGCTTCTTCCTGTTTTTGCTTCCCTGTCGGCCACCTCGTTTCCTTCTATTCCCACGTGAGAGGGTATCCATGCTAATAATACTGAGCAGCCCCTATTATTTAGGTGTGCAGTAAGTTGCAACACTTCTTCTGCTTTGTCTGGTCGGCTACATTCATTTGGGTTTTTTAATGCTTTCATGTATCCTTAAAATACTGGTGGCCAGACATGCAACGGGATATTCGTTAATATGTACACGATTGCTCTGGCTGCCATAGCGTGGAAAACCACAATGGTGAAAACCATAATTTATCTACGAGGAAGGTGATGGAGCAGAGCGCACACCTCCCAACATTGGATAGCTCTGACTCGCCACTTCTTCTTAGCTGAGCAGAGCTGAAACGAGCGCAAAAGGAGGATGTAACCTTAACGCCCTGCTCTGAACAACGGCACAGAACACAGGCCCATACGTCGGCTGGAACATTTTACCACGATGATGGAGTCATGTTTAAAAGAACGAGACCTGGGACCAGACAAATCGTCGTGCCACTCTCTTTAAGATCTCAGATTATGAGAGCTGTACATGTATCGCTTTCAGGAGCACACATGCCAGTTGGCAAAATGATGCGCAATATAACCGCACATCACTTTTGGCCAATAGTGGACATTTCACTGTACAGATTGAACAAATCCGGTGACAGCACACATCCATGCCGGACACCCTTTTTTTACTTGCTGATACGTTCCTATTTGGCTGCTAATTCTTACAGCTGCTGTTTGTTGTCAGTACATGATGTTCTTTATAATCCTCAAGTCATTACCGTCAATGTTGATGTTTTTACAACTTACTCCACTGTTTTACCCATGCTATTTAATCATTTTTTCCTAAATTCCTGAAAACAAATGTTGATGGTAAATTTTCCTACACAATGCCAAATTTTGGATTTCTGCCTGGTTCAAATCGGCCTAAAGCCGGCCCTGCCTGGACTTTCTAACCCACTTGTCCCTCTTGCTAACAACTGCCGTTTTGGAATAGAAGAGGACACATACACTCGCACATTCACACAATTTGACATTTTTTATTTACTCTATTTGGCCTGATTGGAAGGACGAAATGGGTACTTGTGCGTTAATTCACCGGGTAATAATTATTTTGCAAATTTATTGCCCAAACCGATCACCGTACTCTTTCTTGACTGAAAACGTGACATTTCACATTGTGAGCTCTCCCCCATTTGTAGTGTAGAATTTTTTTTTTAAAGTTTATAAACCAATAGAACGGAATTGAATCAGTTCTACAAGTTAACGGTACACCGGAAACAAGGGAAATCGCTGCCGTTGTCTTCTCTACCTCAAGATCAGAGTGAGGTACCCATTTACAGCTGGTTTGACTGATGCGTGACACCTGTTCCCTTCCTCGCTGCCGTTGCCTTCTCTAACTCAGGATCAGAGTCAGGTACCCATTTACAGCTGGTTATGGAATGTTAGAGACTTCACCATACTAGGTCCAGCATCGAGAGGTGGGGAGACCAGTTTCCTTCCTCACTGTCTTTTCCTTCCCTAACTCAAAGTTAAGTACCCATTTATAGCTAGGTAGGCCCCATCTCTCGAAAATGACTGCTTCTGTACGCAAACAGTTAAGATCAAAGTAATAAAGAGTCACACTAAGTCACCATGTTATGCTATTTCTTTCACAATTTTGTGACATCAAATGAAAAGGCGCTAAAGATGGCATACATCACAAGATCATTGGTTCAACGCTCGTATTAGAAGATGACCAAAAAATGATGTACATATTTATTGGCGCGGGGCCCTAAAAGAAAGGGGCTCGTAGCATATGCTACTTTTGCTACTACGTTAATCCGGCTCTGATTAGGTCAATATTTGACAAGGATCAGTGTATAGTGAGGGAGGGGACCAACTCCCCACCCAGCCCTCCACACCCAGCGGTGAAAACAAATAAAGGCTTTCTTGCCAGGGTACAGTTTTGTTGGTTTTGGGGGCCCTAAACAGGACCGTGGTCCAGTTTTGTGGGCCCTGTAAAAAAACCGTGGTGGGTAAATTTTTGTGGGCCCTGAATAGGACCGTGGTAGGTGCAGTTTTGTGGGCCCTGAAAAGGACCGTGAGGGGAACAGATTACCAAAGATCGCTGAAGCTTGGCACATATCAGGACATACACATGTTCGTTCGTAGCTGCATAATTTACAGAGGAGGCCAAAATTCTGCAATGTCAAGCAGTATACTGTGGGTACCTGACTCTGATCCTGAGTTAGAGAAGGCAACGGCAGCGAGGAAGGGAACAGGTGTCACGCATCAGTCAAACCAGCTGTAAATGGGTACCTCACTCTGATCTTGAGGTAGAGAAGGCAACGGCAGCGATTTCCCTTGTTTCCGGTGTACCGTTAACTTGTAGAACTGACCACGAAATGATACCATATTCAAATATCGGAAACATTATTATCGTGGATTAGCAACACCATGTATCCTAATTTAGTAATTATACCCCAGCCCTTTTGTTTATTAAAAAAAAAAAAAAAAAGTGTTTACACATTTTGCGGTTTCTTTCGCTAAGGTTCCTTAATGTTTGCGTATACTTTTCGGCTTCTTGTGGTGCTGGGTCCATTTTGTTTACTTTCGTTTTTGCCCTGCATAAATATTTAAGACTCAATCATGAATAGCTTAGCACGTTGCGTGCTTCACAGAAATGTATACTCATTCAGTAAATCAACAATTGTACGCCTGCTGTCTCAACAAGCATCCAACATAAATTTTGATAAACTTGTAAAAGGAAAGCCAATTGTTGTGTTTATGAAGGGCACACCGGACGCACCTCGATGCGGATTCAGTAATGCTGTCTGCCAGATATTAAAAATTCACGGTGTGGACAAATTTACAGCTTACGACGTGCTATCAGATAATGAGCTCAGAGAAGGTGAGAAGCTACTGTCTGTCCATATTTTTGGTTGAACAGTGTGCATATAACTAACAGCGTAAGAAGAATACTTGTCGTTGAATAAAAATGAATGAGTGTAGGCCTACGTTCGTGTTTTATTTTTAAATTAAGGGGCTATCCATAAAAGACGTCCACAGGAGAGGGGGGAGGGAGGAGTTTGTAAAAAGTGGGGGGGGGGGGGGGGATTTAAGTTGAAAGTGGACGTCCAGTTCACAAATTTGTCACAAACCAACCAAGTGTATGGGACGTCCCCTTAAATAAAGATAGATATCCAACAGGGTGGAGAACTAGGCCTATAGAAGATCTAACGCAGCTCAAAGAACTATCAAACACAATTAAAAATAGTAATAAATATAGAAGCAAAATACCACCCTGGGAACTAAAAACACCAATCATTGACTACTCACTTACTGAAAAGATCAAACAAAACATAGAAGATAAGGAAGCCAAAATGATAAGTAGAAAGTTCATAGATCAACTAACTAGGCCTAAACAAAGTCTGGCCATCTACACTGATGGATCCAAGGGTGATAGTTGGCAACTAGGTGCCGGAGTTGTAATACCGCAGTGGGGAATAAATAAGAGCTACAGTGTAACTGAAGAGGCTTCGATTTTTACCGCAGAGATGGTAGCAATTCTTAAAAGTTTAGAAATAATCGAAGATAACCAACCAGAAGCTGTTACGATATTTACAGACTCACTATCATCACTACAAGCACTAGAACACCCAGGTAAATGTAGCCAGCCAGACATAAAGGAAGAAATTCTAGCAATTAATACATCACTAGGGAACAGAGGATATAGTGTGAGGCTAGTGTGGGTTCCAGCACACATAGGTATAGCTGGTAACGAGTTGGCAGATCAGAACGCCAAGAATGGAAGAATAAGTAAAAACAATATGGGACCCAAAGATGCAGCAATAGAGAATGCAGTCAGCGACCCACAGCTTGACTGCTTGCATCAGGGTCAGCGAACCAGAGTTGACCAAGACCCTACTCCACCTCCACGTGGTGGTCCTGGAACTGGCTGCATCACTGCAGTCTGGCTGAGAGAGTAGGGATCGCAGAGGGAAGGCAAACCCGGTCCCAAAAAATGCCGTGCTGAAGTCGGATGTGTCGACCGAAAGGTGCAGATATCACAGCTCCGGCGTAAACAGACACAACGCAACCAACGTCCTTTTCAGGACGAACGAGGAAGGAGAAGAAGAAGTAAAAACAATATAAGAGCAGGACTGGGAAGGTCGGAGATCAAGAGCCAAGTGAAGATAACTATAAACGAGGAATGGAAGACAACATGGAAGAAAAGTAGAAAAGGCAGACACGCGTTCAAACTGCTGAAAGAACCAACGAGGACGTGCCAGGTCAGAGAAGAATTAAAGATACCATTAAACAAAAAACTGTGGCGTCTCCGTCTCGGTGCAGCATACTTTATGATAGAATAACCACACTGCCAAGAATGTCAGGAAGAGAATGACATAGACCACTACCTGACCCACTGTAAAGAGTATGAACAACAAAGGTTAGAATTAAAAATTTACCATAGAAATCACAATATAGACCTGACAGGTGATAAGGTTTTAAGTATAGATGCCCCAAGAGATGCCCAATCAATACTTAAAAGATATATACATAAAACAAAGGAAAACATATAAGGTTAGTAACAAAAACAAAAAAAACACAAAATAAAAAAACTACTAACTACTCATAGGACAAGGAAAGACAACAAGGTATTAAATAAATAAAAAAACAACTCAAAAAGAACAAATACTAATACAAAGTAAAACCAAGTGTATAGAACAATAGTTATCAAGAAACAATACAAAAGAGAAAATAAAATGGACAAATACTAATATAAATTAAAATCAGCAACTGCTAAAGACAATAGCTATTTAAATTGAATACAAAATTAAAAAAATAAAATGACACTAAATACCCCAATTACAGTTGACTATCGATAATCTGGTTCCTTCAGATTTCTGGCATGGATTTCGGAGCGCATTTTTAAATTTACCGCATTGGCGCGCCACTGTTTTCTGGAGCAGTTTATGTTTTGATGCAGCTGTTGGGTCTTGCTTGCACGTGTTAACAGGCATTCCGGCTCATTCCTTCTCATTTTATCATTTATTTGCTGCTGTTTAGCCCCATTATGGATTCAGCAAATAAAAGAAGTGGTGTAAAACGTAAACATCGTGCATTGTCGATCGCAGATAAAGTGTACAGGTAGTCATTTTCTGTTAAATATATACAGAATATATAACCATAAAAAATCCGGCATTTTCAAAAATCCGGCACTCCTCAGGTCCGGAGGTTGCCGGATTTTTGAATGTCTACTGTATAACCAAATTTCAGGTTGAACAGGGTAGACCAAGATGGAACGAGAAGAGGCAATAACGGTCAGCCGTTAAGTGCCCGCTCTCCACCCATCACCTCATCAAAACAACAACCAATTCACAAACCACATGGCAACTCTCACTCACATACAAATCACCAGAGCTTAGTAGAGCTAAGAATTAAGAGCTAAACATTGTTAAGAATCCAACATTGTACACTTAACAATGCATATGACTTTAAACAGATGAAAGTCAATTAAATATCTGTTAAAGTCAGTTATATAACTAGAACCGCCAGGCCTTTACACCTCTCCACTTTAATATTATTCTTGTTCCGAGTTTCTTCTTGATTTTTTTTAATTATTATTATTTATTTAACGTTTAAGCATAATTGTGATTGTCCCTATTTACAGTGATTTGACAAATGTGATGCCACTTCCTTCTTATATCGGCAGTTGTTCATATTATTTGGAATTGAAAACAATATATATTTAATATATCCTAATTATAACCCATCAGAGGTTGAACGGGATATTTTTCTTCATTAATTTAAAAAAAACATACAAATCTCATGCAGTTGTCAAAGTGCACAAATCTGTGCATCAGACAGCTTCAATTGATCCAGATGACACCGATGATGGTGATGCAGACATTGCACCAAAGCAACCAGAACAACAAAGTTCTGACACTGGGGACGTTTTTGTACACAGCCTGTTCGACTGGTTGCAGTCTGAATTCACTGCTAAATGAACGGCAAACATTCACGTTAATACTGTTGCAGTTAAGAGTTATCCTTCAGAAGATTACTACAGTCCAGATAATCAGTTTTAATAAACAATTAATTTTAAGATTATAATTTATAAAATTATGCTTTCATGATCACATTTCTTTATAAAGTGTTGTCACATAATTGTTTGCCTCGTTAATTGCCAAGGAAGAGGGGTCAATCGGAAGTGGACAGAGGTGGACATGGGGGAGGGGAGGGTAAAAAAATGCCAGAATTTTGTGGACGTCTTTTATGGATGGCCCTAAGAGCTACCGCTCAGTGATTGTGGATCATTTTTTTCTTTTTACTAAAGGTTTGGCGAGGTGCGTCCCGTTCAACCCAGTCGGTTATATTAGGGCACAAGTCGAAATATAAACATAAAAGACCATGATAGAGGAAACATATCGAATGCAACCGAGGCTGGATTATAATTATTTGTCATTTATTGTATGTAGGATAAATGAACATTTCATATTGTGTGAGTGTTTGGGTTTTTTCCCCTCCATGAAATAGTTGATTCTTCGGATGTGTTGGTTTACATTTAATTTCCTACTTTGGTTGAAGTAGGCGACAGTAGACTGCAGGTCGCCAAGTTGGAATTTTGTTTGCGTTTTTATTTATAATTCTGCCTCAGTGTTTGTCAGGCGTTAAACCATTACCCCGCTGGAACTACAAAAAGGCCAACTGGAACAAGTTCTCAGCACTGACTGATGAATACTGTGGTTCCATAAACACCCAAAACAAAAGAATTGGAGAAATAGTTGACGGATTTAACAAAGCAGTTCTGAAAGCTGCCCTGGAATCAATACCAAGAGGGGCGAGGAAAGATTATAAGCCGTACTGGACAGAAGAACTCAATGAACTGGAAGAACAGGTAACAGAGGCCAGAGATGTAGCAGAACAGGTCAAAACAGTTGAGGCAAACATCGCCTACAAAGCTATCTCTGCAAAATACAGGAAAATGTTAAACTGTTCAGCCAAAAATAGTTGGATCAAAACAACAGAAAGTCTTAACCTCGACAAAGATGGAAGAAAATTATGGAGGCTCGCCAAAGTCTTAAATGATGAGGAATGCAAAAATAAGGAAATAGCCCTACAACAAAATGAAAAAATACTCACAAAGAAAGAGGCAGCTAATGTTTTTGCTCAAAAATTCTCACTTGAGAGCCAGATAAATGTTCCACTGGACAGAAAACAGGAAATTTCCAAAGAGCAAGAAATTTACCAAAATATACCAACTGTTCCAGAAGAGCATATGACAACAAACCTCACCATGAGAGAGCTAGAGGCAGCCATCGTATCCCTTAAGCAAAGAAAGTCACCTGGAAAAGACAGGGTAACAAATGACATGCTTAAAGAGCTAGGGCCTAAGGCCAAGAAAGTACTCCTCAAGATTATGAACTATAGCTGGAAGCGTGGAATAGTACCACAAGCCTGGAAAGAAGCAGTACTAGTTCCAATCCCCAAAAAGGACAAAGACCGAATGGACCCCAACAGCTACAGACCAATCAGCCTTCTAAGCTGCACGGGAAAGCTTATGGAGAGAATGATCAATACCAGATTAAGCTGGCACCTCGAAGAAAAACAAATTTTACTGCACCAACAGGCAGGCTTCAGGCAACATAGGTCTACAGAGGACCAAGTCACCTACATTGCACAGGAAATCGAAGATGCTTTCCAAGAAAGAAAGCACACTTTAGCAGTCTGGGTAGATATGGAGAAAGCATTTGATAAAGTTTGGAAAGATGGGCTAAGAGTTAAAATGCTTAAATATGGAGTCTGTGGAAGAATGTATAACTGGATCAGCAACTATCTAACAAACAGAACAGCTAGAGTGCAGGTGCACGGGCAGTTAAGCAAAAAGACTACAATGGAACATGGAGTTCCACAGGGTGGGGTCCTTTCCCCAACACTCTTCCTCATATATATAAATGATATAACAGAAAACATCCACAAGAATGTCCACAACTCCCTCTACGCTGATGACCTGGCCATGTGGACTTCAGAACAATACATCTCCACAACAAGAGTGCGCATGCAGGATTCACTGCTAGCCCTTGAAAGTTGGTCCAAAAAGTGGTTGCTCAAAATAAATGAACAAAAAACTACACACACTATTTTTACCTTGTCAAATAAACCACAGCAAGCAAAGCTGCAATTAAATGGACAGGCAGTACGAGAAGATGAAACACCAACATACTTAGGAATCACACTAGACCGCCGAATGACATGGAAATCACAGATTAACAAAATACAGCTAAGGGCAAAACTTTGCATGGCCATCATGAAAAAGTTAGCAGGTACCACATGGGGTGCTGATGAGAATATCCCCAAAAAGCTGTACACAGGCAGAGTCAGACCTGCTATGGAATATGGCATCACAGCTTGGTCGACGGCAGCAAAGTCAAATTTTGACAGAGTAAAAAGACTCCAAAACCAAGCAGCACGTATTATAACAGGGGCCCTAAAGTCTACACAAATCAACCATATGGAAAACATCACAGGGCTACAGTCAATGGAGGATAGACGTGACAGCAGAGTCTTAAAACAAGCTGAAAAATTTAAGAGGCTCGAAGGACACCCCATGTACCAAAGAATGAATAGGCTAGGAAGAGGCAGGCTCAAGCGAACTAACTTTGTCGCCCAAGCAAAAGAAAAAATTAACAATAATACCATACTAGCTAGCTCAGTTGCAAAGAAAATCCCAACAAGCTCAACTATCCCACTGTGGAAAATAAGATGCTTTCCTAAGTTAAAATCTGATATTCCAGGCATTGAAGGTAAGGGAACACAGACAGAAACACAAAGAAAGTGTATAGCAACCAAGTATATTGACCAAACATTTCCAGCGAAGCTTTGGACACATGCATATACTGATGGTTCGGCAACAAATGCAGTTGAAAATGGGGGTGCCGGCATCCTCATAAAATTAAAGAATAGAATTCACTCTATGGCAATTGCCACTGGAAAATACTGCAACAACTTCTGTGCTGAAGCAGAAGCCCTGAAACAGGCAGCTGAAACTCTTATTGAATGCAAAGCACAGGCAGAAAAACAGATAGTAATCTTTTCAGATGCCTTCTCAATATTATCAGCGCTGAAGAGCCACCAAACTAAAGGATTGAAAGATCTGATAAACTCCCTTGAAAGACTGGCCGAATGCTTCAAGAAGTGCACTATCCAGTGGATACCAGCCCATTGCAACATACCAGGAAATGAAGAGGCAGATAGACTTGCTAAAGAAGGAGGTGCCTTACAGCAAAATGATATAGAGACAACTTACGCAACGGCAAAGACCACTATAAAGGCTACATTCAAGTCCAAATGGGAAAGAGAGCACCCGGGACATTTGAAAAATGACTCATATCATCAAATATCCAGAAAAGAACAGGTCATCATTTTTCGACTACGCACTGGACACAACAGATTGAGATACCATCTGTACCACAAATACAAAATTGGTGCAACAGATCTCTGCACCTGCGGTACCAGCCCGATGACAGTCGAACACCTGCTGCAGTACTGCCCAACCTACAGTAATGAACGGGGTAGCATATGGCAACAACCCACTTCTGTCAACGAAAAACTGTTTGGAGATGTCGGGAACCTTGAGTTGACTGCTGCCTTTATTAGAGTCATAAATGTGGAGGTCTGAGGGCGAACGAGGAAGAAGAAGAAGAAGAAAATAGGATTAGGGATTAGAAGTAACAATAAGTTATTTGACAAAGCTCAAAACAGGGTTGGGGTTAAGTTAAGGCTAGCTGTATCATAGGCCAACATATTAATATAGCCACTGGGCAGAATTCTACTGTGCTCTACATTTATCCATCATTTTGATACATAACTTCAAATGGGCTAAATTTGTTGTTGTAGGTGTGATCCATTATTTCCTTATTTGTGCTCTGTTTACATTTTTTGTTTGTTTGCATGTTCCTTTTATTTTATACTGACTGTAATACTCAGGGTTGCTTGGAGTATATCATGTCAATTTGTACAACTGGCAGAAAAAAACAACATTAACCAAAGAAATCAACAATGGAAACAAACAGAATGGAACAGTTCATCAAACCAACAGGAACCATCCACAGGAGATAACTATACAACAAAACTGACCCAAAAAACAAAAAACTGACCACAAAAACTAACAGGAGCCAAACTACCAAGAAACCAACACTAACATTACAACTGGTTATGATGACATGAAATCATCCATATTACTGATAATAAGTTGTATTACCTAGCATTCCTTGGGTTATGTCATGATGGGATAAATAACAAAACAGTCAAGTGTCTTGGAAGAATCAAGCACCTTCTCGGCAATATTGTCATTAATGCATTGCACTAAAGTGTCCATGTTTCCAAGTGAACAGCCAGTAGAAAACTATATGGCTGATTTTAATCGGATAGGGTGGGAAGGAGAAGAATGTTTGTTTTAAAACACACTTATTTAAAGAAATAAGAATGCTGACGAGCTGCAGTCCTTATGTCAAGCAAAGGTTGCAAATACATTCATTTTGCTAATGTGTGAATTCCAGGGTCAAACCACTGAGCAAGACCCTGAAGCACCTACATGTGGTGCATCCTGGATACAGGAGTGGCCACACCAGACTGGCCCAGCATCATGATTGTGTCTATAGTGAAACATTGTTAAGAATCCAACATTGTACACTTAACTTGGGGGAATCATTTGAGCATCAGAATTAACTCCAGCTTTTTATGGCTGTGTGCTGGAGGATCTCACAATAGATAGAAGGGAGCTGTAAAGGAACTCCGAACTGTGTCCAGGGCATGATAATTCATTGTGAGAGCCAAGAACCAGAGCGGTATTTTAGCCCTGCATGTTTATGGTGGCAAGATGGTGGGAAACGCACAGTATTCCACCCCTACCAGCTTGAAACCACATGAGGATCCTAAAATGCTTGCACCCGTGTGCTACCAGGGCCTGATGGGGAACAAAGAATAATAACATTGTTCTCTACCATGCATGTCATAAAAAGTGACTAAGGAGGGTTGGGCATGGAGCTGGTTACCCCATCCTGAAAAATATTTTAAACCACAAAAAAAACTTCATCAAACAATGGACAGGTTAACTAAGGAAAATACAGTTTAGTCATCCAAGACAGGAGAAGGTCCTCTGGCAGGGAGCTGCATGGTGCAACACAGAGAAAGCCGAAAGGAGTCTGTGTTGCTGACTAACCTTCTTTCTTTTAGGAGAACCTCCAGATTTGGCACCTGGAATGTGTGGACATCGAACGAACAAGGGAAAACAGTACAGATAGCAGCAGAGATGAGGAATGATAAGGTAGATATCCTGGGACTCTACGAGACAAGGTTGAAGGGCATAGAGATGAAGAAACTGATCACAGGAGAAATGGTGCTGTCCTCAGGACATGAAGAAGAAAACTTACACCATACTGAGGGTGTAGCTCTAATGCTATTTAAAGGGCAGAAAGCACTCATTGAATAGGAAGCACTGGGACCCAGAATCATAACAGTAACAGGGACCGAAGATAACAGTACAGTCAAAACAGCTAAAAAAGAAAATAAAGGTAAACATCATCCAATGTTATGCACTAACCAGTGACATAGAACAGTCTGTGAATGAAGCATTTTACACCAGACCACAAAATATTATGGATACAAATTTAAAATAAGAAGAAAAGACATCACAATTTTGATGGGTCACCTGAATGCTATGAACTATGATCTAAACTTCATGTTTATGCATATATGATTAGTCTGATTTTCTGTTCTGTGGTCTGGAGATATCCACGTTGCTTTATGGTGTTCTTTTATGTAGAAATATTCTTCCTCCTATAGCAAGTAGATTTAAAGCAGACATTTAATGAATATTGCTCCACTTTTGTTCATTGTCTCAAGTTCACGTCTTCCCATGATCTCTTTAAAGCTATAATTGTTTGTTATATAAATTTTGTGTTTAGGTCATCTATCAAGAATGTAATGTCTTTACTTCACTTTTTATCCTTTATTTTGAAGTCTAGTATAAACTTCTTCTCTCATGGATTGTTCTTTGTCTCATTAGTTGGTGCATTACACTGGATATGTTCATCTTTATTTTCTCTTTAGCAGTTTTAAATGCTGCTGATCCCATTGCCTCTCATTGAAGGAAGACTTTCTTTTCTTTCCTTGACAGCATTAAACCATACCTTCACTTTTGTGCGTTTTCATCATATCCTAGCACAATTTCTGTGTTACTGTTAGCCCCCTCCTTTCCTGTTCCACCATTTTTTTTATACGGTTCCAGGATGTCAGTTTAATATAATTTTTTTTTTCTGCTGCCACCTGTGCAGTTTTCCCTTGTTTGTTTAGTTTTCAAACATTCCACATGCCCAGTCTGGTGATATTTCTTTAAGAAGAAACAAAAAAGGTGAAGTTGGCAACCCAGACTCCTTTAGACTTTCATTGGGTTCATATGCCTCATTTCTATAGAACCTTCTTGGATGCTGAGTTGGATTATTGAAATTCTTGTTAATGACTTGTATATAAACAATTTTTATTGGTAGAAGCCACAATATATATATATATATATATATATATATATATATATATATATATATATATATATATGTATATATATATATATGTATATATATATATATATATATATACATATATAAAATCAAAGACATTTTTGTGAAAAGGATTGTGTGTGCTTGGAGATAGAACGTCTGAAATAATCACTTATCAGATTCCCCAAAAAAATAAATTGGGTTTTATGTTTGGCATCTTCTTCTTCAAGTACCATGCCTAGTGGCGTAGGAGATCAAGTCCCTCCACAACTTCCTGTCTCCAGTACAATTTATTAATTCTGTTGTTGACTTGTTTCCATGCCACGATGTCAAACCATCCAGTATTGCTTCTTTTTAAGTTGTGAAATAAGTTTCTTTTGTGCCTTGGCCTCTTACAGGGCATCCTCATTACTCTTTTTTAGCTGTCCGTGGTATTTTTAACATTCTTCTGTAAAACTTCTCTAGTGCCATACCTACTTGTTTATTAATTGTCCATGACTCACTCCCGCATGTCAGGATTCGTTCTATATAACACTGAAGAACTCTCCTTCTTACTTTCATTGACAAAGAATTGTTGCATAAAATACTCTATGCGGATCACAATGTGAACTTTGAAAGCGTAATAAGTTATTATTTTTAGCGTATGCCTGCTATTATTACTCGAAGCGAGAATCTCCAATTGGGTATATCTAACCTGAGACTGATTTTTACATGAGTATCCCTTTTTCCCTGTACACTTACAGGTGTCCACTCGCCATTCAGGCAGATACTCACTGTCTTCGGAGGGTACCAATTAGAGCTGGGTTGGTTCAGGAGACGCCAGTCCCTGGTCGACGACACTTCTTCAAATGTCTTCACCAGGGCTCGAATTAATCCAGTCCAAGTCTTGGTCGATGACACGACTTTAAATGCACTCGCCCGGGCTTGAACCTGTATCACCCGATCGCCAGCGCAGTGTGGTAACCGTTACACCAGCGCGGCTCCCAGTTATTTATTTATTTAATTAGGCGTGCAACAAATTTGTTTGCTGACGACAGGTGTTTTACATTTCAGGTGTGAAGAAGTACACAAACTGGCCTACCGTACCCCAGGTCTTCTTCAATGGGGAATTTGTTGGTGGCTGCGATATAATGTTGGACATGCACAAGAATGGAGAGCTGATTGAAGAACTTCAAAAACTGGGAATCAGATCTGCACTTTTGGATACTAAAGATGAAAGTGGTGACAAAAGCTAGCGTGGCTATTCAAAATTGTTGGAATACCAGAATGAAGTCCTGAAACCGGATATTAATATCTGTTCATTGTTGACATTTGTTTATTTAAAGCGTTTGAATTTTTGTTGACTTAGTGTATCAATTGACTTAAATGTGTGTGCTTTCTTACGTAATGTTCAGTATAAGTGTGTTACTGATTTTATATTCTGGTAACTTTTATTTAAATTCAGTTCATCTTGTTTGAGGATGCCATCTGTAGCACAAACATTACAACATTCTACAAATGCTGAACTTTTCTCAGCTGAATTGATATCCTCACAGTGGTGACCATAACGATGAAGCCTTTGTTTTAAAATACTTTGAATGTTTGTTACCATCACTCCCTATTTCACTGCCTACAGAGCATGTAACCACCACCACAGCTGGCTGTCTTGTAGGAAGCCTGCATCAAACTATTCTCTTGCAGCATTGGTTTCTGCTGCAATTATTTTTAACAAATGAGTTTGCTAACTTTGTATTTATTGCCCACATTTTTTTTTTTACAAGATATGGTTCCTATGTAAGCTTGTAATGATTGCTTCTTATGACATGCCTGAGACAGAAGTACTCCAATGATTGTTGTCTTCTTAGAGACCCCCATGAACTGCACAGGATATTTGGCCAAACGTTATTGTTGAACAGAATCGACATCATTGCACTCTGGGCAAATCCATAGGTGCTGTCTCCCTCAGTATATATCAAAGAGTGTGAATACTAACTGGTTGTGTACACAACGGATGCATCCTCTCATACATCCATCTCTGCTAGCCTTACGTTTGATGCCAAATTTTAACAGACTGGCACCTTGTTGATTCATCTATTGCAGTGTCATTCTCTAACATAATTGCAGTATGTAGCTCTTTCTTTATCCTGTAGATCTACTGGATCATAGGTTATCAGGCACAGTACTCTGGTATAGTAAGTTGTTCTGCAAGAAGAGTTTGCATATCCCATACAAAACCTCCATAAAGTCATCTTTCACTGTGTGTTTGCTTGGATGCAGTAGCTTGTCCTGTTGCCGTGATCAGAGATCCATCTAGATTGTCACTATCTATTTTTACAGACTGATTGAAGTCACTTGCTACTTTTAAATGTATTGTTTCTTCACTCCTACCTAACTAATGTATATGAAACAAATATCACATAAAGACAATTAACTGCCATTTTATGACATCAAATGCTGTGTCACATTAATATTACAACTTGATTTCATAGTGGGCAGCCATTTTTGCTGCCTCTTGTATCATCAGTTTATCATCCATTTTAAATTCTATTTTGTGTCTGGGAATAAAATATAAAAACTATCAGTCCATTAGCAGTCATTGGTTTCACATTTGCTTCATATTGTATCCATGATACAAGTATGGATATACAAATTTAAAAAATAGGAAGTGATGTTTCAATCATCTTGTATTAAAAAATTATTCTAAGTCATTCTTCTCTTTCTCTATATTGAGAACACAGACAATAATTTTTGATATAGTCATTAGCAGGAGACTTCCTCTATATGATATGTGTAAACAATTGTTGTCACCTTGCTGCATTTAATTCCTTTTAGGCCAGTGTTTTTTAACCTTTTCTCCTGTAGCACTAGTACAACCAATGTGCCAACAGTTGGGTTGTACACAACAATAAAGATGCACAATTCCTGCTCTTTGGTTGGACATTTTGTAAAATTTAATGCTAATTATACACCATTTTAAAGAAAATCATGTAACAGGAGGCAAATAGCAGCAGGAAACATAAGTGCCAAATTCTTAAACACTTATAGAACCCTTATGAAATAACATCTGTAGTGTGGCAGAAATGCACCTTGTCTCTGTTTCTTATCTTACTATCTACAGATTGGACTATGAAAATAGCAACAACCAGCAGAAATAGAATCCAGTGGAACTCTGAAAAGACTGCACAACCATCTAGATTTTGCCAATGACATGGCTCTTCTATCCTATAACTAGATGCAGGATAATGTAAATACTTGATGAGAGGTCACAATAATTTGGCATGAAAATCCCGATTACACCTCAGGGGGAAATAAGTTGAAATCAAAAGAAATCAAATCTCTAGCACAAAATAAGAATTTTCAACTCAAAATCAGTTGCATGGTTCTGCATAATGGAGAACTGTCAAAATGACAGTCAGGTAGACATAGACTTTCATAAATGAGTGCATGCAGAGAATATGATTAAAATGGTATGAGAAGATCACCATTACAGAAATAATGGAAGAAGCCAGACATATACCAGTGGAACAAGATATGCACTTAAATTGATTCTCTGTTCTCTATATTGTTTTTATATGTGTAGTCTCTGATGAAGACATTGTGGGCTGTTTCTTTAATGTATTATCTTCCTACAGTCCTCCTCTTCAACAGTGTAGAATTGACTGACAGGCACCACTGCAGCAAGAGGTGAGGAAAAGACGTGGCTCTAGATCGTACACTAGCTGATAGCATCACAAAACTGTTCAAGAATCTCAAAGAAAGAAATTCATACACGTGAAGACGAGAACTGAAGACAAGAGACAGGACTTGCGTGGATGATGCCGGACAGGATTTGGCAGGAAACAATTGTAGGCCAATGCTCCAAAGGGAACTTGAACGTATGCCTACGTGCAGATGTCTGCAGAGAGAACTGAAGAGTGTCCATCTGAGGATGCCAGGTTAGACTAGACCAGCAGTTCTCAAAGTTTGGTCAGCGAGGTCAAAACTATTTTCATAACAATAAAAGACATTATTTGCCTTCGTCAGTCTCTTACGCGTAATCAGAAGCAGATATGAGATTACATCTGTTTTCTATTAAGCAAAAGTGCGAAACAATGCGAGACTTTGCACACATTTTGTGTGTGTAGAAAATAGTTATTTTTTTCCATTACAAATATGTTATTTATGTTAACATGTAATTGGTTCGTTACTGTCATTTTAAAATGAACTGATAAATAAAAATACAAAAATTTCTCAGTTTTAATTTCTAATACGGTAAATATCAATAGATAAAACCCACATAAACAACAAAAGCACTTTGGGGCCCTCAATAATCTTTAAGAATGTAAAGAGGTACTGAGACCAAAAAGTTTGAGAAACGCTGGTCTAGACTATTGCAGTTTGTCAGACGCTTCTTCCTCCTAGCTTGGGACCAGAAGAGATGATCCTTTAAATTCAAGCCAAGCTGGAGCTCATAGCTTCAACTCAAATGTATTTCGGAATGGCAGAAAAGCCACAGGGAAAAGTCTGGATCTACAGTGTAGATAATACCACAGAGTCTTCAACAGTATTTGCTGTAAAAGAGAGAGAATCTCAGTAGCCCTAGTTAAACAACCGTGGGGATGCCAGAACAAGGACTATCTTGTAATGATAACAAGTTTGCTCAATGAGTAACCCCCATCCATCACCAGAATTGTCATCTTCTGTTCCACTGGCACCTGTCTCTGGTTCTTGTCATCAGTTCCACTATTGTCATACTATTTTTAATCCTTCTATTCTATGCAAGCACTCATTTATTTAAGTCAGTAACTTCTTTGTCGTTGTCCATGTTTCACAGCCATACAACAGGATCAACTTAATATTTGGGTTGAAAATTTTTGTCTTGGACTATTTCATTACTACCTTAATAATAATTGTTTTAAAAAGAGGTAATGTACTTTATATTTTAAAACTACTAACTCAACAGGCACAATATTCTAGATGCTTGTAATAATGAAACAGATACCTAAAATATAGTTCATCAATTTATTTATTTGATATAAATCCTTATCATGCACTCACATCCAGGAGTTATTCTCACAAATTTGTACAACTTTACGAGATTCTCAGACTATCACATACCAGCTTACAAACTTGAAAATCACATTCATACGTCTCATCAAATAATAAGAAGATGGACAGCACAACCTTTCTCCATACAAAAATACCACAAAATGAAAGGGACCCTAGGTAACTTCAGGCCTACATCTCTAAAGCTTTACTTTAAAATAACAGCTGCAAACTTTTTAGATTCCATATTTAATACGAACAGAGCAGACAAGTGTGCAGCAAATTTGGCCAGAATCTCCAGCTGTTTATTAGTCGCCAACATCGTAGTCTTTCACCAAATGAAACTCATGAAGCTTCAAAGCAATGTTTGTAATAATGAGGTATAATGTCAGAATCTATCCAGATTTAAATAGCAAAATTGCGACTTGACCCAAATAGAAGTAGATGAAATGCTTTGTTTCATGTGTCACGTAACTGCCAAAGTTGCGCCCAACAATGCAATGCCACGTTGGGTTGTATTTTTTGTCAAACTCTTTCTTAATATAAGCAGCAATGTCTTTCTCGATGTTGTACTTTTCCAAGGCCTGTGTGGCGCAATCGACGGCATCCTGTTGCATGTCCTCGGACATGTCGGCATTCTTGATTACAGCCTTTCTCTCAGACATATTGACTTCTGAAACAAGACAACAGGTTATATTAGCACATAACTGACTACTGAAACAATACAACAGTTTATATCAGCACTTAATTGTGAATACTGAAACAACAAGTTTAAATCAGCACATAACTGAATACTGAAACAAGGCAACAATTTATATCAGGATGTACTGACTACTGAAACAAGACAACAGTTTAAATCAGCACTTAGCTGTACAAGACGAATATATCATGGTATACCTGTGAATACTGAAACAAGACAACAGTTTATATCAGCACTTAACTGTGAATACTGAAACAAGACAACAGTTTATATCAGGATATACCTGTGAATACTGAAACAAGACAACAGTTTATATCAGCACATAACTGAATACTGAAACAAGACAACAGTGTATATCAGGATATACCTGTGAATACTGAAACAAGACAACAGTTTATATCAGCAAATAACAGTAACTACTCAAACAAGGCAACAGTTTATATCAGCAGTTAACTGTGGATATTGAAACAAGACAACAGTTTATATCAGGATATAACTGATTACTGAAACAAGCCAACAGTTTATATCAGCACTTAAATGTGAATACTGAGACAAGACAACAGTTTATATCAGGATATATTGTGAATACTGAAACAAGACAACAGGTTATATCAGGCTATATTGTGAATACTGAAACAAGACAACAGTTTATATCAGCACATAACTGTAACAACTAAAACAAGACAACAGTTTATATCAGGATATACCTGTGAATACTGAAACAAGACAATAGTGTTTATCATCATATAACTGAATATTGAAACAAGACTAGTTTATATCAGGATATACCGGTACCTGTGAATACTGAAACAAGACAACAGTTTATATCAGCACATAACTGAATACTGAAACCAAGACAACAGTGTTTATCATCATATAACTGTGACTACTGAAACAAGACAACAGTTTATATCAGCACTTAACTGTGAATACTGAAACAAGACAACAGTTTATATCAGGATATAACTGTAAATATTGAAACAAGACAACAGTTTATATCAGCACATAACTGAATACCGAAACAAGGCAACCATTTATATCAGAGATAGCAACACAGATACTGCAAAGAACAAATTATAAATGTGAATGTATTGATTAAATAATGCCTGTTACTTATGAGGAACATTTTCAGTTTGGCTAAATGGATTATAAAATCGCAAGTATATCTGAAAGGACTGAACAAAAATTTGCTTGTGATAAAAACATTGGACTACTATCAGTGTCCAGCCTTGACATAAAGAGAAACAAAAATCACCACATGTGAAATGAGATGTCTTGAGAAGCACAGACTGTAAGTATCAAGTGGGATCAATCATCAGCAGACGCATGTGAATTCATAAACAGAAGTGACCAGGAACAGCAAGGATCAGAAGAAAGTGGATCAAGCGAGTTATTGACACAAAACAATAGCAGCGCCATGTGTCTGTGTTGCTTCATTATTATATTTAAATAATGGCAGGGGGTGGGGGGAAGAATTTTCAGTTTGGGCTAAATGGATTATAAAATTGCAAGTGTATCTGAAAGGAATGAACAATAATTTGCTTGGGGGGGGGGCATTTGTTCCCTGAACTACTAATTATATCTTAAATCCCAAATCTAGTATGAGAATGATTCTAAAAACATCATATAAAAGAGATGGATGAGCCTGTAAATGTAATGTAAAACTCAATCAAATAGAGAGCCAATTTATTTTTTAGCAAAGATGTAATTTCACTCAGAGCCGGATTATCCATTAGGCTAAGTAAGCTGAAGCCTAAGGGGCGGAGCTCTTGGGGGCCTGTCTTCTTTTCTTCTTTGATCCTTAACCACAAACTGCCAAAGCAGTCAGTGGCCATCACGCCTGGTGGCGTCTTGTAGGGCAACAACAAACTGCTTCCACTTTGTTCGGTTGGCAGCCATCCTTCATACAGTGCCCCAACGCTGGTTCATTCTTTGCATTTTGGCCTCCACAGTTTTCCGCCAAGTTGTTTTTGGTCTGCCTCTCTTTTGCTTTCCTTTGGGGGTCCATACCATAGCTGTTCTTGTAATGGCATCAGGGTCCCTCTTCTGAGGACGTGGCCAACCCAACTCCAGTGTCTGCCAGCTATGATGGTGTGCATGTCCTCTTGGTTACTCCGAATAAGTAGTTCTTGATTGGTGATGGTAATCAGCCAAAAGATTCGAACAATTTTCCTTAGGCAGACTGTGTGGAAGGAGGACAGTTTTGACATTTCCTTCCATTACTCTCCAGCTTTCCGCACCACAGAAAGTACACAGCTCTCATATAATCTTAATTTGGTGTTTGTGCTGTACTGGGAAGACTTCCAGATGTTGTTAGGATTTGCAAAGGCTGTTCTAGCTTTATTCATTCTGTTATGTCCCTGCTTGTTTCGCCATCCAGTGTTACTATGCTTCCTGTGTATGTAAATGTGTCTGTCTGTTCTAGCTTCAGGTTCCTTATTGTTATTGGCTCAGGATTGCCCACATTAAGTGTCATGACCTCTGTCTTCTTTAGATCGATATTCAGACCTGCCTGCCTTCTATACTGAGGGCCTATGCATAAGTTAAAAAAAAAATTTTTAATGCATAGATTTATGTAGGCCTACCAAAAAAAAAATAAGATTGAATCTTATAGAATCTATTCTTAGAAAAACTGATTTCTTGCCAGTTATTAAAGAAAGTATTAAAAGAAAAACAAAACATTTTCAATAAAATGTGATTATAGTGTTGATTTTAATTAATAATAATAAAACTAATAAAAAAAACAATTACTCATAAAAGAGGTAAGCAATGCTGACAAACTAATATAACAGTCTATTAATACTATACTGTTTAAAAAAAAGAAACGCATAGCTATCCGAGGGCGCGTTTTTATGAGTTTGTAAGTAAAATTTGGTGCTAGGGTATATAAAAACCAGCCTCAAATGTTCTTTACAGTGTCAAATGCACGTGTTGACCTGAATTGCGTTCGTTTTTGTAATCGTTACAGCGCAGTGGTCAATAGTGTTTATGATGCAATTTTTGACCACAGCTCATGTTGCGTGCACGTGAAAGCAACAAAATTTGGGGTGAACACTATTCACTGACTACGCAACTGAAACTCTATAAAAGGATAGCGCTACACAAAATAAATTCAGTTCATTTTCAAGCAGACATTTATGGCGTCTCTATCGATAAATTTAAGGAACATTGCTATTGGCCGACTGCATGCAGGCGAAAGTCAAAGTCAGGTTGCCAGGCATCTAAATGTGCATCAGAGTACCATCAGTCGACTTTGGCACTGGTTCCAAGCCACTGGCTCAGTTGAAGACCGGCATCACAGTGGACGACCCAGAATGACAACAGCAGCGGAGGATTGCTTTATTCGGCTTCGTCACCTCAGAGACAGGTTTACAACAGCTTCCTCAACTGCCCAGTCATTGCCTGCAGGACGTCATGTGTCTGATCAAACTGTCCGGAATAGACTGCATGACGCTGGACTTCGGGCACAACGACCTCAACGAGGACCTATCCTTACGCGCTGCCATCGCCAAAATCGACTTCTTTGGGCCAACCAGCATCGTCCCTGGGCAGCTGACAATCAATGGAGACGTGTCTGGTTTAGTGACGAATCTTTCTTTTTGTTGCAGCGTCATGATAAACGGCGTAGGGTCTACCTACGTTTTGCCCAAAATTGTGTTGATGAAGCTCCGCCGCACGGTGGTGGAGGTGCAATGGTGTGGGGAATGATCAGTTACAACGGAAGGAGTCAATTGGTGCACATTGAAGGAGGCTTGAATGCGCAACGATACGTCAATGAAATTCTTCGACCCCATGTCCTTCCACTTTTGGCTGCCCAAAGGTCTGTGTTTCAACAGGACAATGCCAGACCCCATTGTGCACGGTTGACCACGCAGTTCCTGACTGCCAACAACATTCTCACCCTTCCCTGTCTCCAGACATGAGTCCGATTGAGCACCTGTGGGATGAGCTGCAGACGTGTTTGTCGCAGAGACGTTGCTCCTGCCAATCGTCGTGATCTGTTCCAGGCACTCCAGGAAGAGTGGGCAGCCACCCCACAGGTCCACATCAGACGTCTGATCGCATCCATGCCCAGGAGATGCCAGTCGCTGATTGATGCAAGAGGAGGCCACACACTATTAACGGGAAAGCCCGTATGCCAAAAAAACTCTCGTGACCCAGATGCAAAACAACTGTCAATGGATTGGTTGAACCCTAAGGTATTCTTGTGTGGAATTTGAACAATTAACTCATTAAATTAAAAAAGTTATTGAATGTCAAAATTATGGCTATGTGTGTGCCTTCAGTAGCTATGCGTTTCTTTTTTTGAACAGTATAGTATATAACATCACCATGCTAAGAGGTTTGAAAAAAAATATTTTTAATTATTGCATATTCGGTGAAAGGGTGGAAGGGGGGAGGGGGGGCCATGGGGGTTTGCACAAAACACCAAAAAGCCTAGAGGCCCTTTTTGGCTTAATCTGGCCCTGATTCCACTCATGTTCTGTTAAATTTTTTTTATCTACTACAAGATGATGCAGGTTACCCTAGAATGCTGCACAATCACATTTGTTGTGCGGTAATATTAAATACAGGTCACCCACAGTACAATAGATTCACAATTACGATATAGGCAACTGATAATGCTTTGAGCAAATGATAAGGCACTGAATAAGCTTTCAAAGCAAGAGTGAGATATGCCTACCAATGTAGATTTGGTGAAAAAATAATATGGATAAGAAATAAAATTGTAGCCTAAGAAAAAAATGGTAATTTCCTATCTTTCGTACCTTTTTGCTCCGCAGTGAATATGTATAGTCAAGTGTTGTTTCGTAGCGCTTAGGGTTAGGATTAGAATTAGGGTTTGTGTTAGGGTTAGTGTTAACCATAATACTAATCCTACCAACGGGCTGATCACCCGTTTGCCAGTCACTTCGATTACGGAAACAACAGCAGATGGATTGATTTGCCGTTGCCCTAAAGACGCCAATAGGCGTGATGGGAAACAATGGCAAAGAAAACCTATCTGCTGTTGCCCTAAGACGCCACTAGGCGTAATGGCCACTGACTGCTTTGACGGTCGGTGGCTAAGGACGGAAGAAGAAGATAATACTAATCCTAACCCTAAGCGCTACGAAACACCTAACTACAAATAGGCTATTCACTGCGGAGCAAAACGGTACGAAAGATAGGAAATTTCCAAAAAAATATTATGACCCACATGATTTTTATCCTAATTATAACCAGTCAAGGGGTGAACGAGATATTTTTACTTAAATTGGCAGAATATATGTGCAGAAAATTATATGGGCAAAAATTCAAAAAATTTTGGTTTTGATTTACTATATTTGGACTGAGTGGAGGGAGGGCTGAAGATACTTTTGAATTTTTTACAATAGGCCCTATATGTCCTAATTATAACTCATCAAGGGTTGAATGGAATAGGCCCTACTTTAAAACAAAATGTGTCAATAATGCTGAACACTGTGTTTGGAGCTTTTTCAGAAGGACTAAAAATAGTCTACGTGCCATTTGACGAAGGAACACTCAAACGTGTTAAGTTGATATTTTCTTGTCTAGGCCTATAGGCTAGGCTTTATTAGTAGAAAAAACTGCTTGTCACCATGTTTCCCTTGTGGGATCGACAAATCTCCCTCAATGTTGATCCAACAGACCCTATTTCTAACATGCAAATATAATCTTAGTTAATCTGATGGGTCACTCCTGGATGAGGTTAAAAAAAAAATGAAAAACAAATTTGGCGAGCGTCGAAATCAGAAATGTTTTTCTTACGCAATTTGTTTTGAGCGGCATCGACAGAACGCAAACAAAAAAAAGCTTAATTTTTGTTGTTTAAATCAATAAAGTTACTACAAAAACGTTATATGTGTATATATTTATCGTATACTTACTCCGTTATTCAGAGCTGCTGTTGCGAAGAAGTAAATTCAGCAAGACGATATGTTCAGAACTTTAACGTAACCTCCGTTCGTCTCCACCTGGGCAAGGCTAACTTCTGAATGACACAAACAATCTCTTCCTGGCATCAGTTGCCCGGTAATGAGAGTAACTCGTTCTTTCATTGGCTCAAAGTAACCGTTACCTTTTTACATACCATAATGCACTGCGCAGCGCCAGCTGTCATTGGCAACGCTACACCAGTAGTTTTCAAAACATGGTAGCTGTGGTCCAACTACCTCGCACTCAACTAACCGAAAAAGGGGTGATCACTGCGTTAAGTCAAAGAAGAGGCTAATCTCCATTCTTGATATTTTCCCAGTACAACACTATAAGGTCACTAAAATTATATCAGACATGTTAAAACCATGATCATCATCATGTGACGTATTCTCTCCAAAACGTTGTCTCCTTTACAGCTGTTCTGAACGCATAACGATTCTGGGCAAGTCGACTTGCATCAACCAAAGATAAGTTCAGACTCTCTGTGATGTCCTGGGTCCACCGTCGTCTAGGCCGACCCCTTCCCCTTTTTCCATGATATAGTAATACAAGTGACATACAAGAATTGACAAAGCATCTATGAAGAGAAACAATGCGCCAGATGAGTTGAATATTTTAAGGGAGTTCTAAATAGAAGCCAGCAGTGTTGCCGACTCTAGTCAGATTTAAGTCACCACAATGACTCGACTCGAGATGTAGATATTAGCGACTGGACTCAAGACTTGCCCATTTTAGCATATCGACTCGCCATCCTCGTCCACAGTGCACTCTTATCTAAGGGGAAACCGAAAAAAAAATTGCTTTGTTTAAAGCTGTATTGCCCAGACAAAAATTAAATTGTGCAAACACATTTCCTAGACATATGTGGACACTGTTGTTAGACAGACCTCGAGGAGACAGAGGGACCGTCTAAACATTAACATTCTTCGTCTATGGAAACAAAATACTTCGGACATTGGGTCGAAAATGTTTCCTCACGTCAGACAGAAATAATACTGGCAGAAATAATAATCATAGGTCCTTAAAACAAATCCCGAGAATTCCATCCATAAAGTTGCAGAATGGTGTTGTGTAAATGATGGTTGAGAATATATTATTTCTAAAAAGTAATGCAGAAAAATAACTTGGATCGAATAAAAACAGCCAACAAATAAAATTGTGAATATACTAAAACTGTGTATTATTATTTTTCATTATCATCGATGTGATTGTTCGATAAAGTAAAACTGGCTATTAACAGTTTTAGATCGAAAATAAGGCTCGGCTCGCGACTCGACTTGTAAGCTAGTGTTAGGGACTTAAGACTCGACTATCAGATCAACATCAATGGGAGCTATATAGGTGGCTTTAGGAATTCTACCCTTAGAATTACGGAGAAAGGAGTTAAGACTAAATTACATGAACAGAGTTATGTTAGATAAGTCTCACCCAGCACGTACAGTTTTTACCAGATGCCAACTAACAACTCAGGCCAATCCAATGAATACCACTAGATACCCTACAGGATGAAAATGTATGGAGGAAATTGTCCATATGGGTACCGTACATTAATTACATCAATTAATAACAGTTGTGAATTCAAGCCAGTGATTCCACCCTGGGAGATCAAGAAACCAGACACGGACTACCACATAGCAGAAATACTTAAGAAAACAAATAATATAGAAAATATTAAAAACACAGCCAATAAATATATACAACAAATATCAAAAGACAGCATTACTGTGTACACAGATGGATCCAAGGGAGAGGATGGCAAATTGGGGATAGTAATATATATTCCAATATGGAAAATGGCAAAAGAATATAGCATCACGGAAAATACATCCATTTTCACTGCAGAGATGGTGGCAATACTAAAAGCACTAGAAATATTCTCTAATAACCCTCCCAAAAAACTAACAGTTTTAACTGACTCTCTTTCAACAATTAAAGCACTTAGAAACTTACGAGAATGTAGTAGACCTGATATAGCAGAGGAGATATTTCTAGCTACTACATACATATTCCAGAGTATGTTCAGTCTTAATTGCTTGGATACCTTCACATGTTGGCATAGAGGGAAATGAAAAGGCAGATAAAGAAGCCAAGAAAGGTAGATCTGATAAAAATCTAATAAATGTAGGGACGAGTAAATCAGAGATTAAGAGCTTAATTAAAGATTTAATAACACTACAGATGAATGGAAAGCAGAGTGGGATAAAAATCTGAAAGAAAGACATGCATATAAGATGTTCAAGGCTCCAACAAGAAAATGTCAGATATCTAGGGAATTGAAAATTCCAAGTAATAAGAAACTTCTCAGACTACAGCTGGGAATAGACTATTTCAGAATAGAAGAAGAACCTTACTGTGCAGGATGTCTTCAAGACAATAATATAGAACATTTCTTGTTAAAATGTAAGAGGTATGAACAAATGAGAATACCAATATTAGAGTATTTGCAAGCATCCTATTTACCTATAAATATAGAAGTTTTAAGAATAGATAGACCTAGAGAACTGCATAATATAGTCAAACAATATTTAACACGAACAAATGTTAATATATAGTGGCTGGGAATGGGAAGGTCTGATACTGTTATTACAATGCATATGACTTTTAACAGATGAAAGTCAATTAAATATCTGTTAAAGTCAGTTATATAACTGGAACCACCAGGCCTTTACACCCCTTCACTTTAATGGTATTCTTGTTCGGAGTTTCTTCTTGATTTTTTTGTTGTTGTGATGCCACTTTCTCATATCGGCGGTTTTTCATATTATTTGGAACTGAAAACAATATATATCCTAATTATAACCCATCAGTGGTTGAACGGGATATTTTTCTTCATTAATTAAAAAAAAAAAAAATTGTACAAATAGACTTGCAACTTGATCTGAAGTGCTAAGAGACCTAAGACTAGTGCCCGGGGAGCCGCGCTGGTGTAATGGCTACTACGTTGTACTGGCGACCAGGTGTTCATGGTTCAAACCCGGCCGTCGGCGTTTGAAGAAATGTTTACGACCGGAAATTTGACTGAATAACCTGAACGGCTCCTGCACATAAATCCCGTGTGGATGGGAAGGAGCGAAGCTCCTGACCGGGTTGGAAGGAAAGTCCACTGACCCCCCAGCCTCGCAATGACATGTCATTGGGCCGAAAGAGCTCGAAAGCTCTAGTGCCGCTGGTTATTAAAAAAAAAAAAAAAAGACTAGTGTCCCTAGATATATAGATAAAGGGGCACTACCTAAGACTCGTTAGGGCAGACTTGAAGACAACTCAGTCCATACAATAAACTATCACAGAGACAGCAAAGAAGTTCCGGTCATAAAAACATCCACTACAGAAAATAAGAAATAACGTACGAGCTAAAACCGCTATGAAATGTACAGACTACTTGATTGGATGAACATCCCCGACCCAGAAGTAATGATGGCCGATGTTCCATTCACCGCAGATTTACTACTTTTTAAAAAACAAAGTATTCATTTCAACCATTAATTGGTTATAATTAGGACATATATTGTAATAAATTCAAGACAATAAAATCAGGTTTCCGATATTCAAATATAGTATCTTCTTCTGCCCTCCACTCAGTCCAAATATAATAAATCAAAACTAAAATTGTGTGAATCAATTTGTTTGTGACACCCCCTTTTCAAGAAACAAACAAATAATAAAAATAAAACACACTAATACAAACAAGAAAACAAACAAAAACAAGAAAACAAACCAACAAACAATTTTAAGTCTCTCACATCTACCCAGTTGTTAAAAAGGTGGAAGGGGGTGAGAAAGCCTGGAGGTGTCCATGACTACATCAAATCCACCAACTATCTGCCATCATCCACACGAGTACTCTATCAGACTACCCCTTATCCTCACACCATAATCGATATTTAAATATTAATTTTAGTTATTATTATATACTGTTTTACTATATTGTGCAATTCTCAAGGTCTATGTGCTGGGTCATGATATGGATGTTGTATCAGTTATCGCTGTCGATAACTATGAATTGGCAGTGGTGCACCACTTCACATACCTGGGGGTCTACAATCAATGACAAACTCTCTTTGGACACATAAATTAACAGCCGTATTGGCAAAGCTGCAGCCACCTTTGCCCGCATCACAATGCATGTTTAGGGAAACTCTAAACTCACAATGTAACGCCTGAACCACCAGCACACTTCAAGACAACGCGCCCTCTCACAAAGCACGGCTTGTGCAGCTAGCAGCCAACGATTTGAATATTGAAATTCTTCCACACCCACCATATTTTCCAGATTTGGCTCCATCAGACTTTTTTCTATTCCCAAATCTTAAAAAACAGCTAAAAGGAAATCATTTTGACAGCGTTGAATAGGTTATACTGGCATGTGATGACTTGTTTAGTTTGAAAAATAGGGTGTTCTACTCCCAAGGTCTTTTCAAGGTCAAGCAGAGATGGCAGAAGTGTGTCAATTCAGACGGTGGCTATATTGAAAAGGAATAAACACTATACAAAATTTCAGCTCTCTGTGACATGTCCTTCACGGTCAGGCCCAAGACTTATGTCAATCCCCTTGTATATATCGCAGCGAGATATGGACAACCTATGCTAAACAAGAAAGAAGGCTCAATACCTTCCACCTACGGTATCTACGCCACATCATCGGTATTTCATGGAAGGACAAAGTGTCAAATGTCGAGGTATTGAGACGTGCTGGTCTTCAAAGCATGAATACACTGCTTAGACAGTGCATACTACGCTGGCTTGGCCATGTCCGCATCAAAGAAGATGGTCGCATCCCGAAATATATCTTCTACGGACAACTGGCAGATGGCAAAAGAACAGTTGGGCGACCACAGCTGAGGTTCAAAGATGTGTGCAAAAGATGAAGGCATTGGACATAAATCCAGCAACCTGGGAGGATGAAGCTGCTGATCGCACCAAGTGGAGATGCTATATACGGCGTTGAAAGAAGCTCTCACGGCAAGCAGAAGAGAAGAGAAAACGTCAAAAGGAACACCGGGAAAATAAGCAGATGGAGGCTGTCACCTCAGGGGCGCATTCCCATAGTCAGTTATAACTAAAGAGGCTATTATTATTATTATCTCATAGCTTCGGAGAAAGGAACTAAGACTAAATTACAAGACCAAAATTAGGTTGGACAAGACTCATCCCGCTTTTCCAACATTTGCTAGATATCAATTAAGAACTGATAACACGTTCATGAATGTCAGTAGATACCCGACAGGTTGGAAATTGTCATGATATACATGACGTGTATACATGTGTCGTAATTTTATAAGATAGGTTTATGGATATTTATGGCCCGGTCTGAGCAGAGATGATAGTGGAAAATGTGTGAGAATAAAGGTCTAAGAAAATAGATTTTTTTCACGAGGGGGTGATAGTGTAAGAGAAAGATCAGTCTACACAAATCAACCATATGGAAAACATCACAGGGCTACAGTCAATGGAGGATAGACGTGACAGCAGAGTCTTAAAACAAGCTGAAAAATTTAAGAGGCTCGAAGGACACCCCATGTACCAAAGAATGAATAGGCTAAGAAGAGGCAGGCTCAAGCGAACTAACTTTGTCGCCCAAGCAAAAGAAAAAATTAACAATAATACCATACTAGCTAGCTCAGTTGCAAAGGAAATCCCAACAAGCTCAACTATCCCACTGTGGAAAATAAGATGCTTTCCTGAGTTAAAATCTGATATTCCAGGCATTGAAGGTAAGGGAACACAGACAGAAACACAAAGAAAGTGTATAGCAACCAAGTATATTGACCAAAGATTTCCAGCGAAGCTTTGGACACATGCATATACTGATGGTTCGGCAACAAATGCAGTTGAAAATGGGGGTGCCGGCATCCTCATAAAATTAAAGAATAGAATTCACTCTATGGCAATTGCCACTGGAAAATACTGCAACAACTTCTGTGCTGAAGCAGAAGCCCTGAAACAGGCAGCTGAAACTCTTATTGAATGCAAAGCACAGGCAGAAAAACAGATAGTAATCTTTTCAGATGCCCTCTCAATAATATCAGCGCTGAAGAGCCACCAAACTAAAGGATTGAAAGATCTGATAATCTCCCTTGAAAGACTGGCCGAATGCTTCAAGAAGTGCACTATCCAGTGGATACCAGCCCATTGCAACATACCAGGAAATGAAGAGGCAGATAGACTTGCTAAAGAAGGAGGTGCCTTACAGCAAAATGATATAGAGACAACTTACGCAACGGCAAAGACCACTATAAAGGCTACATTCAAGTCCAAATGGGAAAGAGAGCACCCGGGACATTTGAAAAATGACGCATATCATCAACTATCCAGAAAAGAACAGGTCATCATTTTTCGACTGCGCACTGGGCACAACAGATTGAGATACCATCTGTACCACAAATACAAAATTGGTGCAACAGATCTCTGCACCTGCGGTACCAGCCCGATGACAGTCGAACACCTGCTGCAGTACTGCCCAACCTACAGTAATGAACGGGGTAGCATATGGCAACAACCCACTTCTGTCAACGAAAAACTGTTTGGAGATGTCGGGAACCTTGAGTTGACTGCTGCCTTTATTAGAGTCATAAATGTGGAAGTTTGACGGCGAACGAGGAAGAAGAAGAAGAAGTCTCTAGAGTGAGTAGTTTCCCTACTCCAACCTATCTAAACGACTTTATTGTAATCAGACAAACTTTCGCTCCTTATGTAACAAATATAAGTTACACCTCACATACATACACAATTACGTGACGAATACGCACAGACGTGAAACAACTATGGATAATATATATATAATATAGGTAGGGGTTCGACCAACACATTAAATTAAGTTTTATTAAATTTATTATCACTTTAAAAAAGACTTCACAACATCAAGCATATACATATCAATAAAAGCATGGTTAAAGACAAATGGAAATAACCCAATAGTTCCCACCCCTCTTGTAGAGAAAGGATCCCAACATAAGTTAATAACCCCAAAAGGTCAAAGGTTAACAATAAGGGTATGGAATAGTCAGTAAAGGAAAAGAACGAGTTCCTAGATAAGCTAATAATAATAATAATAGCCCCTTCAGTCATAACTGACTATGGGAATGCGCCCCTGAGGTGACAGCCCTCAGCTGCTTATTTTCCTGGTGCTCCTTTCGACGTTTTCTCCTCACCTCTGCTTCTTGTGTGAGCCTCTCTTCGCCCAATCTGAGGTGGCGCCGTAAATAGCATCGCCACTTAGTGCGATCGGCAGCTTCATCCTCCCATGTTGCTGGATCCATGTCCAGTGCCCTCATATCTCTCTTGCACACATCTTTGAACCTCAGCTGTGGTCGCCCAACTGTTCTCTTGCCATCTGCTAATTGTCCGTAGAAGATATCTTTTGGGATGCGACCATCTTCCATGCGGCGAACATGGCCAAGCCAGCGAAGTCTGCGCTGTCTAAGAAGCGTATACATACTTTGAAGGCCAGCACGTGACAACACCTCGACATTTGTCACTTTATCTTTCCACGAGATGCCGAGGATGCGGCGTAGACACCGCAAATGGAAGGTATTGAGCCTTCTTTCTTGCTTAGCATAGGTCGTCCAGGTCTCGCTGCCATATAGGAGTGTGCTGGTGACGCAGGCATTATATACCGCAGCTTTGGTCTTCATTGTGAGTTTAGAGTTTCCCCAAACACGCGATGTGAGGCGGGCAAAGGTAGCTGCAGCTTTGCCAATGCGGCTGTCGATTTCTGTATCCAGTGAGAGTTTGTCATTGATGGTAGACCCTAGGTATGTGAAGTGGTGCACCACTGCCAATTCATAGTTATCGATAGTGATAACTGGTGCAGCACCCACATCCTGACTCAGCACATTCGTTTTCTTTAGACTTATTGTGAGGCCAAAGTCCTTGCATGCTTTAGTGAAGCGATTCATCAAGCTCTGAAGCTCCTGTTGGCTTTGAGTGACGACTGCAGCATCATCAGCGAACAACAAGTCTCTTATAGTGACCCTTCTGATTTTTGTTTTTGCCTTCAGCCTTGAAAGATTAAACAGACGGCCATCTGACCTAGTGTGAAGGCATATTCCTTCAGTTGCATCTCTGAATGCATGTTTCAAGAGTAAGGCAAAGAAGATTCCGAAGAGGGTCGGAGCCAGAACACAGCCTTGTTTAACGCCACTTCGTATATCAAAGGGCTGTGACGTGCTTCCAGCATATTGGACTGTTCCCTTCATGCCGTCATGGAATGACTTTATCATTTCCAGCATTTTAGAAGGGCAGCCTATTTTCAGGAGGATTTTAAAGAGTCCATCCCTACTAACCAGGTCGAATGCTTTTGTGAGGTCTATAAAGGCGATATATAATGGTCTTTTCTGCTCTCTTGATTTTTCCTGAAGCTGGCGGAGAGAGAAGATCATGTCTGTTGTTGATCTGCCAGCTCGGAATCCACACTGTGACTCTGGATATATGCGCTCAGCTAACTTGTGTAGTCGCATTAAGATGACTTTGGCAAAAACCTTACCAACAATACTAAGAAGAGAGATGCCTCTGTAGTTATTGCAATCACTTCTGTCTCCTTTATTTTTATACAGTGTTACAATCTTGGCATCTCGCATGTCTTGAGGAATAGTTGTCTCTTCCCAGCACTGGCACAGCATCCTATGCAGGGGATGTAATAGCGTGCTCTTACAGCATTTGATTAAATCAGGAGGAATCCCATCACTGCCTGGTGCTTTGCCAGAGGCCAAGCTATCAATGGCCTTGCTGAGTTCCTCTAATGTTGGTTCGGCATCCAGCTCCTCCATAGTTGGCAGACTGTTGACACCATCAAGGGCTGCAGGCGTAACGGTATTGTCTCTAGCGTAAAGCTCAGAGTAGTGCTCGACCCACCTCTCCATCTGCTTACCCTTATCGGTTAGCTTCTCTCCGCTGATGGTTTTTAGCGGTGCCGTCTTACTTTTATGGGGGCCAAGTGCTTTCTTTATACCGTCATACATTTGTCTAATGTTGCCTGTTTGCGCTGCGATCTGGATGCTCTCACTGAGCTGGAGCCAGTAGTCATTTGCACAGCGTCGAGCAGTTTGTTGAACTTTGCTTCTCGTAGCCCTCAGGATCTGTAGGGTTCTGGCACTCGGTGAACGTTTGTATTCATTCATAGCACTGCGCTTAGCTTCAATGACAGGTGCCATCACATCTGATGAAGCATCAAACCAGTCATTTGACTTTGCTGTTTTCTTACCAAAGGTGGCAAGTGCAGTACTTTGAATGGTGTTCCGTAGATGCTCCCAGTTCTCTGTAATAGTATCACCATGCTGAGGGCTACTGAGCACTTTCTCGAAGGTCGCAGTGAATTGAGCGATCATGAAAGGGTCTGACATCTTGCTGGTATCAATGCGTGGTTTCCCTTCATGTCTGACACGATAGAGTTTTCTTGGTTGTGCTCTGATTTTGCAGCAAACCAAGGAGTGATCTGTATCACAGTCTGCACTATGGTACGAGCGCGTGGAGAGCACAGACCTGAGGAGTGGCCTTCTGACGAGAATCAGGTCAAGTTGGTGCCAGTGCTTGGATCGTGGGTGTCTCCATGACACCTTATGCTGGGGTTTTGTCTGAAAGTAGGTGTTGGTCACGCAGAGGTCATGGTGGACACACAACTCTAAGAGCCGTTGTCCATTTTCATTCATCTTGCCAATACCAAACCTGCCCAGACATGAAGGCCATGAAACATTATCGGCACCCACTCTAGCGTTAAAGTCACCAAGGAGAACAAGCTGTTCTTGCCTAGGTATGCTTTTGATAATTGCTGTTAGATTCTCGTAGAACTCATCTTTAGCTTCTGAGGCAGAGTACAGAGTAGGAGCATACACACTGACAAGGGTGATGGGACCTGTGCTAGTTTGCAGGCGGAGCGTTAACAGGCGTTCTGATCCATTCTCGCCTGGTTCAACCATTTTAGTTAGCGATTTTTTGACCGCAAAACCTACTCCGTGTTCTCTAGCTTTATTAAGATCTTTCCCTTGCCAATAAAATGTGTAGTCCTTCTCGCTCACCGTTCCAGAGCCCGCCAGGCGCGTTTCCTGAAGTCGTTTAAGCTCATCATTAATTATGGCTGTCTTCCTTACATCGTTTACATCCTGTAGGTTTTCGGATAGTCCAGTCAACATAGTCCGGACGTTCCAGCATCCCAATCTGAGAGTTTGCTTATTTCTATTTTTTCGATAATTGCTTGGTGCAAAATTTTCTGTCCACAGTTCGGGTTTGACCCTAATCCCCATGCACCCAATGGGGAAAGCAGACAGTGGCGGGACAACACCTTATTGACTGGGGGCTGCCCAGCTTGAAGCGGGCGGTAGCTGTCCAGTGAGATCCTAGAACCTCTCCCACTGTCGGAAGTAGCCCCTGGCGCCATGCCCTACGCCTATTGGGCAAAAAGCTTATAACCGGTAACTGCTACTTCCCGTGTTTTGCCGACACCTATAGGGTGAAGCTGGAGTGTCCTCTCCAGGGCGCGAGCTTGGGCACAGTTATATGGAGATCAAGCTGTTGCCCATGCAGCATGTTCCCCCTCTCCACACAGCCGGTAGATCCAAAGGAACGGCAGTAGCCGATACAGTTTGGTACCAGCCATGTCGCAGGAGTTGCCAGAATAATGTCGAATCGACATTAGACTGCCTTAGGGACTCTGACTCCGGATTTATCCTCAGGGTTTACTCCCGAAGCCAATTCCATAAATGGATATTCCCGCAAGGCAGCGGTGGTTTGAATTCAGAGTTCCTTCTCTTAGATAAGCTACCAACCAAGGATCACGAGCCCTATCTGCCCGAAGCTGCTGGTTTTAAGGCGCCAGTCGCTCGCCTTTGCCCCTTCTCCCGTCAGTGGAAACAGTTCCGCCGGGCTCAAATTGAGCCACACGTGAAGGCCGGGAGCTGGACTTGGTTGTCAGAGGCTGTTTGAGGCGCGTGCCATAGAAGTATTTTATCTGCAGTGAGAGCTTATCCTCACTACAACTCCCGGCAATAACAACCTTTGGATAAGCTATCCCGTAAATAACCAGGTTAGTGAAAAAAATTTAAAAAAAAAGATTAGTATACTGATGGTAACAAGGGAAAAAAATATGTTTCTCTCTTTCTGTTCTTTGACTCAGTCATTCTGTGGCCACACGCATACTCGCTTACCCAGTAGTTGTCGCATATATTCCTTGAAAAAACACAATAACAATAATATGACCCTACAGTGACATGTGGTTTGCCAATTCCGGCCCCAGACTATCCTTGGTGCTTACTGCTAATGTCAAGGTAGTCGTCAAAGTTGGTGAGTTAATTATTTTTCCGGGATAATTCATGTATCACTGCATAAAGTTGGTTCGAATAAGACGTATTCGTGATGGTCACCGTCATAGAAAGAAAAATATATTGTTCCTGTGCTGCCTAGCCTCTGGTTGCTGAGACACTCTGTTACGTTATGCAAATGTTAATAATAATTATTGGCTGTTCTCTGAGTTAATGGCCGATTCTGAACAGTGAAATCTCTTGAGTATATTCCCCGTGGAAAACTACTGTCATAGGTCAGGTAAATATATATATATATATATATATATATATATATATATATATATATATATATATATATATCTTGCCAAAGCGGGCTGATCAAATGGATATAAAAATCTGGTAATGTTCAGGTCCAGTTTAATATTACGTTTATTGTTTATATCTTGGCCGCTCTCATGAGTGAAGAAAGTGGACCGCACAGATCAAGAATCGAAGACCTAATAGTAATAATACAATAATATCTCTGGATAGCTTATAAGACCGCTAGTTCGCTGGTTTTTTATCAAGTCTAGATTTACGAAGAAATACAAAACATTTAATCACAATATCAATATCCTATCCTGTCACGCGTAAGGTTTAAGATCTCTTATCCACTCCGCTATTAAATTAAATTAGAAACCACAAGTGTCTAGATTATCTTATCACTTTTAACGCGTGATATAAACACTAGTCATTTATAAAATTACACATAATGGATAGAAGTAAATTGTATTCCGTCAATTATCAATCGCCTAGCGTATTTATTAGTTAATTAAAACCATCTGGAATAAAAATAGCTATGCGTCATTTAGTACACCATTTTTAGCACTTAGAAAATCCCAGTGAATTCTAATGATAAACTTAACACATAAAATCACGAAAAATGCTAGTATCTATTACCGCAAACAGAAATGAATTAATCTCCACGAAATTCTAATACTACACTTCCACCATGGCTCTTAGAATCGCGAGCTAGATATTCCAACAATTTTCTGAGGCGACTAGATAACTGATTTTCGGAGATTGGGCATTTATACAAGAATAGCGTTGTTTCGCTGAGAGATGACGAAAGCCACGCCTTGGGCAATCAGGGGGAATCAACGGGGTTTTCTTCTGAGATAAAGAATTTCCTCCGTTCGCCGTTGAATCGACAACAAAGGCTTCTGATCTCGGCGATTGTCTCCCAGTCCATACCACATCACAGAATTTCCTTCCCCTTGTAGAGACTTCAAAGCTGATTACCTTCCACGTGGGCCCGTGAATTTTGTCAGTTGTCGTAATACTAACGGCTCTGCTCGCATATGAGCTTCAGGCCAACGCACTGGGTTCGTCCCCCTTTGAAATGAATGACAGTTACGAATCTAGGTAGACTCTCGTCAGCGCATGAAACAAGAAAAATAGGCGTGGCTAAAATATGAGTTAGACAGATAGCGAAAAGGCATGGATTTAGCGTAACAAACCGTGCATACCAATGAGGAACAAAGATGGGAAGCGAAGGCGGACGGATTTATGTAGTCTATTTACATAACATGTCACAACATATGTGTGGGTAGAGAATGGTGTAACCTGTTTAGAGTGTATTATTATTGAAGTATGCAAGCTTGGAATGTTACATTTAAAAGCTCACCCTTAGAAGCCCGTAGCATGGTTGAAGAACACTCAGGGGCGTACATGTGTGAATCAAGGTTTATGGGCGCTTGTGAAAAGGGTGTACAGTGAATGTAGTTAGCATACTTGTCAGAGAAGAATACTGAGATGTTAGGGGAGCCTGTGGCCATCTGTCGTCGGAGACGGGCTGTGTTTTCTAGAGTTTGTGAATAGTATTTATGATTTTGATTATCATATAATGCATGTGACGCGATGATGTTCCGCGTAATGTGCATTTATAAGGCCTTTATATATTGTTGTTAACCAGCGCGTTGTGTTCTGTCCCGCGCTTGGAAGTAGATGGATTAAGAGGCGCGTCGTTTTCCTGTGCCAGAAGGAGGTCTATGGTAAGACCATTATATGTTATTGTTTGAAGGCGCGTTGTTTGCTTTCCCACGCCAAGAGGAGGTCTACGTTATAAGACCCTGGCTGTTCCGAAGTTTGGAAGCCTAATATGAGCTTTGATAGAAAGCCTGTGTGTATCGACACTATAAGCGCGTTGTGGTTTTCCCGCGCTGTGAAGTTCTGGAGGAACTTGGATGTCTGGTGATAAGACCATAGAGATATATGTGCGATGAGTGAATGCCGCACTTGCATTGAATGCAGAGCATAGAGATATATGTGCGAGGAGTGCCGTACTTAATAGAATGCAATGGCTGCCAGTACGTTAGAATGACTGTACCACAAATTGTTTTGATGCAAGTGTTTTGTACTTTTGTTCAGGGCCGGCCCTAGGAATTTTGCTGCCCCGTGCAATACCATACCTTGCCACCCCAGCCCAACCTCAAATTAACGTTTGAAATTTTAAAAACCATTATGTTAAACAAGCTTCAACATTAATTTCATGACCATTAGCCTAATTTTAAATAGTACCATTAATAATAATGTATTGATAAATTGATGAAAATACTGTATAGTCATAAAATAAACCATTGACTTTATTAGAGACAATTATACGAAATAAATGTAGTTACATTACTTACATATAAGTAGTATGTCATGTATGCTACGGGTCGGATTCAGGCGGATGAGCGTGACTTTTATATAGTAAATATTAGTTCGATAATGGCGGGTTAGTAGGTATTTTAATTGTTCTGTGTTGTGGTGTTGTTTCTTAGTCATACAACATATTTTACAACAGGTAGATAATATATATATATATATATATATATATATATATATATATATATATATATATATATATATATATATATATATATATATATATATATATATATATATACACATATATACATATATATATATATATACATATATACATATATATACATACATTTTACAACATAGATAACAAAGGTCAAGGTTTTTTAATAAATATATTTAATATCACAGTGTTTTGTTACAGCTGCCGCCCAGAACAAATATATATATATATATATATATATATATATATATATATATATATATATATATATATATATATATATATATATATATATATATATATATATATATATATATATATATAAACGACTCAGGGTGGGATAAGTAGAAAGGACTAGATATTGAGGGGAGATGTCGTCACGTTATCGTCGTGTACCTGTCTTTTTATGTAAAAATAGGACAGAGAATTTCTGCGGGGGTGATGCCTCATGGGTGTGTGTTGGGGTGTAGCTGGTGTGTGTGGGTGGTATTGCTTTTGGTTTGTCTGGTGTTGTGTACAGGGCACATAATGGAAGAGAGATATTTTTTAGATGGAAAGAGGTGAAGTGGTGACATTGTCGTCGTGTACCTGTCTTTTTATGTAAAAGTAAGACAGAGAGTTGCGGTGTTGGGTGTACGTGTAGATAGCTGAATTGTGTGTCTTGAAACCTACATTCCCTCCCTCCCTCCCCCCCCACCCCCACCGCCCCCCTTTGCGCTTGTTGCGTGTTGAGGACATCCAAAAAGGTGTTTTTGTCTAGTGTGTTGTGTTGTTTACTGAGCCTTTTAGTGGTAGTTTTGTCATAATCCCCAAAACAGTGGTAAGTTTTGCTGCAAAGGGAAACGATCCCACTGCTCTCATATTCTAACTTGAAAAGACCCAGTGTTCTTTTATCAAATAACTTTTTGTCACGGCATTTCTGACAAACGATTCATGTTTTACCCCCACTAGCAATAAACTCGGATCGATGTTCGGTGCAGACTTCAGCGGGGGACCATTGATCGTATACGCTATAAAATTCTTTTTGCATAGAGGGTTTAATGGCGTCCACCAGGTTATTTGTACTAAGGGCCAAGTAAAGACTATCGGTATCAGTCTCACATAACCGAAAGTCTGCTCTGTCTACAAATCTATCTAGATAATCGTAATACAATTCTAACATGCGGAGTTTTGCATACTGGTAGACGAAAAACCCTATCTGCACGGGTAAGTCCCAACTAATTTTCTTCTTAACCATCTCTACCTCGAAAATGTCGTCCGTCACTAAACTCATCTTTTTAAAACGCGGACAGTTTATTAATTTAGACGTTCCCTCCCCGGTCATGTACAAGACCTCTACGTGCTTCGCCTTATTGGTCAACGTCTTGCCGTAAGCCGCGTTCCCTAACAATTTCATAGTTTCACTAGTTATGGCATAAACATCGTCTATATCTCCCTGTCGGCGGGCGTCGGAGACGGTATCCCCAAATTGTTTGAAACAAGTCACAGGTGTATACTCGATCACCTGGTATATATGAGTGACCTCTAAGCCCTTGGACAAGTACCAGCGAAACAGAGATGTCGCCAATATAATCTTTTCACCTATGTTACTCCCGATCAATGTCCTTCTAGGGGTAGTCAGGAGTTTATTTTTTTCGGCAAAATCACGCATAAAAGGACCAATATCGTCTCTACTCACGTCAACGTTTTTGAAAATGGGCGTCATTTCCGAAAAATGGGCCTTTAGGGAGTTGGGTACTCGAATGTCTCATTCAACTAACCCAAAATAAGGTCTCGTCTATAACAGAGGCTAGAATCTGTTGGTCCTTTAGTGGATATCTACACTTGGTATACGAGGGTTTCAGGCTCGGGAATGTGTCGCTCAGAAATCGACCGATCGGTTCGTTTGAGTCGCTGCCACCTGCATTCCCACATTTCTACCAGGTTGACATCACATTCGGTCTTCAAATATTCACCAATTTCCCGCGTCTTTTCATACAATTCAACCAAGGGTTTCTTATTGATGGGGTTGGTATCATGACCGCTGGTTAGTGGACAGTTAGGATGCCCATGGAAAAGACAGCCATGAAACTGGTAGGCTGTGTGAGAATCTTTGTCCCACCCATCGACCCTAAGGCACCTACGCCCCAAAGCCATTTCACGACCGTTGAACTGGGTCTTCAAAGACACATTATTTTTGTGTGATACCCAAGTCAACCAGTCGCGACACTGCACGGTGTATTTATTGACTTTATGGTACCTGAAACCGTCCTCCCTTTGTCTTCTAATGGGAAAATCAGTAGGCATATTCTGCATTAGCGCCCACAAATAAAGAGCGTTGGTGTCATAGCCTTTAATGCTCTGAACAACTTTACCACCTTTAATGTGCGTTTTGTCTTTTTTTTTAAACCTATAAAATATTATTGACGGACCCCCAACTATATTTTGTCTCAGAGTGTTATGTAAATCTTGTTCGCGTTTCAAACATAAAGAAAAAGATATATTTGACGGCAGAGTTTTGAATAGGGACTTTAAGGTTAACTCGGGAACCGAAATGGCGTCTTTAAACATATCTACCCCTAGACTTGTAAAAATTAACTTGTTGTTCTAACGCAATTAAGAATGGAACTACGTCTTTGTTGTTATACCACACTAGAAAATCGCGCAACGTGGTCATGTGATTATCGACCCAGATATTTTGACATTCAGCGTACTCAGCACTGGAAATATTAAAATTTTTAGGGAGGAAAAAAAGGCCAAGTGGGGTGGTAGCATCGTTTCGTTTAATTTGTTTAAATCTGTGACGTATTCGTTACAGAAAAACCCTTTAGTTTCTTTAACTTTATAGGCTGTGAGGTACTTGCTATAACTAAACCCGGGGGCCAGATAATTCACTATATCTAAAAATTTTAACTGCGGGGTAGCGATACACATAAAGTTATTATTTCTTTTTACTAAATATTTAAAGTCTTGGTCTAGGAAATACTTTACTAGGTATGGTTTTATAACATTTACGTCGTATTTCCACGAGTTGAACCCTATAACAGGGAGCTCTCGCCAATACTCATCGAGTCTTTCGATGTGTCCCTCCAAATCCCCGAGTTGAGTATATACCTCGTCAAAGCGCTCACGTAAGATGGCATAAGCAGCCTCGGCGATTCGGGTCAGATGGTCAAGCATCCTATTGACCAAGTCTTGAGGATCGCCCGTTGTGATAAAGCAGACAGGCGCTTCCAGCAAGGGGACATTGGAAGCTGCAAAACAAGACAGAGAGACGTGTTTGGACAAAAAGGTATTTCCGCTCCCCCTGGTTGCCGTCCCTACAGAGGTATCGAAAAAACACTCATAATCAAACGTTGTGCGATATGGATACACAAATTTCGTATCGACATCTATACCCTGCGCGGCGATTGATTCCCAAATTGTTTCCGGTAAAACCCCACTTTAAATATTTCTATTCTGTTACCCCTGGTACACGTTTTCTCGTGTCTCTCCATAAACCTAAAAAATTCCATAACTTTCAGAATTTGGGACACGAAAAAGAGTTTGCAGCCCTATCTATATCTACTATGTACATAAAATGGTTTTTATACACTAAAAGACGCAAAGTTTCGATATAACTATCACTACCTCAGAGTTTTGGGGACAGGGTTTGTGTCTCATCAAACTCGAACACGTCAATGTTTACCCTGAAACATTTTTCTAAGGTGGGGATTTGGGGTAAACTCACGCTGGGAAAATCAATTAGGGACTCTATACCCTGATTTATTTGCCACTGTTTTAGGAGCCGACGCATGGTTTTTCTAACGTCCTTAACGGGAGCCCCACCCCCCCCCTCAAAGCCGCAAAACCCCAAAAAAACAAGTTATCTGTGTAAGGTTTTGCGCTCGAGTCGTGTTATATTGTATTAATAGCTTTATTGGATGTAATGTGTGGTGGAATATCAGCTAAACAACAGCCTATAGGATATTCTTGGATGTGGTAAATGTAAAAACTAGTGGCAGGTATTGACTCGACATAATATTTTGTATTGGGTCTGTTTAACTGCGCGTTATTAAGAGTGTCACTATCGTGTAATTGATCTACAAAAGCGTTGAAATCTGTAACATTATTAATTAGATGAGGCGTGTCCAAGACACACGCGTTATTGTGAGATGCGTGGTAGAAGCGGAGTTCATTCGTTTCTCTATGACGTAATATGGTGTGGTGACTGTAATTAAGTTTGAAATCGTTTTGTTTGTTTATTAAAAACGGGGCTAAGTAGGGAATACCAATCTATTGGTTGTGTATTGTCTGGTCTATGAAAAAAAGGTGAATGTGGACAAGTATTTGGGAAGAAAAAGGCAGCAAAAAAGGGAACTTGTCACCTCACCTCTCGATGTTGGACCTGGGTCCATAGTGAAGTCTCTTACACTTCACTCCACTACGGCAGTATCTACAATGGGACCACCTTTACCTTATATTTATTACTGACTGCCCAAATTATGATCCCACTACACGCACCATACCGCACTACACGCACCATACCGATACCTGTTTGGAATGAATATTGAAATCATACCATACATTTTTAGACGAGATTAGAAAAATTTCATAAAATTTGCTTATACACTATAAATGAATAACATATGAAGCAAACATAAAAACATCTATACTCTTTATCTCTCCGATCTTTTGTCCTATAATGGAAGGAAAGGTGGAAATATCTGCCTAGTGGATTATAATAACTACAACGCAGTGCGATTTACAATTTATCTTTTTCAGACAAGAATTACTGTACAGTGAGTGTTACTGGGTACGTCCTTCCCACATCCTACTGTACAGTGCTTCCTGCCTGAGTTAAGTGCCTGCTACCTAGGCAAGAATCACTTGTCCAGTGATCCTTACCTGACGGCAGTGCGTGTTGCCGGGTACGTCCTTCCTGCCTCCTACACGGCGCGCTGCGAACTCTGAACGCTGCTGTCTCACCTCACACCATTCAAACATCAGTCTCTTGATCGCCAGACCACTAATTTGCATACTGTTTTCCCCACTTTTAGGGGGAAATGTGTAGCTTTTGTTTCATGTAATGCAAGCAATAGAAAGCATTGTAGAAGACGTCCATATCTCGAAATGAAGTTGAAATTTCACAAGATTTGACATTCTAAGTGGTGTTATAATTCCTTGCATGGTATGAAAAGATTCGGGAGCCATTTTGCTTTATTCTTGTAAAATTTCAAAGACTTCTGATATTTGGTGATCAGAAGTTTTGACTTTGAGTAAGTTCAGTAATGCTCAAGCTCAGCCAAGAATTTTAGCGAAGGATGCAGAGCGAGGCTGTTCCATCGACCGGGGTCACTCCCGATGTCGATCAAGATCGGGACGCCACTTATGTTGGTTCATGATCAAACTTCTGATTTGAAGATGACTATACTTCAAGTCTGCCATCAATGGTACTTATACCTTGTAGCGGTATGGCAGCTTATGTACCCTGACAATCCCCAGAGCTATGCCAGTGGGAGATTTACTCCTGGTAGGTTCAACCAAGCTGGACTGGTCTGCGTGGGTAGGGGTCAGACAAAAGCTGGAACTCTGGTCCTCCAGGTTGGGGGTTTTAGCACAGGGCCAACACCCCTGTCTATGTAAAAAAATCGCACATGTTCTGGAAACAACAATAAATGGAAAAGTTTTGCTGCGGGACGGACATCCGGAGTCTCAGGCTCGTATGACTGACAGTGGTGAAAGCCGAAAGGAAGCCACTGGCATGAAAACGGATGCCCTGACCGCAAAACACGAAACCAGAATTGGTTTTTGGAACGTCAGAACTATGAATGAGGCAGGAAAGCTGAGACAAATCACAGCAGAGATGAGGAACTACAAGATACATATCATGGGAATAAGCGAGAGCAGATGGACAATAAGGAGAATAAGGGGAGAATAAAAACAGCTACATGGGAAAACAGTACTTTATTCTGGCAGAGAGGATGGTCAGCACAACGAAGGCGTAGCCATTATCATGAAGAAAGGAATGGAAAGGTCTTTACTGGAATGGAAACCCCTTAACAACAGACTAATAAGAGCAAGACTGAGAGGGAGATTCACCAACACCACAATTATACAATGCTATGCACCAACAAACGACAGCGATGAAGAGATCAAGGACGAGTTCTATCAACAGGTACAAAAAGAAATGGAAACTAAACCCAGGTACGATCTCATTATAGTAATGGGAGACCTAAATGCGAAAGTGGGAGCACACAATAATTATAACGAAAGAGTAATGGGGAAATGCGGCAGTGGAACAGCAAATGAGAATGGGAATAAATTAATAAGCTTCTGCAGTATTAACAACCTGGTCATTGGAGGAACACTTTTTCCACACAAGGAAGTGCACAAGTTAACATGGTAATCACCAAACGGACGAGACAGAAACGAGATAGATCACATAATGATCAATGGCAGATGGAGACATGCACTACAAGACGTGAAAGTAAGAAGAGGCGCAGATGTGGGAAGTGATCACCACCTAGTAGTAGCAAGACTAAAAGTGAAACTCAGAGCTGCTGGATCAGTTGCAGTCAAACAGAAAAGATACATCACGAAACTGAAGGATTCCCTCACCAGAAAAGCCTTCGTGGTCGACGTAAAGAGAAGATATGAGATTATCAAAAGCCAGGAAAGAACAGAGACTGATGATGTTGACCAGAGATTCAACACCATCTCAACAATATACAACTCCGCCTATGCCGGTCCCAAGCCCGGATGAAAAAGGAGGAGGGCGGCCTGCATGGAGGCCGTAAGGAGGCAGCCCCTCCACCATGCAAAGGCACAACAGGCCAATCACCTGTTTGCTTTAAACCACGATTACGAGTAACACAAGAGAGAAAACCGGACTGATTCTAAAGGCGACGAACTGGAACGGACTACGGACTACGACTCATGGAACATAGAACACAAGAAGTATAAATGGGAAGGAAGAGGAGCTGGTGGAAGAGATGAGGAAAGCAAAACTAGAAATCCTGGCTATAATGGAAACAAAGAAAAAAGGACAAGGAGTCATGGATCTCAATGGCAACACGCTGCTCTACAGTGGTGTACCCATATCCGAAAGAGCTAAAGGGGGTGTGGGTTGCATTGTAGCCCAAAATCAAAAAGATAGTATCAAGGGGTGGAACTTTGTCTCAGAGCGCATTATGGTTGTGAAACTAAAAGAAGGAGAAACCATAGTCAACCTGGTCATAGTGTATGGGCCAAATGAGGATGAGAGAGCAGAGGTCAAGGAGGAATTCTTCGAGCTGCTTCAAAGGACAGTGGATGACTGCCTAGATGAAGTTATCATGCTCGGAGATTTTAATGCCAGAGTTGGAAATGACCATGCTAGATGGGGTGGAGTTATCGGAAGATATGGAGAAGATACTCTCAATGACAATGGAAAGCGACTCCTTAGATTCTGCAGTGAGCAGAATCTGATCATTACAAACACAAAGTTCCCCCATAAGCACGTACATGCATACACTAGATGTGAACCAACCAAGAATGAGAAGTCAGTGATCGACTATGCCATTGTTCGGAGAAGCTCATTCAAATATGTCCGAGATGCAAGAGTCTGGGGGGGCCAGAGATTGGAAGTGATCACTACCTGCTAACAATCAAACGAACAACTGAAAGAGTTGCTCAGCCTAGGAACTGCTCAACGTCATGCAAGAAACCAAGTAAACGAGCAGGAGAAATGAGCATTAGGACCTACAAGCTGAGAGAGCCAGAAATTAAGACCAGATATCAGGGGCTTATTGCTGCAGCGGTGAGCAACACAGAAGAACAACCTGATGACTTGGAAACCCTCTGGATTAAATTCAAGGATATCATAAAGACAGCTGCTGCAGAAGCATGTGGTGAAGTCCGACTTGGGAACCAGAGAAAGAGGACACCTTGGTGGACAGAGGAAGTCAAAGAGAAAATAAGAGAGAAGAAAATGGCATGGAAACAATACTTAGGAGCTAAAAACACAACAGAACAAATGGAAAAATATAGAGAATATGTGACACTCAGAACAGAAGTAAAGAACAAAGTGCTAGCAGCAAAACAGAAGTCCTGGGAAGAATTTGGAGAAAAGCTAGAAAAAGATGCACAAGAAAACCAGAAATTGTTCTATAAGACCCTAAAGAACATGAGAAAGGAAAAACAATGCCCTCTCAAATTTATAAAGGACAAGCAAGGCAAATTGCTTACTGCCCCGAAGGAAGTAATGGAAAGATGGAAAGAATATTTCTCAGAACTCCTTGATGGTGAGCAAGGTCAAACATCAGAAATGATAACCACTAGCACAGAAGAGGAAACCAATGGTGATGAAGATGACATAAAGATGGAAGAACTGAAGGCAGCACTGGAGAAAATAAAGATGGGCAAAGCAGCAGGGCATGATGGTATAACACCAGAAATGGTTAAGTACATGGGAGCATCAGGTGACCTATTACTCTTAGGGGTCCTACAGGCAGCATGGTGCAACAAGACCATACCAAAGGATTGGGAGATCGCCATCATAACACCAATTTTCAAAAAGGGTGACAATCGACAGTGTGGAAACCATAGAGGCATATCCCTTCTCAGTGTCCCTGGAAAAATCTACTCTAGAATCCTAGAGCAGAGACTCCGACGCCTAGCTGAGCCACAATTGGATGACGTCCAGTGCGGATTCCGAGCAAACCGAAGTACTCAAGACCTAATCTTCACACTCAGACAGCTGAGTGAAAAGGCCCTTGAGTATAAGAGTGAGATCCATCTTTGTTTCATAGATCTGGAAAAGGCGTTTGACAGGGTCCCTTGGAGCAAACTTTGGGACTGTTTGGCAAGGAAGAATATTCCAGCACCTCTGATTCATGCTATACAGAGCTTCTACAAGTCTTGCAGAAATTATGTGAGGACAGCAAACCATAAGTCAGAAGAGTTCAGGACCACCACTGGTGTAAGACAAGGTGATATCCTATCACCTTACCTCTTCATACTCCTTATGGACGATGTCATCAAGGCATGTAAGGAGAGAACAAGAAAGTATTCAGTGGGGTACTGGAAGATGAGACAGGTCTATATTTCAGAGCTGGCATTTGCTGATGATGTTGCCCTGATTGCTAAATCAGAGGCACATCTCCAATCCAACCTGCAAGTCTGCAAGGAAGAGCTGGAGAAGAGAGGGATGGTCATAAGCAGCTCTAAAACAAAATCCATGGTGATATCACGAGAAGAAAGAAGACATCAGATTAAGCTGGGAGAACAGGTCCTGGAGCAGGTCGACCACTTTAAATACCTCGGAGCTATTATAGACCGAAAGGGAGGCATCAAAGAAGAGTTGGCCACTCGAAAAGCAGCAGCTGGGAGACTTTTTCAGGCCATAAATCGAGGATTCCTCAGCAAGAGAGAGGTTGGTAAGAAAACGAAGATGGCTGTATACCGCTCCACCTATGTCCCAGTCTTGACATATGGATGCGAGTCATGGGCAATGACTACAACCCATAAAAGCCAGATCCAAACCTCAGAAATGAGGTATCTGAGGAAGGTGGTTGAAGTAACAAGAAGAGACATGGTACGCAACCAGACGATACGTCAAGGCCTAAAATGCCACCCCCCTACAGACCCAAGTAGAACAGTCCCAACTAAGATGGTTTGTCCATGTCTGCAGAATGGGAGAAGATAGGCTACCACGACAAGCATGGGAAACAAAGAGCCAAGGATCCAGACCCCGAGGACGACCCAGAGTCCGCTGGGAGGACAACATTAGACAATCTTTGAAGGACCGAGGACTAGAATGGAACCAGGCCAGGAGGAAGACAGCCGATAGAATAGTCTGGCGCTCTCTCTTCCAAACCTCTACACCTCACGGTAGAAGGGGAACGACTAAGTAAGTAAGTAAGTCAACAATATACAAGGAAAGCAGCAAGTCATGCTTGGGATTCCAAGAAAGAAAGAGCCAAGACTGGATAACACCAGATACGATAAACACCATAGCGAAGAGAAAGGAAATGAAAAGAAAGAAAACAGAAGCTAAGTCTCCCAGGTTAAAGGCAATATATAGTGAACAGTACAGTCAGCTGGACAAGGAAGTTAAACGCCAAACCCTTGCTAACAAAAGGACATTTCTAGATGACCTTGCAAGACAAGCAGAAGAGGCAGCACTGAGAAATGAACAAAGCACAGTATACAAAATAACTAAAATCATCAGTGGAAAACGAGATGCAAACAATATTACATTAGTGAGAGATAAGCACGGAAATCTCATCACGACAGTAGAGGGACAGGAAACAAGATGGGCAGAGCATTTCAGAGAAACTCTGAATAAGGAATCACCAGTGACACAATTGAATGTTCCTGAGGCTGAAAATGATCTAGATGTTAATACAGACATCCCACGAAAAGAAGAAATCATCACAGCAATCAAAGGGTTAAAGAATGGAAAAGCTCCTGGTCATGATAACTTAAATGCGGAGCTATTTAAGACAGATCCAGAGCTAGCAGCAGAACTATTAGAACCACTATTTGCACAAGTCTAGAAAACAGAGACAACATCAACAGAGTGGAGAAAAGGAATAATTGTCAAACTGCCCAAGAAAGGAGATCTTGCAGACTGCAATAATTGGAGAGGAATAACTCTTCTCTCAGTTCCCAGCAAAATACTAGGCAGGATAATTATACAGAGAATCTCAAAAGCAGTAGACCACAAACTGAGGAAAGAACAAGCAGGATTTAGAAAGAACAGAAGATGTGCAGATCATATATTTATTCTCAGGAACATTATAGAGCAGTGCTCAGAATGGCAAAGACAGCTGTACATTAATTTCGTTGATTTTGAAAAGGCTTCTGACAGCATACATAGTGGCAGTTTATGGAAAATACTGAGGGCTTATGGAATTCCAAGCTGCATAGTGTCAATTATAAAAAGCCTTTATGCCAATTTTACATGTAGCATTGGGCAGAGCAACCTAACCTTTGAAGTGAAGACAGGAGTACGACAGGGATGCCCCTTATCAACCACTCTATTTTTAACAGTCATAGACTGGGTGATGCGCCAGAATAAGATGGACTACATTTTCTACATTGGAAGATCTAGAATATGCAGATGACATTGCACTGCTAGCACATTCACATCAACATATCCAGGAAAAAACGGATAGACTTAATAAGTATAGCCAGCAGGTGGGCTTGAACATCAACCTAAAGAAGACAGAGGTCATGACGCTCAATGTGAGCAACTCTGAGCCCTTATCAGTAAGGAATCAGCAACTGGAACAGACAGATGCCTTCACATACCTAGGATGCATAGTAACACCAGACGGCAGAGGAAGCAAAGACATCAACAACAGAATGAACAAAGCAAGAACAGCCTTTTTTAGTCTAAACAACATCTGGAAGTCCTCTCAGTACAGCACAAGCACAAAATTAGGATTATATCAGAGCTGTGTGCTTTCTGTGCTTCTCTATGGCGCGGAGAGCTGGAGAGTTAGAGAGAAGGAAATGTCAAAATTGTCCTCTTTTCACACAACATGCCTAAGAAAAATTCTCCGAATTTTTTGGCCGAATACCATCACCAACCAAGATCTGCTTACTCGGAGCAAGCAAGAGGACATGCACACCATCATAGCTGGCAAACGCTGGAGCTGGGTTGGCCATGTCCTCAGAAGAGACCCCGATGCCATTACAAGAACAGCTATGCTATGGACCCCTGAAGGAAAACGAAAGAGAGGCCGACCAAAAACAACTTGGCGGAGGACTGTGGAGGCTGAGATGCAAAGAATGAACCAGAGTTGGGGCACTGTATGAAGGATGGCCGCCGACCGAGCAAAGTGGAATCAATTTGTTGTTGCCCTACAAGACGCCACCAGGCGTAATGGCCACTGACTGCTTTGACGGTCGGCGGCTAAGGATCAAAGAAGAAGAAGAATACTTCAAGTATATCACTTATTAACAATGTTTTGAACTTCAAATTTAAAATTCACAATAGTTTTAATATTATTTAGCAATTTACCACAATGTGACAAAACATCTGAACATGCCCTTTTGTGTGATCTCTCACACCTTCAGCCCTCCGGCAGTATCCTTTCTTTTTCTTCATTTTTCTCACCCGTCGCTTTTATTTGGCATAAATCATGCCTTTTCATTCGTTATTTTCATTATTATGCTCTATGCTGGACATAGCATGGTGAATTACCCTATTCTTCTTCTTCTTCCGTCCTTAGCCAAAGACCGACCAAGCAGTCTGTGGCCATTACGCCTTGCGGCGTCTTAGGGCAACAAGAAATTATCCGTTGTTCCGTTACGCCTAAAGGCGTTTATGGGTACAACAGAATATTGATTGTTGTTTCCGTAATCAATGTGACAGGCAAGCGGTTGATCAGTCCGCTGTGCCCGAACTTGCCTTCTTGTGTACTCTACTTCTGCCGCTATAAAACCACTTCACTACCGAGACATCTGTCCAGCCAAAATTTTCTCGGGACCGAAGGTCCGCGAAAAAGAGCAATCTGGTACAGGCACAGCACCCATTCGCTGCCTCCGCTGCACTGGGAGGACCCGGCAACCGGGACCACACACAGCCTTGAGAGGACAAAGATCGCCTGAGGCGAATTCCATTATTCCATGCACCATTATTCAGGCAGGCGAGGCCTGCTTTGAACACTCTAATTTTTTCAAAGTAAACGCGCCGGCCACCCGGGACGCTCAGCGAAGAGCACCCGCGGGAGAGAGCCGGCAGACGAATTCCCCTATGGCAGTATTTTCTATGGGAGTAATGCGTATCTTATTGTTTCACACTTCTCTCCCAGACTGTTGTTACGATTCGCCAGGTGCGGTGACCCGGCCAGCGATAATATTTTATCGCCTAATCCGTTTGACCACCTGTGGAAACGTGTCGGGCAAACATTTGACCCCATTGGAAAGCTGTTGATCATGTTTACACAAGCCGGTATGGTGATACGATGAAAGAATCAATACTACTCAAAGTTTAGCTACAGTCATTCATTCAGACATGACCAGACATATGTCTAACGGAGGCATGCAAATATTGTGATAGACAGGTGCGCCGGAAGTCTTATGTAACGATTTGACATCACTGTGTAAGAGGCCACGCGTGTATATTAAATTTAATATTTTCAAATACGCGTGGGATGAGTAATGATAAACTTCTCCACCCAAACAGGGCTAGATAGATTGGACTGGTTTGCCAGAATCTACTATGATTTGATTGGAATTTTCGGCGGAAACATGGCTGGGATTTGAAACTAAGGATTGTGAGATATAATCTAACAAACTCGGAATCACAAGACACAGAACAGACAGATTGCATCGCAGCACGAACTAAACACCTCCTACAAGCCAGAAGAAAGAGGATAGGACTTACAATTCCACAACTATAAGTACCAGATCGAGTATTGAGCAACTTTGGAATTTACAAGTAAACCCGCAATTTTAATACACGACTGGAAACTTGGGAATTTTATCACAATGAGTCATAAGAGGAATTATAGATTTCCAGACCAAGTGTTTCACCCGTCATAAGAGGAATTATAGATTTCCAGACCAAGTGCTTCACCCATCATAAGAGGAGTTATAGATTTCCAGACCAAGTGTTTCACCCGTCATAAGTGGAATTTCTCAGACTTAAGTGATTCGAACAACATCTAAATACAGGGCTGTGGGTCCATTCTAATCTGTGCCAGAAGTGTTTTCCCAAAATTTTGGGGTAAGTGTAAACAATTTATTTACTAATATAAATTTTACAGGTTTCTTGCTAAGTGGTTATTGTCAAAGAACTGTTTAAGCCCCAGTATGTCAGAATACTGTATGATATATGACGATGGGGTGTGGCGTGGGTGTAGATGACAATCAACAATGGCTCGTAGGAATTAACCCAACACCACTGGTACAGTTCCCAGACATTTATTAGACTGATACATACATCATGGAAATCAAGTACATGTAGCAGCATTCTGACTCACATGTTCACGAAATGACTCTGCACGAACACACACTAACAGTTACATATAAAGTACTCGGTGCGGCATACCTTCCTCGCACAATCATAACACCATCCAGGTGTGTTCCACTTACTATCAGTGGTTGGCGGTATTAAGCATCGCCATCTAGATTCTTCCAGAATCTCATCCAGGCGGGAAATCACAACGCCTCTATTATTTCAACACGCTACAAGGCGGGAAACGCGTCGCCTTTCTTCCAGTAGCATCAGGGGCGGAAACACCAACGCCCTATACTGTTCTCCGCGAACAGAGTATAGATGTGGTTCCAACAGGAACACTTCCAGGCGGTATAATAATCTTCGCCTAAACACTATGTAGGACCTACACAATATATATATATAATAACTCCTCACATATTCGAATAATCACATATGTGGTTCTCCACAGTCACACAATACAAGCTTCCAGCTCGGCTTCCAAATCATGGACTAACTCAGTCACACTCGACTTGTATTCACTTCATGCTTTCTACCACGCATGTACAAGTCACCCCATGTTGACATAAAGTCAGACATGAACTCACTACTTGAGTTACACTTAACCAAGTGTTAACAACAGTTCAGTGACCCTTCACACCAAACACTATCATCATTCATACTCATGAAAATGTTCTGTGACAGTTATATATATAGGCAACCTCAACATACGAAAATAGTATATGCATGAACCACTACTGCAAGAGCTTGTGATTGTTTCTGACTAGTCGTGCGGGAAACCCGACAACAGAGCGACGAGTAATGTGTGATGATTACATCACATGTGCCTAAAGTGTATAGAATCATGTTGTCAGATTATATACCTTTTTTAATTGTAATTCAGGCAGATCATTATTCACGCACCCTGGGCACAATTTCCTAGTTGACACCCAGAAGGATATTGGTGAATTTTCATCATATTACCTGAATACATTGTGTGCTGTGGAATTTAATTCTTCTGAGAGGTTAACACTCGCAGGTGGAGCGCATGACAATGGGCCTGTTAGTTTGCGGAGAACAAATGTACTGAGGCATTTGTTTATTTCTAATTTGTCACAGTTCGTGGTTGCAAGACATCAGACTTAAGTACTGAAGTTCCTACGCCACTAGTGTGAGAGAAGAGTATCACCACCAACCGCCTACAGTGGACGAATTAATTGGAGAAGTGTACTCATCACCAAAAAGAAGTGACGTAAACCACAGCTGCAGGACTCATCTGGAGCTAAGTGTTATATAACAGGCTACAGCAAAAAAATACGGACATTGTTCTTATTAACGCCCTACCAAAACCTCAATGAGGAAAAATTTAATATAACTTTCACCCCATTTAATTCTTAGTTTAACTTGTTGAACTAATTGACTATTAAATTTATTGTATGTTATTTTAAACTAAACAATAATACAGTAGTTGATTCAGTTTATATGTACGAAAGCAAATGTATGAGCCAGTTCTTCTTGATAAATACATAAATATAAAGCTATTACTTATAAGAGGGCATTCGTTGGATTACTCCAACTGGGGGCTTGACGGGCCAAAATCATTTGCATAACCCCTTCACAAAAGGCGATGGACCAGTTAATAAGTTAACAGATTTGCACAGCCCTTAAGCAGCGTTTGTTCTTGACTTCTGGGAATTTTTTGTGAAGGCTCCCGAGAGGCAGAAACGTCATTCATCTTCTATCTACATCTTTGCCAAGAGTAATCTTGCGCGAAGATAGATACCTTGGACGACCTACTTTTAGATACGCTTGCGTTGTGACGATTCGTGGACCACTACTGCAAAGTAAAAGGAGGCAATCCCGTGACAATTCCATGACGCACGATCGCATAATTGTTGTAACAGCATGGTATGAATGTGTTATCACCACTTCAGACATTCATACATCAATCTAATTATTTCACGAGCTTAAAAAGTTACCGATTTGAATAAAAAATGCATGTTTTGATTAACGTGTAATTGAATGAAGGTTTGTTTTACGCATAATAGGGTGAATTATGATCTCAAAAGCGAAGGATATCGCAAGGCCAAAGCCTATTGCCGACATATTGATTCAAAGCTAGGAGACCGGAAAATTCCACAACTAAATAGCTGATGCTGTACTGAAATGCCCAGACTAGCAGCCTTTTCTTCTTCTTCTTCTTCTTCTGCGTTCGGTTTGTAGTCATGCTAAATCTGCAGGCCTGTCGCCAGGACGAAGTCCACAGTCTTTTCCAGGTCGGCGCGGCAGCCCCATAGCTTCTGCTGGAGCTCATCACCTTCTGGCCAGGTCGCACGTCGCAATTCATCATGGGTTGGACAGTTCTGGAGAATGTGTTCTGGAGTCTGGATATCAGTTCCACATGGGCATTCATTTGTGTGGGATATCTTGAGGCGATAGAGATGTCCAAGTAATCTGCAGTGACCAGTTCTCAGGCGGAAAATTGTCGTCTGTTGGTGTCTGTTTAGATGGTGGATTGGGTCATCTCTGCTGTATATATCCCCTTCCTCCTTCCACTGATTTTTGTACTTGTTGTGGATGATGGTTTTTGCTTCCCGATAGGGCAATGGGTGGCTGTATTGTTCCATTTTACTGCCACTTCTTGATAGAGCATCTGCTTTCTCATTACCAGCGATTCCACAATGAGCAGGTAACCACTGAAGGGCAATGGTTGATGACCTTTGGATGATGTTAAGCTCAGATCTGATCTCATTCATCATGTTATCATTTCTGGTGTTTTGTATTGATTCAAGTAATGATCTGCAGTCAGTGAAGATTACTATCTTAGCTTGTGGCTGCTGTTCAGGTTTGGTGAGGATCTTCAGGGCTTGCAGTAGTGCCATAGCTTCTGCCCTAATATTGGAGGAGATCTTTCCAGTTGGGAAGGCCTTTCGGATGATCTTTCCATTTATAAATCTTATAAAAATGCCTCCTCCACCGTTCTTGACTGCCCCCTCAGCAGATCCATCTGTGTATGCATGTGTCCACTCTTTCGGGTTGTACTTTTCTTCAATCATTTCTTGAGCCAAAGTTTTTAGTTGTTGAGGGGTCAGGTGGCCTTTCTTTTTTATTTCAGGGACTTCTGTGATGATAGATATATTTCCATGGCAGTCGTCTGGCTCCTCGTAATCAATTAACATTTCAATCTCAGTAGATCGATTTGGGAGGAGGTCTTCATGGCATCGATGCAGATTTTTGGAGATGTTTAGGAAGCTGGTTCTTTTCAGCCTGTTCTTTGTCACACTTTGGAGTTTGGCATGCATTGGATGACTTGGCATTCGTAGAAGCTTCTCACTGTGAGTGAATACCTTTTCCTCATGTCTGTCATCAAGAGAGCGGATGTTGGTGTATCGCTCCATTGCCTGGATTGGAGAAGTCTTCATCCCTCCAGTGATTAGTCTAAGGCCTGAATTTTGCACTTTCCCTAGACATTCTGTGTTTGTTTTAGATGCTGTGGCCCAGGCTGACATGCCATATTCAAGTACAGGTCTGACTGTGCCTGTATAGACTTTTTTAAGTATGTTGGTATTTGCCCCCCAACTTGTGCCAGCCAGTTTCTTCATAATAGAGAGCTTTCTTATTGCTCTCTGTTCTACTGCTTTTATGTGCGGCTTCCAGGTGAGTCTCTTATCCAACTTGACACCTAGGTATGTTGGGTTTTCCTCGATTGGAAGTTCACTTCCATTTAGCTGCAGTTTGATTGTTTCTCTGCGATTTGACAGAGAGAAGCGGGTTGCTACTGTCTTGGAGAGGTTTATCTGTACTCCCCAATCTGATGCCCATTTACCGATGGTATTTAGCGCTGCTTGCATCCTGAACTTCGCAGTAGGCAGATGTTCAGCAGCACACCAGGCAGTAAAATCGTCAGCATGAAGAGCCCTGGAGATATGCCCGGACAGTTTCTCTGCAATATCATTTATATATATGATAAAAAGTGTGGGGGAGATAACTCCTCCTTGTGGCACACCCTGTTGTAGAGTGACGCGATGGCTCAGTTTCCCATCAAGTTTTACTCTTGCTGTGCGGTATCGAAGAAAGTCCCGTATCCAGTTGAACATTCTCCCTTCAATTTTGCTGTTGAGCATCTTAAGGAGGAGTCCTTCTTTCCATACCTTCTCAAAGGCTTTTGTCAAGTCTACAAAAACCGCCAGTACTTTCTTTTTCTCCTGAAAGGCATTTTCTACTTCCTGGGCTAGATATACTAGTTGGTCTTCGGTGCTGCGATTTTTCCTAAATGCTGACTGTGTGTTATCAAGCAGATGGTTTTTTTCCAGATGTTTCAGTAATCTTGAGTTCACCATTCTTTCCATTACCTTACCCAGACAGCTCAGTAGGCTAACTGGTCGGTAGCTGGACTTGCTTGTTTTCTCCTTTTGTTTCTTTCTGATGGGAACAATGATTGCTTCTCGCCATCGATCTGGAAATTTTCCAGTACTCCATGACTGATTGAAGATTAGGAGGAGCTTGTGCCTGGCTACAGGTCCAAGGTTCTTGATCATATCATTTGTGATGCCATCTTTTCCTGGAGCTTTTCTGTTCTTTAGTTTTGTTATGGCAGCACTGAGTTCTCTCATAGTAAGGGGTGACTTCATGCAGATATCTGGGTTTTGGTGCTTCAGTTTTTCTTTTACTTCCTTACGTACTTCTTGGATCCGTGCATGTGAAAGTGATGTGGTGCTTTCTTCCTTGTAGAAATCTGCCAGGATGTTTGCTGCCATTTTTCCTGTGTGGTATTTTTCATTTTCCTTGATGACAGTCTTACAGTAGCTGGTTGTTGTTTCTTCATTTAGCACTCTTGTCAGATTCCATAGCTTGCTCGAGTCCTTTTCCATGTTGAGACTGCTGGTCTTCTGGTGCCAGCTCCTTTGGATTTCAGCTTTCTTTTGTTCATTGAACGCTTGTTTTATGCTGTTGTGCCTCTGTGTGTTCTCTAATGTGGGATTTTGCTCCATAGTTTCCCGTGCTTTATTTAATTCACTTTGGAGTTTTCCCAGGTTGTCACTCCAGTATGGTTTGTAGTCTCGTCGTTTACCTCGTGGAATTGACTTCTTTGCTGCTTGGATGATTGCCTCACTGATGATGGAGATGTTTTTATTGATGTTATTTGAGTGGGCAATGTTCTGACAGAAATTGTCGGCTTGTTCTTTAAAAAATCCCCAGTTTGCTTTTTTGAAATTCCAGCTAGGAGACATATTGATTTCTCCTGCACTTCTTATCTCAGATATCTGTAATGTGACTGGTACATGGTCACTTCCCCCAAGTTGAGTATTTACTGTTCTGGTGGTGAGTCGATGTATGTCATCTGTAGCCATAGCAAGATCTGGTGTGCTCGTTGTTTTCCATACTCTGGAATAGAAGGTGGGCTTATCCTCTGGTTGGTTTATTAGAATTAGTTTATTTTCTACCATCCAATCTTCCACCTCTTCTCCTCTTGGATCTGTTGCATTATAGCCCCAGCTGGGTGAGTGGCTATTGAAGTCACCCATAATGAGGTGTCTCGATGCTGCAAGCTTCACTTTGTGTAGCTCCAGAGTTGTGGTTGGAGGGCTGTAGCAGTTTGTGATCATTAAATCTCCACTGGGCAGCAGTAGTTGGACTGTTATGTATTCAAGTTCGTCCTCACCAGATCTGTGTGTTTCTACTGCTGGGATTGAGGTTTTAATCAGTGTGAGGATTCCTCCCTTAGTTCTTTTTGCCCTGTCTTGGCGGAAGGATTGGTATCCACGTACAAAGAATCGTTGGGTATCTTTTAGGTGAGTTTCTTGGATGCAGATTATATCAATGTTATTTTCCCTGAGGAATTCTTGTAACTCCGATTTCTTGTTCCTCACTCCTTCTGCATTCCATTGAGCCACTGTAAGATAGTGGGTTGGTTGGTCAGTTGCTCTACTTTGCCTTCCCCCGACCATTTGGTTGGCAAAGGCACCGGTTGCTTGGGTGGGCCCTTTCGAGGCTAGGGGCCCGGCTCCGCTTGTCCCCGGTTGTAGCTGATAGGAGCGACGCCATGACGTAAGTCGAGATTGTCGCATGACTCCATACCGCAAAAGCGTGTGTGTCCTAATTTTTTCCCGGTGTCTGCGCCGTAGCTAACACACTCCGTCTTCGGCAGGCCGGGTTGTGTTTGTTGTTCAGGGTTGTCTCCCATAGCCTTTCCATCTCCCGGTGGTAGCTGCAAGGCAGCAGGTTGGTTTGTTTACCGAGGTTTGCCTTCCCCGTGGCTAGAGCTTGATGCACCCGTCATAGGACATATGGGGGATTTCAGTGGGGGTATCAGTGCCACCTGTTACCCCTCCCCGTCCTGCTGGGAGGACATCGCCGTTTGGTCCGCGACTGCTTATTCGTCCAGCAATGCTGACTTAATTCGCAGCTGACACACCATATCTGGAGGTCGTTCCACTATCCGCCACCCGTGGACGTGCCTGGTTGGGGTCGGTCGCCCCTTTGCCAGGACTAGCAGCCAATAGTTGAGACTCGTGTATTCATATTAATTAATATACATTTTAATTTAAGCAGGCTGTGCCCCTTTTCAAGTTTTAAGGTTAGTCCTTATTTTCATCACAACAAGAGAATATATATATACAAGGTATATATAAAATAGTAGTACATGTAATTCTCTATACACGTAAAAAAACAATTAGTATCTTAATGATAGAAATAAAGTTCTGGAAAAAGATATATTATTTTTACAATCAGAGAAAGGGACATTGAAAGAGATAGCCAGTAATTTAAAATCAAAGGTAAAAGTAGAGAAAACATTGAAAGTTAGATTTAAAAAGAAACTGGAGAAACAATACAACTTTACTAGAAATTGTCAATGATGACCAGAAAAAAATTAAACTTAAAGGTGGAAAACATAATCAGTTTTCTGACAATGTCTGTTTGACCTAAGAAACATAGCATTTAGATGTTGTTAATTATTGCCTACAAATGATTTTTTAAATGAAATATGGACAGTATCTTCAACAAAAAAATTGTTTCTTCATTTTCACATTTTTGTTCTTCCCCTGTGATAAATTGGCCTCTGGACACTTTAAAAAAAATTATACAAGAATAAACAGGTGTTCAAATCTTCTGAAAGAAAATTGGGATGTATCGGTGTAGTATGCAGATTAATGTGTACAAATTTAAAGCTTGTACCTTTTATACTTTTTTGAAATGTGATGTGAAAATTGACTTTCATGCAAATAAAGACATTTTTCAGTAATGTGTTTTGCAGATTTCTAATTTTTTGGTCTCAAATATATTGATAATTATTCATGATGCAGCCCTATTGTTTTATTTATGTGATCAGTATTGTAGCGGGAGGTTATTTAAAATTATTTATATGTAAGAGTATGCCAGTAAAGAGTTCTGACCTTACAAGTAATACCCCAGTCTTAGAAATAAGCACTGGTGTATTGTTATATAAAAATAGTCAGACTGTAAAAACCCTGGCCCAGTTGGTAAGAAGTAGTACCAGGATTTAAGGTGTCTCCTCCCTATGACTATCTTATGATTACTTATATTCTAGGGGATAAGTAAAATGAACATTCACTGAAACCACAAATGGAAGAAGTGAATAAATCTTCAGGTACAGTTAAAATAGTTTAATAATTACACTAATATTCTATTTCTACTAGTTGGAAAAGAGCATATACATATATATATAAAAGTATTCACACAATTACTATTATGGTCTGTTTATACTTCAAGATCTTAAATAATAAAGTTACTGAAATCACTGTTATTAGTCCTTTGAATTTAAGGATAACTGTCATCAGTTGACTGAGTTTCTGTATGGTTACTTATTGTTTTCAACTATTGGCTGTTTCACATGTATAGGTGGTCAGTGTCAAACAGGACACTTATCTTTCCAACTTGATACTGCTGAAACTGTCCTTTGCTGATATCAGACTTGGTAGGCCCAACAGTAGGGATGCCAATGACCAGTTGAAGTTCACTCTTTGGGGTCCTGCACTTTGGTGGGATTGCCTCGGATGAACTACACCGGCTTCTGATACTGGACAGTCTGGTTTGAGTTATTTCATGGAACCTGCAACATATCAGCCTTGGCTAGTATCTGGCTAGACTTGTAGCTGACTAGCACAGATGTCAGACCAGTCAGTCATCAGATGTCACCGTTATACAATCATAGTAAGTAAGGACATCATTTCAGTGATATAGCATTAATATTAACATTTCAATTAAGTGTAACTGACTAGCTCATAAGTCAGACAAGTCAGTCATCAGGTGTCAAAGCTCTACAGTCATAGCAAGTAACATCAATTCAATGATATAGAATTAATATTAACATATCAGTAATAAACATCATCTGGTTTATTCCGCTCCTATACATCCCTTCATATGCTATAACTTGATCCTTCCAAATCATTCATATCAAGTACAAATTCAAATACTGATGCTATCTTAGCAACTACCCAAAATTAATACATAAAATAAATAAAGTGAGTGACCATGTGATCAGGTTGCTTTCTACTGAAACTGGCTGTAGAACCCTCCAGTTTACCAGCTGTAAATGGGTACAAAGTTGTGCGCTCGAACTAGGGAAGGCAAAGGCAGCGAGGAAGGGGACTAGTCACCTTAACCTCGTAAACTGGGATCTTCCATGATGAAGTTTCTAACACTTCATTTCCCTATGACAATCTCTGCCATGGGACTGCCTTATCTTCGTAAGCGATAAAGCAATATGATAAATATAACTTCATTAGGCCGTGGGGCTATTTGTGATTACTTTTTGTACAAGCAACACTCATCCATAATGCACATGAATAAATCATATTAAAATAATAATACGTTATATCAATGAATATTATACAGGCATATTTTGAGAATTCTGTATGAACCTGAAATAACAAATATTATACACGGTAGTTATCATAATTTCGCTTACCCTCAGACTTCAGATACTGGACTTAAAAATGTTTCTGGCGATCCGCTCACAATTCATAGGTCGTGGCGAAACTCTGCCTCCAGTCTGTCTGAACCCTCTTTCGTTGTCTGTAGCTCAGTTTACCGATACGCTTTAAATACGTATAGCGCGGACGTATCGGAGAGTACCGACGTCACAGCTTAAACCTAAGCCTGAAAAATCCTTCCCGAACAGTGATTTCGGCCGAACTGTGCGTCGACTGAAATTTTGCCTTTATCATTCTCGGCATATATAATATCCATATAGTTCCATCTTATCTAGTTTTATACAGCTGATAAAACTCTATCTTCCTATCCATGTAATTTCCCAAACTGTTATTTGTTGATTTTAATATTTAGAACAGAAGTGGGTTTACATGCTTTTAGCGTAACTGTGGGCAGCCGAAATACGCATATATCTCCGTAAATGAGAACTTCCTACCGTTCCATCTTATATGCAGTTATACACCATCCTTCCCTGTACTGAAATGTAAAATCCTTTTCATACGGATTCCCTTCTGTTTTTATTTATCGTTGGCGATTTCCTCTGTCCGATACACATTTCGCTGATACGCCGCCATTTTGAAAGCGGTCGTTCGATCGTAGACGGGTTTATAAATCTAACTGATCCCGTTTGCAATGACTTGAAGCCAATTTTGCGACAAGTATATTGCAGACTGTAAGCTGTTCCCACACTTTTAAAAATACCATAACTTTTTTTATTTGTTGTCCAATTTTAAAAATTAAAGTACTAAATTTCATGGTTTCCCAAGGGCTTCCAAACTGCTTTGTTTTCTCTGGTGTTTCTGTACAAACAAAAATCACTTTGTGGTACCTAATATAACCATTTTTTTTTAAGGTGGTGGGTGGAGAGAGGGCTAGTAACAGAGTAAAAGCTGACCGTCATTGCCTCCGCTCATCCATCATCTTGGTCTACCCTGTTTAACCTAGGTCTAATCGTCGGTTATAATTAGAGTATTTAATGTCATTTTATTTTCAGTATTCAGATTCCTATTGTCTTTTGTAGCTGATTGCTATTGATTGTTTCAATTTATATTAGAACTTGTTCTTTTTAAGTCATGTTTTTTTTTACTTTATTGTTTTTCCTTATATTATACAGTCATTTTTTTTATGTGTGTGGTTCCTTATTTAAAAGAGATGGTTTGTTAGTTTTTGTTTATTAATTATTATTGGTCTGAATTGTTTTTCTGAAGTAGTATTACTTTTGTTATTATTACTAAAATTGTCACTTATTACGTGTACGTGGAGAGGACCTTAGGTATCCTCACCCAGTATACATGGGCCTGGGTTCCACTAGGATAGGAGGATTTCAGGCACCTCAAATCCTGTGTATTGGAGTTGGGGACATCCAGTTGCTGGGATTTAGATGCACCCAGCACCAGATGTTTGACCAGGGAGACAGCTGGTTGTACAACCCTTGTGTCAGTCCCAGAGCCCCGCACAATGCTTGCAATGTCAACCCTTTCAACATTATTTGGCTGTCATTCCCTATAATCTTCCATACTTCTCCCACTCCTCGTAATTTATTTTTCTAATGAATTCTTCCCTTCCTTGCTGTGTTCTTTCTCCTCAATTTATGAACCCATTCATGGGATTATTGAGTGCGTGCATAAGCCCTGTGCTCTATTTTTTGTCTTCTCCTTTTCTTTGTTTCCCCTGTCTACCCATATATATATAGCCTTCTGGGGGAGACTGCTGCAGTGTGAAAGGGTAGGCAAGCTATTGGGCTTGCAAAGCTCTGGGACCAACCCCTTAAGTTCTTGTGGAGAGTTGTATGTTGAACCTTATTTGTTTTCCTTTGTTTTGTGCATATACCATTTTAATATCAACTGGGCTTCCCCTGGGGTATCTATACTTAACACCCTATCACCTGTAATGTCTATATTGTGATTTCTAAGGTACATTTTTAATTCATGCCTCTGTTGCTCGTATTTTTTATAGTGTATCAGGTAATGGTCTATATTATTTTCTTCCTGGCATTCTTGGCAGTGTGGTTCCTCTATTGTAAAGTATGCTGCACCTAGATGGAGAGGCCAAAACATTTTGTTCAATAGGAGCTTTAGTTCTTCTCTGACCTGGCACATCCTTGTTGGTTCTTTCAAACGTTTGAATGCGTGTCTGCCTTTACTACTTTCCTTCCCCGTTGTCTTCCATTTCTCGTTTATAGTTAGCTTCACTTGACTGTTAATCTCAGATTTCCAAGTCCTGCTCTTACATTTTTTTCACTTATTCTTCCATATTTGGCAGCCTGGTCTGCTAACTCATTACCAGATATACTTATGTGTGCAGGAACCTACATTAGCCTCACTCTGTAGCCTGTTTACTAATGATGTATTGATTGAAAGAATTTCTTCCTTGATGTCTGGCAGATTGCATGTACCTTGGTGTTCCAGTGGTTGTAGTGATGATAGTGAATCAGTAAATATCGTAGCTGCTTCTGGTGGATTATCTTCAATTATGTCTAAACTTTTTAAAAATGCTACCATCTCCGCTGTAAAAAATAAAGCATCTTCAGTTACACTATAGCTATTTTTAACTCCCCTCTGTGGTTTTAATATCCCTGCACCTAATTGCCCACTATCGTACTTGGATCCATCAGTGTAAACAGCCAAGCTTTGTTTAGCAAGTTGATTTATGAACTTTCCTATTACTGTCTTGACTTAATTATCTTCTGTGTGTTGTTTAACCTTTTTAGTGAGTGTGTAGTCTATGACTGGTGCTTTTAGTTCCCAGGGTGGTATAGTATTTCTATATTTACTACTATTATTAATTGTGTTTTATAGTTCTTTGAACCATACTAGATCTTTGGTAGTTCTCCACCCTGTTGGACATCTTTCTGTATCCAAGGGGAAGTCCCATACACTTGGTTCATTTTTGGGTAAATGCTTTATGTGCTGGGTGTGTCACTTCTTGTGCTACCTTGCTCCAATAATAAAATCTTTGTTCTGTCCGTCTTAGTTCAAGGGGCAGTATGTCGAGAGCTACTTCTATTGATGTTGATTTCAATGCGCCTGATATTATCCTAACTTTTCCCTCCAACTTTAAAGTTATCTGCCCAAACTTCTTTAAGTGGCACATGGTGCCCTCAGTTTCTGCCAGATGAGAGTTATTAACTGAACTTCTTCAAAATATTAAAAGTAAACAGTTAAATGATGCTAATGCAGAAATAAATGGAACAACCAGAACAAAATTTAATCAAAGAAATGTCATGAACCAATCAGCTGGACAACATTTTTCATTTTCTCTAATATATGTCTTTCAGAAAACATGTAAATGTAAAATATGTTTTTTTCTAAATACATAAAATACACCAATCAAGTAAGATTAAACTCTCGAGTGTATTATTTTCTGCCATTTATTAGACTTTGTGAAATGTATATCATAAACATCACACTTGTACATCTACTCTTTCATGTGTTTTCTTTCGTTTATTTTTGGTTTCCCGCTCTGAGTAAACCCTACACCATAAATATCACACTCATGTGTATGGTTTCTCTCCTGTATGTCTTCTTTTGTGTATTTTAAGATGACCACAGTATGTAAACCTTTCACCACAAACAATACACTTGTATGGTTTCTCTCCTGTATGTATTCGTTTGTGTACTTCAAGATGACCACACTGTGTAAACCTTTCACCACAAACATCACACTTGTATGGTTTCTCTCCTGTATGTGTTCTTTTGTGTCTTTTAAGATGACCACACTGTGTAAACCTTTCACCACAAACATCACACTTGTATGGTTTCTCTCCTGTATGTATTCGTTTGTGTACTTCAAGATGACCACGCTGTGTAAACCTTTCACCACAAACATCACACATGTATGGTTTCTCTCCTGTATGTATTCTTTTGTGTATTTTAAGATGACCACAATGTGTAAATCCTACACCACAAACATCACACGTGTATGGTTTCTCTCCTGTATGTGTTCTTTTGTGTTCTATCAAAGAACTAATATGAGCAAATCCTACACCACAAACATCACACTTGTATGGTTTCTCTCCTGTATGTGTTTCTTTGTGTTTTATCAGAGAACTACTATGAGCAAACCCTATACCACAAACATCACACTTGTATGGCTTCTCTCCTGTATGTATTCTTTTGTGTATTTTAAGATGACCACAACGTGTAAATCCTACACCACAAACATCACACTTGTATGGTTTCTCTCCTGTATGTGTTCTTTTGTGTTCTATCAAAGAACTACTACGAGCAAACCATTTACCACAAACATCACACTTGTATAGCTTCTCTCCTGTATGTATTCTTTTGTGTATTTTAAGATGACAACAATGTGCAAATCCTACACCACAAACATCACACTTGTATGGTTTCTCTCCTGTATGTGTTCTTTTGTGTTCTATCAAAGAACTACTACGAGCAAACCATTTACCACAAACATCACACTTGTATAGCTTCTCTCCTGTATGTATTCTTTTATGTCTTTTAAGAACACACCGTGTAAATCCTACACCACAAACATCACACTTGTATGGCTTCTCTCCTGTATGTGTTCTTTTGTGTTCTACCAAAGAACTAATATGAGCAAATCCTACACCACAAACATCACACTTATATGGTTTCTCTCCTGTATGTTTATTCATATGTTTTTTCAGATCACAAAAATATGTAAACCGCCTACCACAGTCCTCACATCTGTAAGACTTTTCTCCTGTATGTTTTCTTATGTGTGTTTTAAGACTACTACTCTGATTAAACCTTTCACCACAAACATCACAACTGGAAGGCTTCTTTCCTGTATGTTTACTCATGTGTCTTTTTAGATCACCAAAATATGTAAACCTTAGATTATTAAGATTTCCATTCTCATTAAATCCTACTCCACAAGTATCACACTTATGAAGTATTTCTCCTGCATGTATTACTTTGTGTATTTTCAGACCAGAGCTATCTGTAAATGCAAAACCACAAATAGCACACATGTAAGGCTTCTCTCCTGTATGTATTCTTAAGTGAGGTTTCAGATCACAACATTGTGTAAACTCTACCCCACAAACATCACAAACCTAGTTCATGTAACAAAGTAGCAAGTAATGGTCCTTGGGACATGCATCAACCGATGCAGTACAATACAGCAACATGTGAGCTGGGAAAACATCTCGTGACGACGACTTTCGAAGACAGGCTATGAATCAAACGTCGCTCACGACCAAAAATCGATAGAGTTAATGAAAAAGTTAATTTACCTTGCCTTCAGGAAATACACAGAAATATTACGCCTCCCGGCATGTGGAAATACACTAGAGGTATTATCTCGAATAAACGAAATATCCATTAAGAGGACTTCACATTCCTGACAGAACAAAAAATAGCGGAGATCCTCTCTCAGCGAGGCATCTTCCTAGCTATATCAAAATCGCTCACTGACTGGTGGGCGGAAATCGATCGACCAAGAAGCAAGACCAGTCATGCGCAGTCCAGCGCAAAATGACCACAGCTCAGAACTTAAGACGCAAGGACCTTTACTACGAACCAGCGTAAGAATGATTACCTTAAAAGGATAACCCAACAGGTTGCCAACCGTTTTTCTGAGAAAACGGCCTAGCATAGCAAACTTAACTGCATTCAATACCAACGCGAGGAGACAACTGCTTACCGAGAAAAGTGACTATAAATTTCAAGCAGTTGTTGCCCTTGCGTTACAAAATATATATTGTAATAAAACGATGTTGCGAGAATTTCTCACGCAACAGACTGTCAAAAATAATGTTGTTGATAAGGGGCATCCCTGTCGTACTCCTGTTTTCACTTCGAAAGTTACATTACTCGATCCAACACTGCACGTAAAGTTAGAATAGAGGCTTTTTATAATGGAAACAATGCGGCTGGGAATTCCATAAGCCCTCAGAATTTTCCATAGGCTGTCCCTGTGTATGCTGTCAAAAGCCTTTTCAAAATCAACAAAGTTAATGTACAGCTGTCTCTGCCATTCTGAGCACTGCTCTATAATGTTCCTGAGGGTAAATATATGATCTGCACATCTTCTGCTCTTTCTGAAGCCCGCTTGTTCTTTCCTCAGTTTATGGTCAACTGCTGTTGAAATTCTCTGGATGATTATCCTGCCTAGTATTTTGCTGGGAACTGAGAGGAGGGTAATTCCTCTCCAGTTGTTGCAGTCTGCAAGGTCGCCCTTCTTGGGCAATTTGACAATTATTCCTTTACTCCACTCTGTTGGTGTTGTCTCAGTTTCCCAGACTTGTGCAAATAGTGTTTCTAATAGTTCTGCTGCTAGTTCAGGGTCTGTCTTGAATAGCTCAGCATTCAGATTGTCGTGACCAGGCGCTTTTCCATTTTTTAGCCCTTTGATAGCTGTGATAATTTCTTCTTTTCGTGGAATGCCTGTATTTACGTCTAAGTCACTTTCAGCCCCAGGAACATTCAGCTGAGTCTCTGGTGGTTCCTTATTCAGTGTTTCTCTGAAGTGCTCTGCCCATCTTGTTTCCTGCCCCTGTGTTGTGGTGATGAGATTTCCTTGCTTGTCTCTTACTAACGTTATGTTGTTTGCACCTCGTTTTCCACTGATAGCTTTAGTTATTTTATAAACTGTGCTTTGTTCATTTCTCAGTGCTGCCTCTTCTGCCTGTCTTGCAAGGTCATCCAGAAATGTCCTTTTGTCAGCACGGGTTTGACGTTTTACTTCCTTGTCCAGCTGACTGTACTGTTCACTATATATTGTCTTTAACCTGGGAGACTTAGCTTCTGTTTTCTTCCTTTTCATTTCCTTTCTCTTCGCTATGGTGTTTAGCGTTTCTGGTGTTATCCAGTCTTGGCTCTTTCTTTCCTGGAATCCCAAGCATGACTTGCTGCTTTCTTTGTATATTGTTGAGATGGTGTTGAATTTCTGGTCCACATCGTCGGTCTCTGTTCTTTCCTGGCTTTTGGTAATCAGATATCGCCTCTTTACGTCGACCGTGAACGCTTTTCTGGTGAGGGGGTCCTTAAGTTTCGTGATGTTATATCTTTTCTGTTTGACTGCAACTGGTCCAGCAGCTCTGAGTTTCACCTTCAGTCTTGCTACTACTAGGTGATGATCACTTCCCACATCTGCGCCTCTTCTTACTTTCACGTCTTGTAGTGCATGTCTCCATCTGCCATTGATCAATATGTGATCTATCTGGTTTTTGTCTCGTCCGTTTGGTGATTCCCATGTTAACTTGTGCACTTCTTTGTGTTGAAAAAGTGTTCCTCCAATGACCAGGTTGTTAATACTGCAGAAGCTTATTAATTTGTCCCCATTCTCATTTACTGTTCCACTGCCGCATTTCCCCATTACTCTTTCGTTATAATTATTATGTGTTCCAACTTTCGCATTTAGGTCTCCCATTACTATAATAAGATCGTACCTGGGTAAAGTTTCCATTTCCTTTTGTACCTGTTGATAGAAATCGTCCTTGATCTCTTCATCGCTGTCGTTTGTTGGTGCATAGCATTGTATAATTGTGGTGTTGGTGAATCTCCCCCTCAGTCTTGCTCTTATTAGTCTGTTGTTAATGGGTTTCCATTCCAGTAGAGACCTTTCCATTCCTTTCTTAAGGATAATGGCTACACCTTCGTTGTACTGACCGTCCTCTCTACCAGAATAAAGTACTGTTTCCCCTGTAGCTGTTTTTATTCTCCCCATCCCTGTCCATCTGCTCTCGCTTATACCCAGGATATGTAATTTGTAATTCCTCATCTCTGCTGTGATCTGTCTCAGCTTTCCTGCCTCATTCATAGTTCTGACATTCCAAAAACCAATTCTGGTTTCGTGTTTTGCAGTCTGGGCATCCGTTTTCATGCCAGTGGCTTCCTTTCGGCTTTCACCACTGTCAGTCATACGAGCCTGAGACTCTGGATGTCCGTCCCGCATCAAAGTATTTTCATTTATTGCTGTTTCCGTAACGTGTGCGATTTTTTACACAGACAGGGGTGTCGGCCCTGTGCTAAAACCCCCAACCTGGAGGACCAGGGTACCAGCTTTTGTCTGACCCCTACCCACGCAGACCAGTCCAGCATGGTTGAACCTACCAGGAGTAAAACTCCCACTGGCATTGCTCTGGGGATTGTCAGGGTACACAAGCTGCCATACCGCTACAAGGTATAGGTACCATTGATGGCAGAACTTCCATATATATGACACCTTAATTAATAATCTTGTAAATAAATTAGTAAATAAATAAATAAAGGTAATTAACAGGTAGTCGTTGGACATAAAGGATGACACTAGACAACATAAAAGAAAATATAAGTGATAGGCTCAACGGGAATCGAAGCTAGGACCAACCAAATGGCGCCATTGCCTTGCTGTGACAGTACATCGTTAAAGGACGCTCCACCAATTTTGCACCAGATGCCAGGATCTCTGTGGTTCAATTCATTGAGAACCCAGCATTGCACACTAAGCTTGGAGAAGCCACTTGAGCCACAAACGTAATTCTTTGGCTTTGACTTGCCTGACTGCATGCAGAAGAATCTCACTGTGGACACAGTGATAGGCAGGGGAAGCTGAGAAGTGGCTATGTGCAGGATGTGGCAATTCCTTGGTAGAGCCCAGTATTAGACTCTGACAATGACGAAAGTGAATCTAGTGAAAGACTTAAGCCTAATAATATTGATGACAGATCAAATGTCGGAGGTACTCTATACAGCATACTTTTGTTAAAATTTGTGACTTTGTAAGAAACCCATGACCTAAACACGCACTAGATCTAGTTTATCTGGTCACGGACTTGAGACATGACAGGCTCACAGAGAACCCAGAGAAACATGTTGAACATTGTGAGTTCACTGAAATGTTTATACAACAAATTTTTATTATTTACTAATATTATTAACAAATGAACTACTTACTTCATAACCTGATTCCAATTTTATTTTTCTTTCTGTAAATGCTGCCTTTGTTTCAACATTTCTTCTTCTTCTTCTTGCGATCGCATCTTTGATGATTACACCGTCAGACGAGTTCTCATGATGAATTCGACTGTTGTTTGAAGTTCCTCTTTAACTCCATATAGCTTTGAGTTTAGTGTTGAGTCATTGGGCCAGTATATCTTTCTTAACTGGTCATACAGAGGACAGTCCTGTAGAACATGCTCAGCAGTTTGTTCGTTTAATCCACATGTGCACAGTGGTGAAGCAGACAATCGTAGCTTGTGCATGTGTTTATTCAGTTTGTTATGCCCTGTCCTGAGTCGAAAAATAGTTATCTGTCCCTGCCGGTCGAGAGTGTGATAGTCGTCTTTGGGTTGGTTCTGTTCTCTTCTGATAGTCTGGATAGCTCTCTTTTTCTCAAAGTATGTGACTTCATTATCTTCTTGTTCACATTCTCCTCCCTTTTTTGCAAGTTTATCTGCCTTTTCATTTCCGGGTACACCACAATGAGATGGTACCCACTGAAGTATGGTTCTCTTTTTGGCAGCTACCTTGTTTAGTTCATTTCTCAGATGCGGGAGTTTACCACCCTTGAGAGCTTGCAGGACAGACAGTGCATCTGTGAGGATGACTACCTGGTGGCAGTCAGAGTTGGTGTTATAAATCATATTTGCAGCTTGCTCTAGAGCTTGAACCTCAGCTGTATAGTTGGAACAGAATTTACCAGTGGGAATGTGCCTAGTCTCATAGTGGTTGTCAGGATATGAGATAAAGATACCGGCACCTCCATTCCTAACAGCATTAGTTGCTGATCCATCTGTATAGGCATGTATCCATGATTGATCGGGATAGCTTTCTTGGATCATACTCAATGTAGCAGTTCGTTTTTGCAGATCATTATACTCACATCCACTTGTGAGACCACTGACTGATGTATTAATTTGGAGGGCACTGCTGGCCTGCTCCCATGGTACAGGGTATAGGGTGGGCTTCAGTGGTGTTGTCTTCATGGATAGGTCTTCTTGATGCTGTCTTATAAGTCTTTTCCCCCGATGCACAAAGCTGCTACGCTTTAGACGTCCCAATGCCAGATCATCTAGTCTTGCCTTCATTGGGTGCATTGGCATACTGTTGTACTTTTCCATCTGGATCATGGTTTTTGTGTCTCTTCTATGGGACAATGTCTGTAATCCAGCAACCTTCTGCATCTCTGTTATTGGTGTAGTTTTCATGGCTCCTGTAATGAGCCTGAGAGCTTGATTTTGCACCTTGTCCAAAGACTGCAGATGTGAGTTAGCAGCTGATGACCATGCTGCTGAGCTAAACTCTAAGTGTGGTCTTATTACTCCATTATAAATCTTCTTTAGATTTCGTTCATTTGCTCCCCAGTTGGTACCTGCTAATTTTCTGAGTATGCCTAGTCGTCTTCGGGCCTTTCCTTCTGCATTTTCAATATGCTTATTCCATGTAAGCCTTTGGTCAAATGTCACCCCAAGATAGGTGGGGTAGCTTTCTTCCTTGATCACGGTTGTCCCTAGGTGTATGTTAGCTGATTTGTCCTTGGGGGCGAGGGAGAACAGTGTTGTGGAGGTTTTGTCTGTGTTTATTGTGATAAGCCATTTCTCTGCCCATGACACTAGCATGTCTGCTGCCCGCTGCATTCTATAATTTGCTGTGGTGACATTTTCATCAGCGCACCAGAGTACTAGGTCATCTGCATATAAGGCAGCTTTAACTCCTGCAGGGAGATCTTTCACCAGGTCATTGATGTAAACAAGGAAGAGTGTTGGGGAAATTACTCCTCCTTGAGGTACCCCCTGATGGAGCAACACTTTTCTGCTCTGCAGACCGTCAAGAGTGACTCTAGTTCTCCTGTTATGCAAGTATGACTGGATCCATTTCATCATGTTGCCTTGGATTCCACTTCTCCTAAGTTTTGCAATGAGGCCATCTTTCCACACCTTGTCAAAGGCCTGCTTGAAGTCGACCCAGATCGTTAGGACCTTTTTCTTCTCCTGGAAGGCATCTTCTATTGCTTGAGACAAGTAAGTAACTTGGTCTTCTATACTGTAGCATTCTCTAAATCCAGCTTGTTCCGGCACCAGGATCTGCTCAGACTCTAAATACCATTTCAATCTGTGGTTGACTATTCGCTCCATAGTCTTCCCAACACAGCTTGTGAGACTGATTGGCCGGTAACTTGCAGCCTCGGTCTTACATTTCCCTTTCTTTAGTATGGGTATTGTGATGGCTTCTCTCCATACTTGGGGTACCGTTCCTTTCAACCAGCTGTGGTTGAATATCTCAAGCAGTTTTGTCTTTGCTGCTGAGCTCAGATTTACTAGCATTTCGTTGCTGATTTTGTCTGGGCCGGGTGACTTTTGAAACTTAAGCTTGGAAATAGCCTTCTGTAGTTCTCCTAGTGTGATGGGTTCCCTCATTGGGGCAGGAGTATCTGTCTGTCCCATGGTTGCCAGTATTTCTTTTCTTATCTCTCTCTGATGGTCTATGTTAATGGGTAAGTTGCTTTCTGAACTGTATCTTCTAGCAAACAAGTCTGCAGCTTGTTTTCCTCTGAAAAGTTTGCCACCTTCATCCAATGTGATAGTCTGCCTTGGTGAGGAACGCTCTTCATTTAGAGACTTGACTAATCTCCAAAGTTTCCTGCCGTCTTTCTCAAGGTTCAGCGATGCCGTTTTAGTTCTCCAGCTTTTCCGTTTTTCTTCTAGCTTTGTTCTCTGAAACTCTGCTACAGCCTTTTTCCATTTGTTGTGAGTTTCAAGTGAAGGCTGAGACTCTGCGTCCTTTCTAGCCTTGTCCATAGCTTCCTGACGTTCTTGGAGTGTGCTGGACCAGTATGGTATGTAGTTACGCCGGCATCCTTTGGGAATGGTTTCTTTTGCAGCTTGTAGTATGCATCTGTTGAAGTCTTTTACCACTTCATTAATGTCTCTGTTCTGTACCTTGAGGGTAGACAGCAGCGTGTTCACCTGATGCCTGAATAAACCCCAGTTGGCTTTTTTGTAGTTCCATCTTGTAATGGCTGGGCCTGTACTGAGAGTTGCACTCTGGACAGTAAGAAAGATTGGGCGATGGTCGCTTCCCCCTAGTTGGTCTCCTACTTCTCTACTAATAGATCCAGCTATATCTGGTGTGGAGAAGGCAAGATCTGGTGTTGAAGTTGTGTGCCATCCTCTGGAGTAGAAGGTAGGAGTATCTGTGGCATTATTGACTAGGATTAGGGAGTGATCATCTTGCCAAGTTTCAACCTCTTCACCTCTGTGATCCAGATGGTTATAGCCCCAGCTCTGGGAGTGGCTATTAAAGTCTCCAACTGCTATAAAGTTGGTGGCTGGTACCTGTATAGAGCTGAGACTCAGGGGTTTGTTGTTCGGACAGTAATAGTTCAGGAGTTCTATTTCCATCTTGTCTACCTTTATCTGCAACAGCTGATATTCTGCTCCATCCATGAAGGTTTTCCTTTCGTGTGCAGGAATGTTATTCCTTACAAGAGTAAGTACTCCTCCTTTTCGTCTATCTTGTCTGTCGGATCTGAAGCATTGATATCCCCTTATTTTAAAGGTTTGATCTGCTTTCAAGTGAGTCTCTTGGATACAGCAAACACTGACTTGCTTCTCATACAAGATGTTTTCCAGCTCTGTCTTTTTGCTGTATCCAGCCTGCTTGCTGTTCACTCCCTCTGCATTCCAGTGCATCATGACAAGTGGCACTCTGGGTTTCTCTTTTTCTGTTTTGTTTTGGTCAGTAGTTCTCCTCCGCCGTCTGCTGACTCCACAAGACGGTCTAGAGGGTCCTCCAGTAGCTGAGGGTGGGCTCTGTCGAGGCTCAGAGCCCGGCACTGCACCTGCCTGGTGGAGCTCCACAGGGCGAGCACCAGTACGAGATTTATTTGACGGTGTACTCTCCATAGAAAAAAAAAAGCGAGTTGCATGATACTGTGGTTTCCGGTGCGCCTTCTGGCCCAGTATCTACGACTTTAGCACCTGTTCAACGGGAGAGTGGGCTCATCCCTAATCTGTTTATGTTCCCAGTAGTAGACTATTCGCAAGCAGCCTGGGGGTGTCACTGCTCTGCGCGGACCTTGTTTACCGAGGCGGCGTCCGAGCTCGTATGGTGAAAATATGGTTGCGTTATCTTCAAAATAGCCCTGTCTTTCCCGTGGCTTTTCTGCCATCCTGCAACTTTGAGTTAGGGAGTTCTGAGCTCCAGTCTCTTTCCCAGGCATTTTATCCTGGCCTGGCACGCATACAGAGGACCCCACTTCTGGTTCTAAGTTAGCAGTTGGGGATAGGTGGGGTAGCACACTGTGCATTCCCCGTCATCCAGGGGGCTCTCCAACTATGCAGAGCTTGCACAATGCTGTGCTCTGGTTCTGGGCTCTCCCAAGGAATCCTCACGTCCTGCACAGAGCCACTTCCCGATACCCACCACCTGCCAACCCTCCATTGTAGAAATCTCCTGCATGCGGCCATCCAGTCAAGAGCCAGTATTAAGTCTGGTGCCCAAGTGATCCCCCCAAGCTCAGTGTGCAATGCTGGGTTCTCATCATGCTGCAACACAGGAGGGATTGTGATGCTCAGCCATCTCTCTCAATTCTGCACCGATAAGTGACATCGGGGACTTAACTTTGCCTCAGTACTGGGAGGCCCCGTTTCCGGGTACACCACACACAGCCAATTGAGGCAACGGTCGCCATGGGCGTGATAGACGACAAACAGTGAAGAATGAGGCAAGAAAGCATTTAACCCATGAAGTGGGGGTGGATTGGTGCAGACCAGAGCATGTACCACTCGCCGGTGGGTTCTGCATCTACACCTATAGGGTTCCACCCACTCCTCAGCCCATTTAGTCTGGCCCCTCACCCAGGACCTGTCCGGCTTGGGTGACCCTGCCAGGAGTAAAACTCCCGCCGGCATAGCTCCCGGGATCATTGAGGCGCTCAAGCTCTCCAACCACGGCAAGGTAGGCTTACATGTGGAGAGCAACATTTCTTGAAACCTAAGAAGAAATAATTATTTTTAAACCAAACATATGTTATTATCAAAATGACACCACATATTCACATGAACTTGCACGTTTCTTTTTCCATTCTTAATTCTATGAAATCTAGGTCAAAGAATTAACAAACAAAAATTTTTGTTGACAGTGATGCTACTAAAACATTTCTATCCTTTTTTCTTTTTTTTTTTTAATTGGTGCAGCACCAGAACACAACATAAACATAAATAGTACAAAAACAACCAGGGCCTGACAGGGAAACAAAGAATATAAGCACTGTACCCTAAAGGGCATGTTGTAGAAGTTGACTAAGGAGGGTCAAGACAGGAGACAGTTACATCATCCTGAAAAACTTGATACCAAAAAAAACAATCTTAAAAAGTCATCCAATTCAACTTAAACATCCAAGAAGTGTATGGGATGGTCTAGACAAAGTCATAAAGATATTTTACTACTAAATTACTTATTTTTCTTCCAGAGACATCTCCAGACTTGGCACCTGGAATGTTTGAACACTAAATAAAGAAAGAAAACTGGTGGCAGCAGAATAAGAAATTTTAAAACTGACACACAAGGATTGTGTGAAACAAAATAAATAGAAAAGAGGAAATATAACACATGAGAAACAATGCTCACTGCAGAAATCACACCTCACATCATAGACACCAGGTAGTACAGGTTACTTGTAATATGTACATATTTTTATCATTTTCATATCTGTATGGCCATACATACTTTCCGTACATGTTTTCCCTTAATTATTAACCCATTACAATTTGATTAGGCTAAAAACGCCATTGTGCAAAGTCTACCGTCCAAAATTGAGAGTGGGAACACTGTTTAGTGAGACCTTTATAACACATAAGGAAGGGAAACCCGAGGCCTGTAAACAGTAAATAAATATTAGACAAACATAAAGGTATGTTTTCAGGCACTCGTAAGAAATAAAGAAGTAGAACACTAGACAACAGAAAAACAACAGACGTGAGTGGCTTTCCCAGGACTCAAACCCAGGACCTTCTGTGTGACAACCCCGCCTAGCTATGCAAGCAAATCACACTATCTTCCCTGCCATCTAGGCCTGGGTTCGAACCTTCAGGCCAAAATGGTTATTTTTTTTCAATTTTTGTTGGTGACAAAAAATATGAAAAATTGTGCTTTTTCTTCAAACAAGGCATATTTGAGCCTATATTGGCCTTTTTATGTCCTCCATTTCTTACAATTACAAGTAGTTTTTAACACAAACATGACCTTATATGTGCTTATACGTGTTATTTGTGATCCTTTGGTAATGTCAAAGATGACCCCTTTTCACTTTCAGACGGAGCGATAAAATTTCTAAGTCGAAAAATAAAATTAAAATTCATAACTATTTTATTTATAGACCAATTTTGATGATGTTTTTTTTTTAATTTTTTTTTTTTTTATGTACTTTCTAAATATGTTATTGAATTGTCAATTTAACAAATATGAAAAATCAGTTTGTGGCGGTACCTAGTGATAGTATTCAGCCAAAAAATTCAGAGAATCTTCCTTATGCAGATTGTATGGAAGGAGGACAGCTTTGACATTTCCTTCTATGTTACTCTCCAGCATTCTGCACCATAGAGAAGCAAAGAAAATGCACAACTCTCACATAATCTTAATTTGGTGTTTGTGCTGTGCTGGGAAAACTTCCAGATGTTGTTTAGACCAGCAAAGGCTGTTCTCGCTTTATTAATTCTGTTCTTGATGTCTTTGCTTGTTCCAACGTCTGGTGTTACTATGCATGCTACGTATGTAAATGTGTCCGTCTGTTCCAGCTTCTGGTTCCTTATTGTTATGGGCTCAGGACTGCCCACATTGAGAGTCATGATCTCCGTCTTCTTTAGACTGATGTTCAGATGCTGGCTTTACTTATTCAGCCTATCTGTTTTTTTTCTTGGATGTGCTGATGTGAATGTGCGAGTGGTGCAATGCCATCTGCATATTCCAGCTCTTCCAGTGTAGAAACATTGCCCATTTAATGTCTCTTGGACTGTCCTCTGTTGCATCACCCAGTCCATGACTGTTAAAAATAAAGTTGTTGATAAGGGGCATTCCTGTTGTACTCTATCTTCACCTCAAAAGTTAGATTGCTCAACCCAACACTGCATGTAAAGTTAACATAGAGGCTTTTTATGATGGAAACAATGCAGCTGGGAATTCCATAAGCCCTCAGTATTTTCCATATGCTGTCCCTGTGTATTCTGTCAAAAGCCTTTACCATGCGCGGGTAGGGGTCAGAAAAAAGCTGGTACCTTGGTCCTCCAGGTTGGGGGTTTTAGCACAAGGCTGACACCCCAGTCTATGTAAAAAATCTGAACCATTATGGAAACAGCAATAAATGCCAAAACTTTGATGTGGAAAGGACATCCAGAGTCTGCTTTGTATGGTTCTTTTTTAAACATTTTTTCTGATTTTTTTGTACAGGTTATTCATCTCTCGTGTGTGGTATGTATGCGTCACAGTGAAGATACAGCTCTATTGCTGTCAAAGGAAGTGCAGAAAATACGTAGGATGCTAAGGGACCAGGATTATTATCAGCAACATTCAAAACTGCCTAATGGAAATAAAAATAAAAATCATCAAGAATTATACATCAACTAATGACAAAGAAGAATAAGTAAAAGAATAATTTCTCACCAGCCTTTATACTGGAATTTTAGACTATGAAAAAGGCCTTCAGCATTTAGACCCAGGGACTTTGGAAATTGATGAAGCATTATGGAATTAATCCATTAATTAAAAACTAAAACTTGAGAGGACATTACACTAATTTTTTTCGTGAAAGATAACTTATAATAAAGTCCTTTGAAATAAGAACTGGCATGCAGAAGGATGATACTCTTCTCACCATTTCTCTCCTTACTGGCTAGGGATTGTTGCAAGTGGTCTGTGTTGCAAGGCGTGGTTTGGTTTGCTCTGAACAATGTTCCATGTGATATTAATAAAACAGTTATAAATGTCTGGCCATTGTTTTATCTTCTTGATATTCTTGAGTGATCGTGTATCGTGCCTTCTATGTAAGATTACGCGAATGCAGGGGTGGAAGATTCTGAACAATAATTGAACCTTGGAATACGATTGATGTGACAAGTCGGTTCATAGAGTCCACAAATATTTAATACAGTTTACACGTCAAGACGATTCATGCATGTTGATCACAAAGGTACATATTATAACTTGAAAATATATGGCATAGATATGTAGATATCCTATCAGTCCTTGTCCAATAATCAAATTACTGTATGCAGATTGTCATAGCTGTATGCACGCGCGGTTGGGGTTTTCCAACGGCCGACAGTGAGTCTATGAGTCTGGTAAAATCAAATACTATGGACTGTAATTCATCCTTCCTTAATTTTCACTTTCGTACTGACCTTTAATCATTTCAAATCTTCGTAATAGCAATGGACTGACCCATGTCCGTACTTGCATAAAATATATCTGTATGGCAATACCATGCTCAACATTGGAAGGAAAGTCAGACGCGTCTTAACAGCTTGACGGTCAATGTAAAAAAGGGTATGGTTTCTTAGTTACCGACTGTGTCCTAAACAACGCTATACACGTCATAATCGATCGTGTATGAAGCGTTCAGTAATTGAAACATCTATCGCAATATATTAAATGTCTTAACCTTTACAATTGCACGTCTGGTAACCTTTAGCAGACGGCGTTAATATCATATACCGTAACAATTCCCTGTACACCGGGGAAAAAAAATCGATAGATTTTTTTTCAATATCTATCCGACTTAACAATTTTTCAAAAAAATTTAACACAATTGTGACATATGGCCGACGATGTTCTGAGTAGAACCGTGTTGCGGTCGTGTCAACTAACTATTTGTCATAGTCATCTAATCATAAATCACATTATATATCAATATTATACATATCATTATATCAACTAAATAAATGTCCAATGTTAATAGTGAATGATAAAATTAAATTAAAGTAAGGTCTGTCGTATTAGTATGTCATATAGGAATTAATTTGACTAATTAAAATTAAATTAATTAATTAAACTAAGAGTTAAATTATTAAGGTTCTAATGTAACGCGATGTTATGAGAGAAGAAAAGACAAACTAAGTGAGAAGAAATAGAAAGAAATTCGAATATAAGTTTTAACTTAATTGTGTGTGTTAAGTGTTAGTGAATAATAACTATCTAATTTAACTAACTAAATAATGTATAGGTACATTAAAAAAAAATTATTAATCTAATACTTGTGTGAGATTTATTTTCTCTTTTCATAATTTCTTCTTTTAGTATTTCGTTCTCTTTTTTTTGTTCTTTCATTTCATTTTTTTCTCACATTTCATTTTATTGATAATAATTCAATTAAGAAGTTAAGTTAACTAATTAATTAGTATAGGATATGATGATCCATCCGTAGTCTTGATCCTGATGAATTCTTTTAGGCAAAAATGTTCAAACGTTTACGTTGGAAAGAAATGTCATTTATCCCAGCATCCAAGAATTAAGTATACACAGGAACATCAGTTCGGTTTGTCGTCAAATATTGTCCATGATTGTTCAAAGAGTATTCATATCTCGTGTATGGACGTTAGACGAAGTTTGAATGTCTATATATACCTTGATTGTCTTTTAATTCAATTCTGTGATGCATATAGTGTTTATAAAGTTTAAATTGAAGGCAAGGTTAGTTCCCTTATAGTTGATACTTCGTTCAATCCAATGTAGTTCTGATTGATGTAGTTTAAGAGTGTCAATGTTGATTATTCGTCGTCAATAGGATTACGTGACAATGCATCTGCCACACAATTTTCAGTGCCAGGAATATGTTCAATGGAGAACTCGAATGGCTGTAGGATGATTGAATATCTGGCAAGTTTCTGGCTCTTATGATTAGATCGACGCAAGGATGCTACAGCACGTTGGTCCGTCTGTATGGTGAAGGGAGCACCGAGTAAGAATTTTTCCAGCTTCGTTATTGCCCAGATCACAGACAAAAGTTCCTTGTCGACTGTTGAATACTTTGTTTCTGCCGGCTTCAGCTTTCTTGATATATATAAGGTGGGGTGTAGAATGCCATCATGGTTCTGGAGCAGGCATGCACCAATGCCGTAGTTACTAGCATCTGTTCGTAAGAAAAATCTTTTGGAAGCATCGGGAAGTCTTAAAATTGGTTCATGTGAGAACAAATTTATAATTTTGTTGAAAGTTTCATTGCATGTACCAGTCCATGTCACCTTCACCGGCATATCTTTTTTTAACAATGAAGACAATACAGCCGTGATGGATGACAAGTTTGGTATGAATCTACTGTAATATTGAACAAGTCCTAACAAACTCCTGACCTGTTTCTTCGTCTGAGGAACTGCTATGTTTAGAATTTTGGAGACTGTACTAGGTAACGTTCGGATATATCCCGATCCAATGATATGTCCCAAAAAGGTTATCTCATTACACGCGATTTGCACCTTTGTAGGTTTAGCAGTTAGATGATAATTCCTTAGAGTGTCAAAAACATATCTAAGTCCCGAAACATGTTCCTCAAACGACGAACTAAACAAGCATATGTCGTCAATATATGTAATAACGTCTGGTCTACCTGATAAAATTTGTCGCATCAGGCGAATGAAGGTAGCTGGCGCATTAACAAGCCCAAAAGGCATCACATTCCACTGGTATAGACCTTGTGGAGTGGAAAATGCGGTGTAGTACTTAGCCTTTTCGGTCAGTGGTATCTGCCAATAACCTTTAGTTAAGTCTATCTTACTAAATATAGTTGCGTTGGATAGACGTGGCAGTAAGTCGTCGATAAGTGGATGTGGTTCGCTGTCAACTATAGTCTTAGCATTTAATTTTCTATAATCAACACATAGTCTGATGTTATTGTCCTTCTTCCGGACAATCACTAATGGAGAAGAGAATGGCGAATTACTAGTCTCAATGATTCCCAGAGACAACATCTGTTCAAGTTCCTTAGTAGTTTTAGCAAGGAAATGTAAAGGAACAGAATAGGGATGTACACGAATAGGTGTATCATCATTGAGAGTAATGTCATGACTGATAGCCGATGTGCGACCCGGGACGTCGGTCAACACATCTGGATAAGATTGTAATAGATTAGCAATCTGTAGACGCTGTTGCGGTGTAACCGTTGAAGAGATGGTTACATCCCGCCAAGATTCAGTAGGTTGAACTACTGGTACAGGTAACGGTAACTGTACCTCAGGAAAAGAAGATTCTTCTTCCTGGATGACAGATAAGTTAGTATAATGACAAGTGGATACTGTGTTGTCATCTAGTTCATGAAAAATTGACTGTAAGTGTTCAGGACGTGTATGAAATTGCTTGAGCATGTTAATATGAAATATCTTTTTGTGTCCCTTGATATCTAAGACGTAATCAACGTCGGAAATTTTATCAATGACTTTGTAAGGACCATTCCAAGATATCAATAATTTATTGTTATTGTGAGGAAGTAACACATAAGCCTCGTCGCCTGGGAATAATTGGCGTAATCGTCGAGACCTATTTTGTAGAGATCGAGCCTTAGCTTTTGCAGCCTCAGAAGAAGCTGTTGCCAACTGGCAAGACTCAATAATGTTCTTCCGAAGATTAATCACATACTCGTAAGATGACTGAGTGTCCTGAGTCATCTCGTCGTCAATTAATAAGTCTTTTATTAGTCCCATAGGACCTCTTGGGGGAGCACCAAAAACTAATTCAAAGGGAGAGAAGCCAGTTTGTTCATGCGGTACCTCCCGATAAGCAAATAGAACAGCTGGGAGTGCTCTGTCCCAGTCATGAGGGTGCTTAGCAGTAACCTTATGTAGTAGTTGTTTAAGTGTACGGTTAAGTCTTTCAACCGCACCATTACTCATCGGATGATAAATACTACTTAAATTCCTATCAATGTCCCAAGTTTTCATGACTTCCTTCATGGTGTCAGATATAAACTGTGACCCATGGTCTGATAAAAGTTTTCTAGGAAACCCTATTCTAGAAAAGATGAGATGTAGTGCATCAGCTACATCTGTGGTAGTGGTGGTCTTTAATGGGATAGCTTCTGGCCATCGTGTGCACAAATCAATGCACGTAAGGACGAATCTATGTCCTCTGGCCGATGGTAGCAATGGACCAATAATGTCTATTGCCATCTTGTCAAAAGGTCTCACTGAGATATCGCAAGCCTGAATAGGCGCCGTGTGAAAAGCTCCACGTGCTTTCACTTCTTGGCATGTAGTACAGGAACGTACATACTGCGAAATATCTCTTGACACCCCTGGCCAAAAGAATGAAGACAGTACTCGAGATCGTGTTCGAGTATATCCCATATGTCCAGCACAATGTGAGTCATGTGCATGTTGAAGAATGTACCGTCTAAAAGTATATGGGACCATAACTTGTTGTTTCATTTGTGATTTGTCATTAAAACATCTAATCAATATGTCATTTTTAATAACAAAACAATGTTTGTTATTATTACCTGAGGATAGATTGTCAACTTTATCAACCAACTTAAAAAATTTTTTTAAAGATTTATCCTCTTTTTGTTTGGTTGCAAATGTTTCCCTGTCAATAGGTGAATTGACTACAAATTCCTCTTGGTTGTCTGCATCCATTTTATTATCATCAACTTTCTCCATGAGTTGAGTCTGCGCTCTAGTCGTCACGGCGTTTCCAGTGCATAGGTTATGTTTCTCCCATTCTATAATCTCATCTGGAGTACAATCTTTACTGCCGTGTATACGACCAACCATCAAATCAGCTATAGGCTTTTTTAGCATACATACTTTCACGTTCCCTGTGAAAAAGGAGTGTTAACATGAATAATAGCTGTGGGGTAAAACTCTATTGTTCCACCAAAAGTCATGCAACGGACATATTCCCCCGTTGCACAGCTGGGATGTACCAGCGACTGTCGTACACCAATCGTTGTGGATCCCGAATCCCTCAACACTGAGACGACGGATCCATTAACTAATCCCCTGTTAAAAATTAGTAGGCCTGTTCCATCGTTGACTGCAAGACCTACCTGTGGTATAATATGTCCGCAGTTAAGCACTGTTTCTTTCGCCTTCTGAAAAATAAGATTGCATTGCTGGCAACTATTTGCCACATTATAATTAATAGCAAAACATGCAGCAGAAGACTGTGTTGTATTATTGTCAAGTGGGACCTGAGCTATAGGGGTAGTATTATTTGTAACTGCCGCCCCTGTATTATGGTTGTAATGAGATGATCCCCGAGAATGAGATCGATTCCGAGTATAATTGTTAGAATTATCTCGTCGTCCTCTATAGTAACTATTATCTCGATGTCTCGAGCCATGATTATTACCATTCCAGTTACTATTATTATTGGGAGTATGTGATCGATTATAATGAGTGTTATGTTGACCATTGTGGTAGTTTGTTTGAGGTGAATAATTTCTATCTCGTGATCTACCTCTGTTGAACTCATTTTTATTGTTGAAATCATTATTATGTCCCTTCTGAAAGTTAACATTGTGATTTCTTTGGAACCTGCTTCTGTCTACACTGTGATGTCTTTGTTTGTTATTATGATTGTAGGCCATATTAGACGCCACAGGTAGAGGTTCTCTTAATGAGGAGTTAGAAATGGTTGCATTCGGATGTGCCGAACAGTAGTTTAAAGAAATTTTTTCTAACTCATCCATAGTACCTGGTTTACGCTCCTGCAAATATGCAAAAAATGGCTGGCTAACCGAAGATAATACCTTATCCCGCAGTAGTAAATCAACTAATTTGTCGTATGATTTGTTGACTTCTGCCAGTTCAACCCATCTATTAAATGTATTGCGTATGTTCGCAATGAATCCTGCAAAATCCCTTGGAGATTCAGGTAAAATTCCCTTAAATTTCAACCTACAGTGTTCCTCGTCCAGGTGAAACCTTCGTAAAAGCAAGGACTTAATAGCACCGTAGTTATTTGCTATTGATGGGTCAGCATTTTGAGAAGCTGTCAGTGGTTCTCCAACCAAGAATTCATTTAATTTGAGTACCCATGACTCTTCAGGCAAATGGTTAGATTTGCAAGTCTGTTCAAAACGTGCCAGGAACGATGAAAGGTCGTCGACGTTCAAGTTGAAAATGGGTAATTTAAAGTTGTAGAAGTGTTTAGGTTGGCTGGATGATGATCCATTTTGTGCGTTATTATTCTGGTTTGCATCAGCACTTTGTGCTTGTAATCTTGCTGTCTCCAATTTAATACGCGCCAATTCCATTTCTTGTTGTAAAATAATTTCCTCTCGTTTCAATTTATTCTCTTCTTCCTGTTTGGCGATTGTTCTTTGCTCTTCTCTTTCACGTTGAGCAATCTCTCTCAATCTATTTTCCTTGGCAATTTGCTTCATCTCAAGTTCTGCTTCCTCTTTCTTTAATGCAGCTTTTTTCTCTTCTTCCTCTTTCTTTAATGCAGCTTTTTTCTCTTCTTCTTTTCTTTCATATTTTTCCAGTTCTGATTCAGCAAACTGACGAAGTTCTTGAGATTTATAACCATATTCACGACCAATCTTAACGAAATGGTCTATAGTAAGCATTTTGACTTTTATCTGTAAGTAATTATTGATAATTACTGATTAAAATAGTCAATAGTAGCTTCAGAGTAATTATTATACTTACTCAACTTAGAAATATTCAATATAAGTAATCACAATAGTACTGAACTTAATGTCTAAGTTCAACTAATAGACAATATTTTGTAACAATATTGTATCTAAATAATACTATATCATAAATAGTTATGATATCTGTTAAATATAATGTAATTATATCACACAATTAATCTCAATATCCAATAATGTTGGGTATAATTCCTAGTAATTATATTGTTCAATGTACTAAGTCACTCTCTTAGTACCAGAAAAGTATATTAAATAATATACAATGGGTCTATTACCTCAAAGGTAGCTATAAGATTATTTATTTTGTCAATATATATATTATATTATTATGCCCTAGGCATCTATGATAAATTGTAGTGCTACTTTCTTGGACTATCACTGCATAATTATGCAATGTCCCATATTAACCTTAAATTTCAGAAAAAATTAATTAAATTAAATTACAAGTGTATTATTGCATATAATTATCATATTATTAATGTAATATTAATATATATTATGAGGACAGACAAGCAATGATGCAACTAAAGGGTACAAACAATGTCAAGACGCAAACAAGACATTTTCACAATTAAAAATGAATTTATGAACTAAATAAAATAAGCGGAAATGTCACAGACCAAATGAAGGGCAAGGTCTGACCGGAGGTCAACTGAATATTCAAGGTACACACAAAAAAAAATGACTGCGAAAAATGATGACGTCACAGGACTCATAACGGACGAAAATTTAATAATCATAAAATAAATGATAGTCAGAGGAGAATGGACGAAATAGTAACGAACATGGTACAGAACTGAATAAAATTATTAACTGAATACGAATAAAATACACCAATTATCTACGGGACAGTACAGCTAACGCAAAATCGTCAAACGATAGCAGATTTGGACAACAAGTCCAATGTCAAACCTCAATGGGGTTTCCAAAGGTGCAATCGTTTAACTGCCCTAAGAAACGACCGAAATTAATTCAGGCATCGTGAGAGCCGCAGAATTTAATTTCAGTTCATCCTCCCTACCTCCCACGATTAGTAACAAATACATACGATGGAAAACAAATTTAACATATATACATGAAAATACATAGACATGCCTGATCAAAGCAAAATGGACTCAGTATTACGGTTTTGCAATGACGACAATTTAAACAGCTAGACTTATCTTTCCCGTTGCTTCGATCAGTGCTATAGGTCGTCAACAGCTAGGCTAATGCCCCTGACTGCCTGCTCCTGTAGTCCATTTCTTGTGTCTGCTTCAAATGACTTATTTTTCCCTTGGTTAGGCTTAAAAGAACGACTTCAGTTTCTCCGATAGTTTCACCTACACGAATTTCAGTGACGTCGCGTTGTTAGGCATTAGACTGAGTTCCACGTCATCTTCAGCTGGATCATGTGATCGAAAACTGATCGTAAATATTTCCTTCGAAAGTCATTCAAAAAATTTTTTTGTTTTTGGTTGTTTTCTCGTCCCCAGACACCGGGCACCACTGTTGCAAGTGGTCTGTGTTGCAAGGCGTGGTTTGGTTTGCTCTGAACAATGTTCCATGTGATATTAATAAAACAGTTATAAATGTCTGGCCATTGTTTTATCTTCTTGATATTCTTGAGTGATCGTGTATCGTGCCTTCTATGTAAGATTACGCGAATGCAGGGGTGGAAGATTCTGAACAATAATTGAACCTTGGAATACGATTGATGTGACAAGTCGGTTCATAGAGTCCACAAATATTTAATACAGTTTACACGTCAAGACGATTCATGCATGTTGATCACAAAGGTACATATTATAACTTGAAAATATATGGCATAGATATGTAGATATCCTATCAGTCCTTGTCCAATAATCAAATTACTGTATGCAGATTGTCATAGCTGTATGCACGCGCGGTTGGGGTTTTCCAACGGCCGACAGTGAGTCTATGAGTCTGGTAAAATCAAATACTATGGACTGTAATTCATCCTTCCTTAATTTTCACTTTCGTACTGACCTTTAATCATTTCAAATCTTCGTAATAGCAATGGACTGACCCATGTCCGTACTTGCATAAAATATATCTGTATGGCAATACCATGCTCAACATTGGAAGGAAAGTCAGACGCATCTTAACAGCTTGACGGTCAATGTAAAAAAGGGTATGGTTTCTTAGTTACCGACTGTGTCCTAAACAACGCTATACACGTCATAATCGATCGTGTATGAAGCGTTCAGTAATTGAAACATCTATCGCAATATATTAAATGTCTTAACCTTTACAATTGCACGTCTGGTAACCTTTAGCAGACGGCGTTAATATCATATACCGTAACAGGGATTGGATACATCAACCAACATAAATGGAATTCATTGAACATTCACTAAACAGATAAATAATGTAGATTTTGTCAATGACCTGGATGGTCCATAAACATACACAGATGCAATATAACATGAAAATATTTGATGAGAGATCACAGTAATTTCGTCTGAAAATACCTAGAGTAGAGAATAAATACAACAAACTTACAGCCATAGTATGGCTCTGACATATGCACAACATTAAAAGCAACATTCAAGAAGTTAGACTTTCATAAATGAATTTTGCATAGAACAAAAGGTTTAAAACAGTAAGACCAGATCATCATGTGGAACTGATAGAAAGAACTAGATGAACACCATTGGAACAAAAGGTGAGGATACAAATTGACATTGGACAGGGCATACTTTGAGGCAGCTTGCAGCATTACCTGACAGCACTTACTAAGAGAGAAATAGAGGGAGATTAAAGGTCACACAGAGAAGAGAACTGGAGATGGATTTAAGGAAGATGTGGATGGTGACAATCTCAAAGAAAATGAGAATGCAGTTTTAAAATAAATGGTACAAATCTTGAACAAATAGAGAAATTCAAATTCTTGGTGACAATATGAACATCTGATAAATGATGCTTCAAACATAAGAGAATAATAGCCCTGGCAAAAAAAGGAAGCATTCCAGAAAATATGGCACACATCTAAACATTGATGAGTCCTGAAGAAGACTTTGAACAAGAGAACAAATATTGCATTGATGAGAAGATGGCAATGAACATTTATATGACTTGTTCTGTGAAGAGGATAACTGGAGGAAATGACAGCAGTGGGAAAGACTTGGGAAGGGACAGAGAGAAAATATTACACCAACAGACAGAGATGGAGGTTATGGAGGATCATGATCACCTATGCCACTCTGCATGCAATGATGATATTTGCAGTGTTTGCTACAGTACTCCAAGTGTAGATCTGTTCAGTATAATTTGTATACCAGCAGAAGCTACTGTCTTGTAGTAAGCTTCTAGCATATGGCCTCTCCTGCACAAACGTGTCCATAGCAGCACATTCACGTGCTGCCCCTGTTCTCACAGAGTTTGCTATGGGGGCGACCGAGTGCCTGGTGGTATAACTGAGTCGGGAGTTGTTTGGGACTCCTCCTAAGGTGCAGGCACAATACCCACCGGCGAGTGGACCACGCTCTGGCCAACACCAACCCAAACCCCACTCATGGGTTAAATGCTACTCTCTCTTTTCTCTATTTGCCTACCAAGCTTTCTCTGTCCAATCCGCGATACACCTCACCAAGGATCCTGAAGTGGTGATGGTAAAATATAGGTCTTTACCTAGAAGGGATCCGGGCCCTGCCCAACATCCCAGCTGCATCAAGAGTACCATGCGATCTGACATGGCACCCATCGTCAGATTTTGTCCAACTCCTGAGACACGAGAAGCAAAGCCACTAAAACTCAATGGAAATTTAGAACCGCTGTGCTCGGGAAAATCGTGAAGGCATAGGATGCAGGATGTGACACAGCCACAGCAAAAGCTCAGCCACAGAATGAAGAAATGAGGCCTGCATCATGAGCGCTAGTGACTAGCAGGGAATGCATCTCTCTGAACCCCCAAAGCGAAGTGATCTTTAGAGCCAAAAAGGTGAGTGGCCAAGCAAATCAATTCAATACTCATGGAGGAAGACATTCACATTGCACTCTTTTGGAGGGAGATGTCTGCAGCAAAAACCCAATACCTCCAATGCCAGTCAAACAACATATTCCATACGAGCTCGGACGTCACCTTGGTTACCAAGGCCCGCACAAGAGAGAGAAATCCCCTGCTCCTTGTGAAAAGTCAGCGAAGGGGAACTGTAACATTTTACAGCTAAATATAGCTGGACTACAGAACAAGACAATTGAGCTTACAAAAATACTACACGAACATCAAGTACATGTAGCCCTTCTCCAGGAAACAATACTCCCACGGAGACAAATTAACATCATAGGTTATACACAGTACAAATGTGAATGCCTGAAGTGCCAAGGCATCATGACCTTAATCAGAAATGATACCCAAGCCATAGTAACGAACAACCCTGCGGTGGATATCGACAACCAAATAATAAAGCTATGGGGCAAAGATAACACCAAGTACACGCTGCACAACATTTACTGTCCCCCGACCTCATCAAAAGGTTTGCCTGAGTTTGAGCCCATACTAAAGAAAACTGTCGTAGTTGGTGATTTTAATGCTCACATTCCTGCTCTAGGATACCGGCGGTTTAACAGTAGGGGCATAGAGGTTGAGGAGCTGTGCAGCAGTACCAACTTAATGCTACTGCAGAACTTGGAAACTCCACCAACATTCCTACACAGGGCACACGGCTCGACCAGCCGGCCAGATCTGACATTTGTTTCAGCTGACATAGCAGAAAATAGTATCATCAAAGTCTTAGAAGATGTGGGAAGTGACCACCGCCCTGTTTTAACAACTATTTTAACACCACAGATGACGCAGAAGTCCCTGGGTAAACCAGGTGGACATGACAGGAAGGCTTAGCATGAACCTACTGAAAGTCTATGTTCCAAACAGAGTTTGAGAATAAGGAAGAGATAAAAATGGGCATACAACATGGTTGTGTATTGTCACCTTCCCTCTCCTTCCTCTAAAGCAAAAACATAATGAGATATATAGAGGACATGCCACAAACACAAATGGCAAAACAGTCCTTTTGTATAGCTCTGAAATATGCACAAGAAATACTTCAACATCCAAGAAGTTACAGACTTTCATAAACGAGTGCTTGCACAGTAAATTAAAATAGTATAAAGAAGTTTTCAAAATGTTTACAAAAACATAAATGTCAATGGCAAAGACCTGAGAATAAGAACAAATATTAATTGGCAATAAACAGCAGCTACAAGAAATGGCAACCAAACAAGAGAATTTCAGCAGGTAAAACTGAGTGTTAGGCAGGAATGTGTCCTGTCACCAGATCTCTATAAAACGAACATATAATGACATATGTTAATGATACAGATCTGACAGCAACTAGTAAAAAACAGTTACAGGAAATCGTTTATAAATAGTGACAGAAAGTAAAAAATAAAGGTCTCAGCTTAAATAGGAAAAAGACATAAGTAATGGGACTTCTGAATGCACCACCAAAGCAAATGGGATAGTTTTGAAACAAGTCAACAGATTAAAATTCCTAGGCATGTTGAAAAAAATCAGATGCAAGATGCATCTCACAGGTAAAGCATAGAATAACCCAAGCAAAAGTGGCATTCTATAATATGAAAAGTATTTTATGAAACACATTTTTGTCAACAGAAGTATGAAAGTGGGTTCTTCAGAGTTATATAGAGCCAATCTTGCCATATGTAAGTGAGTCAGTGGATCAACATCACAATTCTCCCTGTGAAGAAACTTGTTGAGAAGCCATTATTGCACACATCAAGATGTCGGGCAACTCTGGTGTGGCTACTCGAGCACTGAAGTTTGAGCTGGACAACTCAAAGGTTGCCTTTTTTTCCAGGATGCACTATCATATATTCTAATAATACAGGACTTGTCTCAGCAGCACTGGAAATATTTAACTGGTTCCACTTTTGTATTTTTAAAAAATCAATCTGAACCAAACAAAACAAAAATAAAAAACAGACAGAAAAGGGCAGCATTATGAAGAATTATTTTGTCAGTACAGTTGTGACAAGAGTTAAAAAATAACTCACATTACAATCCCATTCCAGTTTAATTTTTTCATTCTTAAATGGGAACTGTGTTGGACTTTTTCTTGGAGGCTGAAAAGAAAATTTTCATATAAATATTTAACGAATGCTGAACCAGCAACAACAACAACAAAAAACGCTAGAGGATGATGCAGAGATTAAAACTGTGATAGTTACAAACTTTATATTAAGTAAAAATGCATTTTCTAGCACACTGCAGCATTTGACCTGAGCAAATAATCTAGCTCAAGAAGTTACAGACTTTCATAAATGGATGCTAGCATAGAACAGAAGGGCTGAAATGTAATGCTATTTGCATACGACCGTGCACCAGTATTAAACGGGGCATGGTGTGGTATGACGTACTTAAGGCAGATCCGGATAACTATCATCGTGAATAGACATGATTGATTATTGTGTTCTTACCCAAGCCTAGGGAAGACACAGTCAAGAAGAAATTATATTCACCTGAAAGATGAAGATGAGATTCTTGAGTGAATCATACCAAGAATATGTATTTATCGATATTTAGCCAGAAAACGGCTTGTCTTGAAGTATCCAGTCTCCGATACTTAGTCTCCTATACCATTGCTGCAGAGCTTCGGCTTGACTAGCTATGTCAGTTGCTAGTGCGTCCAGTTAACGACAGGAACTGTTTGGATCATGCTATAAGTATATAATTACTCAAAGAATATTAACATGGTCATTTCTGTAAACCCATGTATACTTCCAATCCATTGCCATAGAGCTTCCGCTAACCTTGGTGTGGTAGCGGCTAGTGCAGTCAGTCAATGCCTATGGTGAATGTAATTTGCTATGAGCATTTTTTGCCACGACCATACTAATGAAAATTGTCTGAACTATTGTAAAGTCTCGTCAAAATAAAACATGTTATCATCGCTACTAGTACAGCTATGATCCATTGCCAGTTGATCCTTAGCTGCTGACCATCAAAGCAGTCAGTGGCCATCACGCCTGGTGGCGTCTAGTAGGGCAACAACAAATTGATTCCACTTTGCTCGGTCGGTGGCCATCCTTCGTACAGTGCCCCAACTCTGGTTCATTCTTTGCATTTCAGCCTCCACAGTCCTCTGCCAAGTTGTTTTTGGTCTGCATCTCTTTCGTTTTCCTTCAGGGGTCCATAGCACAGCTGTTTTTGTGATGGCATCTGAGGACATGGCCAACCCAGCTCCAGCGTCTGCCAGCTATGATAGTGTGCATGTCCTCTTGCTTGCTCCGAGTAAGCAGATCTTGGTTGGTGATGGTATTCGGCCAAAAGATTCAGAAAATATTTCTTAGGCAGGTTGTGTGGAAGGAGGACAATTCTGACATTTCCTTCTCTGTTACTCTCCAGCATTCCGCACCATAGAGAAGCACAGAAAGTACACAGCTCTCATATAGTCTTAATTTTATGTTCGTGCTGTACTGAGAGGACTTCCAGATGTTGTTTAGACTAAAAAAGGCTGTTCTTGCTTTGTTCATTCTGTTGTTGATGTCTTTGCTTGCTCTGTCGTTTGGTGTTACTATGCATCCTAGGTATGTGAAGGTGTCTGTCTGTGACAGTTGCAGATTCTTTACTGATATGGGCTCAGGGTTGCTCACATTGAGCGTCATGGCCTCTGACTTCTTTAGGTTGATGTTCATGCCCACCTGCTGGCTATACTTATTAAGTCTATCCGTTTTTTCCTGGATGTGAATGTGCTAGTAGTGCAATGTCATCTGCATATTCCAGATCTTCCAATGTAGAAAATGTAGTCTATCTTATTCCTCTTGGACTGCCCTCTGTTGTCTGGCGCATCACCCAGTCTATGACTGTTAAAAATAGAGTGGTTGATAAGGGGCATCCCTGTCGTACTCCTGTCTTCACCTCAAAGGTTAGGTTGCTCTGCCCAAAGCTACATGTAAAGTTGGCATAGAGGCTTTTTATGATTGACACTATGCAGCTTGGAATTCCATACGCCCTCAGTATATTCCATAAACTGTCCCTATGTATACTGTCACAATCCTTTTTAAAATTGACGAAATTAATGTACAGCTGTCTTTGCCATTCTGAGCACTGTTCTATAATGTTCCTGAGAGTAAATACGAGTATATGATCTACAGCCTGCTTGTTCTTTCCTCAGTTTGTGGTCTACTGCTTTTGAAATTCTCTGTATAATTATCCTGCCTAGTATTTTGCTGGGAACTGAGAGAAGAGTGATTCCTCTCCAATTATTGCAGTCTGCAAGATCTCCCTTCTTGGGCAATTTGACAATTATTCCTTCCTTCCACTCCGTTGGTGTTGTCCCTGTTTTCCAGACTTGTGCAAATAGTGGTTCTAATAGTTCTGCTGCTAGCGCAGGGTCTGTCTTAAATAGCTCTGCATTTAAGTTATCATGGCCAGGAGCTTTTCCATTCTTTAACCCTTTGATTGCTGTGATTTCTTCTTTTCGTGGAATGTCTGTATTAACATCTAGATCATTTTCAGCCTCAGGAACATTCAATTGTGTCTCTGGTGGTTCCTTGTTCAGAGTTTCTTTGAAATGCTCTGCCCATCTTGTTTCCTGTCCCTCTGCTGTCGTGATGAGATTTCCTTGCTTATCTCTTACTAATGCAATATTGTTTGCACCTCGTTTTCCACTGATGATTTTAGTTATTTTGTATACTGTGCTTTGTTCATTTCTCAGTGCTGCCTCTTCTGCCAGTTGCTTGTGCAGTATTGATCGATCCTCCAGAGTTACCGGGTTCCATCATTATTATACAGATCATCAACATACGCCAAAGTAATGGCCCACAAGATATTCGCACCAGTTAGAAATACTTGTATGTCGGCCACATTTTGTAAGCCCGACAGACCAGACATCACTGAGAACATAAGACACAAAACACCCGGTAACACATTGTTCTGGAATCCTCAGGTTATGAGGTAGACTTGTCCATGTTTGTTGAAGTTTTTTGTTGAACCAGCCCCATGCCCAACCCTTGAGTCACTTTTTACGATATGCATGGTAGGGTACAGTGTTACTATTCTCTTGCTCCCCTTTCAGGCCCTGGTAACACGTGAGTGAGGTAGAGGTAGATAAAAAAAAAAAACACTTGGTGAAGAGAGCTAGAGATAGGAATGAAAGGGATGATGGAGTCATAGAAAGATCTTGACATGATAGCACAGGAAAGGGGACTTGGCATGAGTTTGTTAAAGACTTATGCTCCTTGGGGAGTGAGCTGAATGGCGGTGATAATAATAATAAATTATTCCCTGTGGTAAAAGTCAAGAGACTACGCTTCCTGCATATCTCACATGTCTATAATATTGTTCCTATAGCAAAAGTTATTATTAGAATACCTGGCTTAAGCTTTTTTTTCTTTCAAGAAGACTTTTCATCTTCATTTTCTTGCTACATTAAGTCTCTGAATACTTTACTGTAAACACAGGTTTCTTATATCCTTCGTTTCTTACAATTTTAAAGCTTTAATTATCAAACATTTTCCCTCTTCCTTTACACATAAATGCCCTGTGATGAAGTAAGAACACTTATCCCACACAAGGAAAGATTGACCAAAACTATCTCTAGAATAAGAGAAAATATCATCAAATGAATAGAAAGTACAGGCTTTTATATTTACACTCTTTTTGTCCTGCCATTGGATTCCTCAGCAAAAGAGAAGTTGGTAAGAAGACGAAGATGGCTGTATACCGCTCCACCTATGTCACAGTCTTGACGTATGGGTGTGAGTCATGGGCAGTGACTACAACCCACAAAAGCCAGATCCAAACCTCAGAGATGAGGTATCTGAGGAAGGTGGTTGAAAAAACAAGAAGAGACATGGTCCGCAACCAGAAGATACATCAAGGCCTAAAAATCCAACCCCTGCAGACCCAAGTAGAACAGTTCCAACTGAGATGGTCTGGCCATGTCTGCAGAATGGGGGAAGATCGGCTACCATGGGAAACTAAGAGCCAGAGATCCAGGACGACCCAAAGTCCGCTTGGTGGACAACATTAGACAGTCTTTGAAGGACTGAGGACTAGAATGGAACCAAGCCAGGAGGAAGACAGCCGATAGAATAGAATGGCGCTCTCTCTTACAAACTTCTACACCTCACATTAGAAGAGGAACGACTAAGTAAGTAAGTAAGTTATCCTGCCATGTGACACCAATCAGAGAGTTTTTGCTCTTATTTTTATGTTTTCTACTTAATTCTCAATTTCTGTCCTTTCTGTTTATGTTTGTTTGTCCCTGACGAAGGCCTTGTGGACGCAACATTTGTATTTATTCTCATCTTTTCCCCTAATAAGACATATTACCTTTTTTATTATTTTTTCCTCGATTCTACCACATATCACCCTCTTACTGCAGTTCTCCTCATATTTACACTCAGTAAAGGCTACATGAGACAGATGTATAACAAACAATACTAGTAATATGGGTACTGAAAATTTATTTACACTTTTGTTCAGTATATATTACAATAAATAAATAAAACATAAAAACACATTACCTCATAATCTAGTTCCTGTTTTATCTGTATTGTTTCTTCACATCTGTTCATCTTGACACAGTCTTGAAACAAAGTTCCTTTGTGAGTATAAATGGTGACTTTGACAAACGTATGAAATAAAGGTAAAATTATCTTTCATCTTTTTATTTAACTATTTATTTTGTTATCCGTAATTTGTTTCTGCTTTTATTTTTTATAGTTTGCTGCTATTCTTCTTTTGTCTCCTCAGAAACCCAAGAGGACAACACTGGGTTGTAGTTGTTGTTGTTTAACTAGGACTGCTGTATGAACACATATATCAGACCCCAATGTTAATATAACAGACACATTTATTGTCTAGGTATACTGTGCGTGCCTCGCCACAAGTAGGCAACACTTGTTTTGACACAGAAAAAAAAAAAAAAAAAAAAAAAAGAATTTCACTGAATGTTGCGAGAGGTTTGAGATGTTATAAAGAATAAGATATCCTGGACATAAAGGTGTATCAGATGATACAGGATAGTGCCAGATAAGAGTCTGGTCTTATCAGTAATACTCCCTTCTCTGAAAAGAGTAAGGGTGTATAGACACAAAGGTAGGGTCAAGCTATGTAAGTTCCCAGAGAAGATGATGTTATAGTACTCTGAGTCCCTAACTGCTACCTCTCCTGATCCGCCTCTGTGGTTATATGTTTCTGACTCTGCTAGGGGTAATTTATATATAGTATATTTATATTCACCAACAAGAACTAAAATTCAACTTAAAGAACTTAAGAAAAGTTTTCTGGTGAATATTTACAATTTAATTAACAGATATTTTTCTCTGTTTGCAAATGTTGAACTCAAATATTTTACAGTATGAAATAAATATTAATAGTTAAATAAAAGTTTTCATTTCTTGGTTCACAATGTCTATCATCTTGTAGATAACTTCTCTGGCTGGAGTATTCACTGGTAGAATTGTTTATTATTATTATTTAAAGTTGTAAAACACTATATTACTTTAGTCATCCTGAACTGGAAAATATGGTTTTTAAATGTGAACTGGATTAGCTTGACAGTTGCAGTAAGCAACTTATCTGCATCACGGCAGCTGGCTCCTGTATATGCTGGAAACACAATTTCAGATTAACTTGTTGCAGTGATGACGGGCCTGTTATCACCAACTGGCACTGCATATGATGAAACTTTAGTAAGAGTAGCCTCTACTGCTTTTTGAAGCTTGTGTTTAAAGGATTAAACCTGCAATGAATTCAAACGCAATCCCTGTATTTTCTATCCATACCCCTCTTATGACACAGATGGGGACGATAGACAGTTTCAGATAAGTGTGCAGCAGACGCAAAAGGTATAGTGTAGTCAACAACAATCCTTTTAATATAAAGTGATCACAATTTAATTCTAGCTTTTGATATATAAGTATCGTCCTATGATTCGCCTCCATACAATAATTTGATTGTGAGTAAAACTATTAAACAATATGGCAAACAATACTGTGAATCCATCCTTTTCATACTTCTTTAGGTTCCTGTCATGTGTCTCATTCCGTTCAAGAAATACTTCTTTAAATACATTTACCAACTTACAGACACAATTTGCCATCTTTCTCAATATATTTAAATATTTCCGAAGGCGGGCTTTGCCTCTAGAAGTACACATGAGCCTGTAAGTTTCATACGAATACACAGTCCATTCCTACACATCTTATACACATCGTATCGCACAGTGGATTAATTATTATAATTACACACAATTATATATATATATATATATATATATATATATATATATATATATATATATATATATATATATATATATATATATATGAATACATTCGGTCTTACCCTCAGGTACACACACATACTGGCCCTCAATGGGTAATTAAGTTGCAGAAAGGCAAACACTGGCATTTGTCTATGCACAGTTTCCCCCGCTTTCTGTGTTTTTTTAAATCGTGACTGACCGAAGTACAAGAAGAGACATGGTACGCAACCAGACGATACGTCAAGGCCTTAAATCCTACCCCCTGCAGACCCAAGTAGAACAGTCCCAATTAAGATGGTTTGGCCATGTCTGCAGAATGGGAGAAGATCGGATACCACGACAAGCATGGGAAACAAAGAGCCAAGGATCCAGACCCGAGGACGACCCAGAGTCCGCTGGGAGGACAACATTAGACAATCTTTGAAGGATCGAGGACTAGAATGGAACCAGGCCAGGAGGAAGACAGCCGATAGGATAGTCTGGCGCTCTCTCTTCCAAACCTCTACACCTCACGGTAGAAGGGGAACGACTAAGTAAGACTGACCGAAGTTTGTTAGGCGATTCTATTTATAGTCTAGCCCCGTCTGTATGAGACGGAAATCCCAAAAGAGGTAATCAAAATCAGAAAATGTGGGACTATTCTGCCTATCATACAATGTAAGAAAAATGCTTTTTAAATTATCTCCGTTATTCCTGATGCGATTTTAGTCAAGTAAAGTTTACCTTATACTTAGAATTAGGCTTTCCATACCTACATAATAATCTTTTTGGTTACTACTTGCATTTTCTGTTATGCATAGTTTTAACAGCTAAACTTAGGCCAACCTGAAGCTTCTAATGCATTTAACCTAAGATTTCTCCCGTCCTATAATAGTATTAGTAAAAGTATTACTACTTACGGGTAGAGTAACATCCCTAATATCGCCTTGTTAACCTCTGCCAAGTGGTACTTCTTCTATACTGCTGTAGCAAAATTCCGAAGTTCATCATATTACACAAAATAGGGTCTGGCCATTTATGCTCCCTGCAGTTGTAAACATAGAACCAAAACAAGCGTTTCCATTGGTCGGGATGTCCTATCTTTTTACAATGTATGGCACGCCGTTAAGACCAGAGTTATTTGAATTCGTGATGTGAAACAGACGTCATTTCACGACACTGAAACAAAGTGTAATCACTTCTGATATTTGCTGCAGAAGTGGCCATTTTGTAAAACATGTGGCCAACTCAATTTTAAAACAAATGTAAAAGTAGTCCCATAACAGATACTTCCATAGAGGAGTGAAATGTTACAGATTTCACTACACCAAGTCTAGATTTAAGATGTGTGGTGCTCAGCTCCCATCCACGCTGTCTGTGCCTCGTCTAACTCAAAAGCAGCATTAGGTACCCATTTCACTTTATTTTAAACCTAACGCTGTGTTAGAGAAAGAAAAATATTGTATAAAATTTTACCATATATTCTTATTGCCATATAAGGGGCAGTTTCTTCACAATATTGAGTCAATAAATACCAGATCTTTCATGGAAATAAATGTATATCACAAAAATGTTCTGTTTTCTATCAAGTTCAGGGTTCTGAAACAAGTTTAGGATTTAGCAAATGAAAAATATAAACAATATAGTGTGTCTATTTCTGTTGAAGATGTTTCAAATCTATCAAGTAAACTGCTTACAGGCCACACATATACTTTTACAAGTTTGATTCCTTGCTTTCTCTAACTCAAACGAGCTGAGTTAGGTACCCATTTACAGCTAGGGAGACTGACCCAAGACTCTACCATAATTCATACCCAGAACCCGCTAACTTTGTTGGGAGAGGCAAATATTCTAACCATTCTGAGGCTCAGTTATGATATAGTGTCTCTAATTTCATATCTGCCAGATGTCCATCGAAGTGGGAGATGGCACCGCACAAGAACATCTTTGTGGTTCAAAGATGTGTGCAAGAGAGACATGAAGGCACTGCACATAAATCCAGCAACATGGCAGGATGAAGTTGCAGAGTGCACCAAGTGGTGATGCTTCCTGCGGCGCCACCTCAGACTGAAGATCTTACAACAAGCAGAACAGAATAAAACACGCCACAAGGAACTCTGGGGAATAAAAAAAGCAGCTGAGGGCTATCACCTCAAGGACGCATCATTCCCATAGTCAGTTATGACTGAAGGAGGTCAGATACGTTCTATTTCCTATAGCGGTCTTATTTTTTTTTTTTAAATTTAATGATGAAAAATATATACCTTTCAACCTCTGATAGGTTATAATTAGGATTTATATTGTTTTCAATTCCAAATAATATGATCGACTGCCGATATGGGAAAGTGGCATCACACCTGTCAAACCATTGTAAAAAGGGCAAATCGCAATTACCAATTATGCTTGTATGTTTAAAAATAAGAAAGAAAAAAAACCTCAAACGAGATAAAATCAAACCGAAACTCCAAATAAGAATAATATTAAGGGTGAGGAGTGTAAAGGCCTGGTGGTTCCAGTTAAATAACTGACTTTAACAGATATTTAATTGACTTTCATCTGTCAAAAGGTCATATGTATTGTAAGACTTTCACATTCCCAATTATTATATATTAATTTTTGTTCTTGTTAAATACTGTTTGACTATATTATGCAGTGCCTTAGGTCTGTCTATTCTTAACACTTCTATATTTATAGGTAAATCTGATGCCTGCAGATAATCTAATATTGGTGTTCTCAATTGTTCACACTTCTTACATTTTAACAAGAAATGCTCTATATTATTGTCTTGAAGACATACTGCACAGTAAGGTTCTTCTATTCTGAAATAGTCTTTTCCCAGCTGAAGTCTGAGAAGTTTCTTATTACTGGGAGTTTTCAATTCCCTAGATATCTAACATTTTCTTGTTGGAGCCTTGAACATCTTAAATGTATTTCTTCCTTTCAGATTTTTATCCCACTCTGCTTTCCATTTATCTGTTATTAAATCTTTAAAGCTCTTAATCTCTGATTTACTCTTCCCTACATTTATTAGATTTTTGTTAGATCTACCTTTCTTGGCTTCCTTATCTGCCTTTTCATTTCCCTCTATGCCAACATGTGAAGGCATCCAAGCAATTAAGACTGAACATCCTCTGGAATATGTCGGCCTAGTAGCCAGAAATATCTCCTCTGCTATATCAGGACTACTACATTCTCGTAAGTTTCTAAGTGCTTTAATTGTTGAAAGAGAGTCAGTTAAAACTGTTAGTTTCTTGAGAGGGTTATTAGAGAATATATCTAGTGCTTTTAGTATTGCTCTAGTATTTAGTACTGGAGCCAGGGTAGCGCAGTGGTTAGTGCACTGGCTTCCTAGCTCAGTGGTCCATGGTTCGATCCCCAGTTGAGGTGGGATATTTTAGACCGCAAACCGCTCTGGGGTCGACCCAGCCTCATGAATTGGGTACCAGAACAACTCTGGGAAGGTTAAGGCTGCCGGTGTGTTGCTGACCACATCACCCCTTGTGTGCCGATGGTCAAGAAAATATGGGCCTAACACCGTATTCACAATATGCCTCAATAGGCGTGTAACGGAATCCTTTACCATTTTTTAGTATTGTTACCATCTCTGCAGTGAAAATGGATGTATTTTCTGTGATACTATATTCTTTTGCCTTTTTTCCATATCGGAATATATATTCCTATCCCCAATTTGCCATCCTCTCCCTTGGATCCATCTGTGTATACAGTAATGCTGTCTTTTGATAATTGTTGTATATATTTATTGACTGTTTGTAATACTTTCTATATTATTTGTTTTCTTAAGTATTTCTGCTAGGTAGTCGTCCATGTCTGGTTTTTTTATCTCCCAGGGTGGAACCACTAGCTTGTATTCACAACTGTTATTAATTGATGTAATTAAAGTACCCAGATGGACAATTTCCTCCATTCACTTCCATCCTGCAGGTATCTATTGGTATTCATTGGATTGGCCTGAGTTATTAGTTGACATCTGGTAAAAGCAGTATGTGCTGGATTCACCTGTCACATAATTCTAAATAATTTATAAGTAAGGCTGGGAAACCCAAGCCTGTAAACAGTAAATAAATAGGCCGATGGGAAGCATAGTTCACTGGAGGCTGCCATATTGGTCTAATTTTGGCAAGTGGTTATGATTACGAATAAAGTATGTAATTGCGGCGTTTACACGTTTGCATACTAGATGATATATGTAAAGCAAAAATATATATTTGGGGCTAAATTTTGTATGGCATTGTGAAGGGAGACCAACGGGCTGATCACCCGTTTGCCAGTCACTTCGATTACGGAAACAACAGCAAATGGATTGATTTGCCGTTGCCCTAAAGACGCCAATAGGTGTGATGGGAAACAATGGCAAAGAAAACCTATCTGCTGTTGCCCTAAGACGCCACTAGGCGTAATGGCCACTGATTGCTTTGACGGTCGGTGGCTAAGGACGGAAGAAGAAGAAGAATTGTGAAGGGAGGGGTGAAGAGCGCGTGTTCGGCGGATGGGGGTAGGGAGAGTATGTGTATTGTTTTATTTGGGGGGGGGGGGGGGGGGGGGGGGGGGGGGAGGGGGGGGGTTTAGATCTATGTCTGCATTTTTGTTTCTGACAATATTTGGGGAGAGGGGGTGGGGATGATGCACAGTTATCGGACGGTAAATTAGGTCATGTCTCCATGTAGTGCATTTTTCATGCAGGGTGTTTGCACGTTATATAAATTGTTGTGAGCATGATTTATTAGAAAATTATAAGTTAGATGTATTTTATATTGTAATATTTATTAATCAGATGTTGAAAGGGATATTTTTAGTTCGTGTAAAAAAAAAAAGGCCCAGAAAGAAAAAAAAAACATGAAGGAGTTGCCAAAAGATCACATAATGATCAATGGCAGATGGAGACATGCACTACAAGACGTGAAAGTAAGAAGAGGCGCAGATGTGGGAAGTGATCATCACCTAGTAGTAGCAAGACTGAAAGTAAAACTCAGAGCTGCTGGACCAGTTGCAGTCAAACAGAAAAGATACAACATCACGAAACTGAAGGATCCCCTCACCAGAAAAGCTTTCGTGGTCGACGTAAAGAGAAGATATGAGATTATCAAAAGACAGGAAAGAATAGAGACTGATGATGTTGACCAGAGATTCAACACCATCTCAACAATTTACAAGGAAAGCAGCAAGTCATGCTTGGGATTCCAGGAAAGAAAGAGCCAAGACCGGATAACACCAGATACGATAAACACCATAGCGAAGAGAAAGGAAATGAAAAGAAAGAAAACAGAAGCTAAGTCTCCCAGGTTAAAGGCAATATATAGTGAACAGTACAGTCAGCTGGACAAGGAAGTTAAACGTCAAACCCGTGCTAACAAAAGGACATTTCTAGATGACCTTGCAAGACAAGCAGAAGAGGCAACACTGAGAAATGAACAAAGCACAGTATACAAAATAACTAAAATCATCAGTGGAAAACGAGGTGCAAACAATATTACATCAGTAAGAAATAAGCATGGAAATCTCATCACGACAGTAGAGGGACAGGAAACAAGATGGGCAGAGCATTTCAAAGAAACTCTGAATAAGGAATCACCAGAGACACAATTGAATGTTCCTAAGGTTGAAAATGATCTAGATGTTAATACAGACATCCCACGAAAAGAAGAAATCATCACAGCAATCAAAGGGTTAAAGAATGGAAAAGCTCCTGGTCATGATAACTTAAATGCAGAGCTATTTAAGACAGATCCAGAGCTAGCAGCAGAACTATTAGAACCACTATTTGCACAAGTCTGGAAAACAGGGACAACACCAACAGAGTGGAGAAAAGGAATAATTGTCAAATTGGCCAAGAAGGGAGATCTTGCAGACTGCAATAATTGGAGAGGAATAACTCTTCCCTCAGTTCCCAGCAAAATACTAGGCAGGATAATTATACAGAGAATCTCAAAAGCAGTAGACCACAAACTGAGGAAAGAACAAGCAGGATTTAGAAAGAACAGAAGATGTGTAGACCATATATTTACCCTCAGGAACATTATAGAGCAGTGCTCAGAATGGCAAAGACAGCTGTACATTAATTTTGTTGATTTTGAAAAGGCTTTTGACAGCATACATAGGGACAGTTTATGGAAAATACTGAGGGGTTATGGAATTCCAAGCTGCATAGTGTCAATTATAAAAAGCCTTTATGCCAATTTTACGTGTAGCATTGGGCAGAGCAACCTAACCTTTGAAGTGAAGACAGGAGTATAACAGGGATGCCCCTTATCAACCACTCTATTTTTAACAGTCATAGACTGGGTGATGCGCCAGACAACAGAGGTCAATCCAAGAGGAATAAGATGGACTACATTTTCTACATTGGAAGATCTAGAATATGCAGATGACACTGCACTGCTAGCACATTCACATCAACACATCCAGGAAAAAACGGATAGACTTAATAAGTATAGCCAGCAGGTGGGCTTGAACATCAACCTAAAGAAGACAGAGGTCATGACGCTCAATGTGAGCAACCCTGAGCCCATATCAGTAAGGAATCAGCAACTGGAACAGACAGATGCCTTCATATACCTAGGATGCATAGTAACACCAGAGGGCGGAGCAAGCAAAGACATCAACAACAGAATGAACAAAGCAAGAACAGCCTTTTTTAGTCTAAACAACATCTGGAAGTCCTCTCAGTACAGCACAAGCACAAAATTAGGATTATATCAGAGCTGTGTGCTTTCTGTGCTTCTCTATGGCGCGGAGAGCTGGAGAGTTACAGAGAAGGAAATGTCAAAATTGTCCTCTTTTCACACAACATGCCTAAGAAAAATTCTCTGAATTTTTTGGCCGAATACCATCACCAACCAAGATCTGCTTACTCGGAGCAAGCAAGAGGACATGCACACCATCATAGCTGGCAGACACTGGAGCTGGGTTGGCCATGTCCTCAGAGGAGACCCCGATGCCATCACAAGAACAGCTATGCTATGGACCCCTGAAGGAAAACGAAAGAGAGGCCGACCAAAAACAACTTGGCGGAGGACTGTGGAGGCTGAGATGCAAAAAATGAACCAGAGTTGGGGCTCTGTACGAAGGATGGCCGCCGACCGAGCAAAGTGGAATCAATTTGTTGTTGACCTGCAAGACGCCACCAGGCGTAATGGTCACTGACTGCTTTGACGGTCGGCGGCTAAGGATCAAAGAAGAAGTTGCCAAAGCACGTGCATTATTGTGTGCATGAATGAAATTTATATTTGCTCACGTAAGGAAACTGTCTGCAAAGGCGGAGTCGTGTTTTAATAGAGTTTTTTCATATTTTAAACCGTAGTGGAAAGGTGTGTGTTATAGATTTTTGCATGAAGGAAGGTTTGATTTCTAGCAATTATGAATGTCCCAAGTGTAAGAGAAGTAGGAATTAATGATGATACGTAGTGCTATTCTTTTGTGTGTGTGCATGTTTCATTATGTTGTTATACAATATTCTTTGCGACAGAACCCAAACGGTTACGTGTGCTGTACCAGTAGCGTTCGTGCTAAATGGCTGACGTTGGTAGACTATTCTTCCCATTTACCAATAAATAATACACAAAGGTATATTTCAGGCACTAGTGAGAAATAAAGAAGTAGAAGACTAGACAACAGAAAAGCAACAGAAGTGATAGGACTACTGGTGCGCAGAGATAAATGAAACGATTAGCTCCCGTAGCTAGGTGATGGTGTCGTTCGGAAGGTCCTGGGTTCGATTCCCGATAGGCTAAGCCTATCACTTCTGTTGTTTCTCTGTTGTCTAGTCTTCTACTTCTATAATTCTCACGAGTGCCTGGATCATACCTTTGTGTATTATTATTTATTGTAAACAATGACAAGTATCTAAATTCACCACTTTAAGTGCGTGGTCCTGATTTGTTATAAACAAGTGATCAATTGTCAAACGTTATGCTAGAATCAACTTGTACAAGTATGGCTGTCATTTTATGCAGGCGAAATGGTCACGTGGTGCTTTATTATGTATGTACAAAGCTGGATCAGTTGTTACATTTTGTTTACTTATGAACTTTGAAGCAGTTCAGCAGTCATTATATTCGTTCCTATCTTTAGCTTGTTGAATAGATGGTATCCCAATCTGCTGTGCTCAGTAACGCGTCTGAAGTTTACCACTTGTTCCCTTCTGTTGTAAATAGATAGAATTCAGCCCCAAGCATTATGTACAATTGCAGGAGCAGTCAGATCAAAATCGATCGGTGCTCTGGAGGTAGCATTAGGAGTCCTCCCTTTGGAACCTCGGAGAAAGGAACTAAAGTCCATTCGGAAATTCGTGCCCACACATTGAACGTTGTAACTTTGCAACCCCTTGACGGATGTTATTGAAATTTGCTACGTGCCCTACTTATATCAATGCAGTTATTAATATTTTTTTTTTAAATTAATGAAAATAAACAAAAATCCCGTTCAACCTCTGATGGGTTATAATTAGGATATATATTGTTTTCAATTCCAAATAATATGAACAACTGCCGACGTGAGAAAGTGGCATCACATTTGTAAATAGGGATCAATCACAATTGTGCTTAGGCCTATACGTTTAAAAAAAACCAAAAAAAAAAAAACCCCACAAACAAATTCAAGAAACTATGAACAAGAATAATATTAAAGTGCACGGGTGTAAAGGCCTGGTGGTTCTTGTTATATAACGGACTTTACCAGATATTTAATTAATTTTCATCTGTTTAAAGTCACATGCATTGTAAGAACAGCATCAGACCTTCACATTCCCAGCCACTATATATTAACATTTGTTTGTGTTAAATATTGTTTGACTATATTATGCAGTTCCCTAGGTCTGTCTATTCTCAACACCTCCTCTATATTTATAGGTAAGTTGGATGCCTGCAAATAATCCAATATTGGTATTCTCATTTGGTCATACCTCTTACATTTTAACAAGAAATGTTCTATATTATTGTCTTGAAGACATCCTGCACAGTAAGGTTCTTCTATTCTGAAATAGCCTGGGAGATCAAGAAACCAGACACGGACTACCACCTAGCAGAAATACTTAAGAAAACAAATAATATAGAAAATATTAAAAACACAGCCAATAAATATATACAACAAATATCAAAAGACAGCATTACTGTGTACACAGATGGATCCAAGGGAGAGGATGGCAAATTGGGGATAGGAATATATATTCCAATATGGAAAATGGCAAAAGAATATAGCATCACGGAAAATACATCCATTTTCACTGCAGAGATGGTGGCAATACTAAAAGCACTAAAAATATTCTCTAATAACCCTCCCAAAAAATTAACAGTTTTAACTGACTCTCTTTCAACAATTAAAGCACTTAGAAACTTACGAGAATGTAGTAGACCTGATAGAGCAGAGGAGATTTTTCTGGCTAATACATACTTATATTCCAGAGGATGTTCAGTATTAATTGCTTGGATACTTTCACATGTTGGCATAGAAGGAAATGAAAAGGCAGATAAAGAAGCCAAGAAAGGTAGATCTGATAAAAATCTAATAAATGTAGGGATGAGTAAATCAGAAATTAAGAGCTTAATTAAAGATTTAATAACAGATGAATGGAAAGCAGAGTGGGATAAAAATCTGAAAGGAAGACATGCATATAAGATGTTCAGGGATCCAACAAGAAAATGTCAGATATCTAGGGAACTGAAAATTCCCAGTAATAAGAAAGTTATTAATATATTTTTTGCCCTTACAAAACTCATGTCATGTTCTAATTTTCTTCTTTAAGTTATATAAAAAAAAACTCTTACCGTAGTCTTGGTTAATTTTTAGTAGTTCTACAGGAAAGTTACAAGATCCGTTGAAAAAGGGCGCACTTAATTTTTGTTACAGCACAGCACAAGCGATGAAATGTGCTATTCAATATTTTTTTGTTTGAATTAGTGTAGTGACTACATGCCCGCACGAGTGCGCACCTATTGTACACAGTCGCGAGTAATTATTTCAGCGGCGTATGCTAATTTCAATGAGTTGGCTGCAACGAAACAAAACGACACCAGCGTATAATATATTAATAAACAAAACTGCATAATTATGAAAAGCGCAATGAATCTGAAATGCAAATTTATCACTTTGCAGAAGGTAACTGTTATAGCGTACAGGCATTTTCGCAGAGAGGCTAAGATGGGTTGTTTATACCACGACATCCAAGAACCAGGTAGGAGAACACGAAAGGCCCTGGGTGTGGATAGAAGATCTTTTCGACGTTGGATACAACAGGACGGTGACTGTACAGAGGCTGCGGTTAAGCAAGGAAGGAAGAAAAAAATTGATGATTTTGACAAGGATGTCATTAGACGTTTGATTTTGAAGATGTTTAATGCCAATGAACTTGTTACTCTCCGCATGCTGAAAAGTCGGCTGCAAGCAGAATGCGATATTAACGTCTAAAAAAACAACTCTTTGGCAACTTGTCAGAAATGTCGGATTCACTTTTAGAAAAGCGTCTGGCGGAAGGATTTTTTAATGTGAAAAACCACATCTGGTTGCAGCTTGAAGCAAATACCTTTGGCAGATTCGTGAGAGAAGGCAAGACGGCTACGATATAGTGTATTTGGACAAATCTTGGGTTAATGCTCATCATACGAACGAGAAAGAATGGCAATCTGTTGACGGAGACCATAGAAGGAAAATTCCCAGCAGCAAAGGTCAACGCATTATATTAGCACTTGCTGGCAGCAGACAGAATGGGCTTGTCCGTGATGCAGAGCTTATTTTTAAATCAAAGTCTGTAGATGGTAGGGACTACCATAGTGAAATGAATGGGCAAATTTTTCGAGATTGGATAGTGAATACACTCCTCCCGACTCTAGATAGGCCGTCGTGCCTGGTGATGGATAATGCGTCCTATCATAATGTTCTAGCCCAGGAGGATAACGCTCCCACTTCGGCAAGCACGAAAGACGAAATCAGGAGGTGGCTTGTGAATGAAAATATCTTCACTGACAACAGCTATTTAAAACCAGAGTTGTTGCAGCTTGTGAGACAGAGAAATAAGACAAAAGTGTATCTGATTGATAAAATCATCCAAGAGCAGGGTCATGTTTCTCTTCGACTCCCACCTTACCATTCTCAACTTAACCCAATAGAGCTGGTTTGGGCTAGAGTTAAAGGGCAAGTGGCCACCCAGAACACCACTTTTAAAATGTGCGATGTTAAAGACATGACTCGTGAGGCTCTTTCACGAATAGACACAGAGGACTGGGCTAAATGAGAAGAACACGTGCTCCAGGAAGAAGAAGATTACTGGCAGCGAGATGGCTTGCAGTTTATCCAACCAATAACTGTTGTGAACTTATTGGAGTCGTCCGATTCATAATGAGGCACGTCGATCGCATTCCTTCGTTTGTGATAAACTAATTTCATATGCCAATCTATAATAACACATAAACAGTTACGATTCGTCATAGCTTCCTGATGATTTACTGCTATCATTGTTCATTATCAGATCATCATTCCTCGTATCAAAATCACGTGAACAACCAATCACACATTTAGGACACGCCTTTGAACCGTCTTGTCGCACAAATGTTGTGATTTACTGTAAGAATTAATGTTACAGGCAGTTTTAGGCAAATGTTCCAAGAAGATCAAAGAAAATCGCCGTTTTGCAAATTTCGAGACAGCTGTGGATGTAATGATCACAAAATCTTAACTGCAAGGAAAATCTAAGACTGCGTGCAAAAATTCATGTCAACACAACAAACAGTTTTGGAGAAAATTGACGCTTTCTGTGGGCACGAATTTCCGAACGGACTTTTTTTTTAAAACAAAATTAAGTTGGTCAAGACTCGTCCAGCTTTTGCAGCATTTGCTAGATATCAATTCACAACTCAGAGCAGGTTCATGAATGCCAGTAGATAGATAGGCCTACCCGACAGGTTGGAAATGCATGAAGGGACTACAATTGGATGCCCTAATTTTTTTTTAATTAATGAAGAAAAATATCCCGTTCAACCTCACATTCCCAGCCACTATATATTAGGCCTAACATTTGTTCGTGTTAAATATTGTTTGACTATATTATGCAGCTCCCTAGGTCTGTCTATTCTTAACACCTCTTTTATATTTGTAGGTAAGTTTGGTGCTTGCAAATAATCTAATATTGGCATTCTCATTTGTTCATACCTCTTACATTTTAACAAGATAATTAAATGCATAAATTAATAACAGTAGTATATACAAGCCGGTGGTGCCACCAGGGGAACTAAAAAAAATCAGACTACCACTTGGCAGATAAATTAATGAAACAACTGATATAGCAACTATCAAAAACAAAGCCAGGAAATATATTCAACAAATGCCAAAGGAAAGTATTACATTGCTCACACATGGATCTAAGGGAAACGATAACAAATTGGGGATAGGAATTTATATTCCTATGTGGCAAATGGTAAAAGGATATAGTATAACCGATAATACATCTATTTTCACGAAAGAGATAGTTGCAATTCTGAAAGCTCTAGAAATCTTCTCTAACAACCCTCCTCAAAAATTAACAATATTAACAGACTCACTTTCAGCTAGTCAGGCTATCAAAAGCTTACGAGAATGCAGTAGACCTGATATAATATAAGATATATTACTGACAAATACTTAACAATACTCCAGAGGAGGCTCTGTATTAATATCTTGGATACCTTCACATGTCGGCATAGAAGGAGATGGAGAGGCTGATAAAGAAGCTAAGAAAAATAGAAATAATAGAAACCAAATAAATGTTGGGGATGAGTAAAACAGAGATCAAAAGTTTAATTAAAAGAATAATAACTGATGAATGGACAGCTGAGTGGGATGGAAGCCTTAAGGTCCGACATGCATATAAATTGTTCAAGACTCCAACGAGAACCTGTCAGGTATCTAGAGATCTAAAAATTCCTATCAATAAGAAAGACTGCAACTAGGATTGGGATATTTTAGAATAGAAGAACCTTACTGTGCAGAGTGTCTAGAGAACAATAATATAGAGCATTCCTTGCTAAAATGTAGGAAGTATGTGTGGTAATATGAGAGGTTATTGGTGTTACTCAACTAAGTGTAAACAGAGTGAGGTCAAGCTGTGTAAGTCCCTGAGTCTAATTGTTGATGATGTGGTATTCTCAGGGTACCTATCTGCTACCTCTCTGAGATCTCACTCTGGGAAATATTTTCTGTGTATGTTATATGGCTACGCGTCTAGGGTAATGTAGGTATAGTGATGTGTCAATAAAACAAACACAACTGTAACTCAATATAATTGAATTAAGTAAGACTGTGTAAATTTATATAGGGTCTAATTATATTACAATTTTTAATATTCCCGAACCTCAATTTTCTGGAACAGGAATTTTCAACTCAAAAGAAATGTTTCTTTATTTACAAGTTTTAAATAAATAGGGTGGACATCCTGTCCATAAAATGATAAGTCTAAAATATCAGTAGGTTTGTACTCCCTACTGGAATATGTTAACACTGGATAAGAATTCTGTCAATGATTTGAGGGTTTGTGTGTGTCATCATGCCCCCTTTAATTTCTTGTATTTGGGTGGAATGATAAGGATGAGTCCTCAAGTGCCAATTTTAATGGACTTATCTTAAAAGCCTGTCTGTGGTGGTTGTGGTGAGATCAGTGATACCCTCGATCAAAAGTACATTAATAATTAATTAAATAATTAATAAATCCCAATGGGCTGATCACCCGTTGGCTTGTCACACCGATTACGGAAACAACGGCAGATGGATCTATTTGTTGTTGCCCTAAAGACGCCGCTAGGCGTGATGGGAAACTACAACAGAGAAAATCAATCTGCTGTTGCCCTTAAGACGCCACAAGGCGTGATGGCCTCTGACTGCTTGGTCCGTCTTTGGCTAAGGACGGAAGAAGAAGAAGATTAATAAATAGTAAAAACTAGTACAAGCCCGTGTTTATTGCCCGTCATCTTCACCGATGCCTCGGGTCGAGCTGAAGGTTATAAAGTGTTCGCAAAAAGCAAAATGATCGCCTATCCCAAAACCCGCCCGCGTTTTCGTCACTCCGTCTGGAAAATTTGAAACTAACACGACACGTTGCGTGCGGCAAATACTTGTTTTGCTCGTTGGAGTGATAGAAAAAAAAAGGGGGGGGGGAGGAAAGTAAATCTAAAAATAAACTACTGCATTGTATTGTATCCAAGTCGCATGGTAACAGAGATTTGAATTTCTACTGTATTGCGTGAGAAATCACGACCACTTGATACCCGCCACTTTCTTTAGGCTAGACAAGCGGAACGTTAACTACGAATTCAAATATACATGGAGAGAAGGGGGACGTGGAGTAGAACGATACTAAAAGTGAAACTTAGAATGACTTTTGTTATACAAAATAAACGAATGATAAAATTAATATTATTACATATAATCCATCCTCCATAGTCCTTATAATAATTTTATGAATCTGTTTATTAATATGGTAGTCAGAAAAGAAAACCCAATATGCATAGAGAAATACAGAAATAAGAACGGCAAGAAAGATTAGCATAAAAATTATATAGACTGGTAGGGTATAGTATTCTGATAAATAATATGTTTCAATATAAAAAATCGCACGAGTAATAACTAAGATATTGTAAAAATACTATATATTTTCGGACAGTGAAACAGACAGACTCTCGTTCTTGCTCATTTATTGGTAACATTTTTGGGACGCAATTTTGAAAAGAGGCATTGGCGTGATTCAAATTTGATTGGTTAACGCTAGGAGGAAGGGAGAGGTAGAAAATGTTAGCCCAAAACGATACATATTTTGCAGTGTAATAGCATGGGCAGACTGACCAACAGACTAAGATACACATAGTATGTTTTAGGTTTGGTTTTTCAAATTCAAGTCAAAATTGGTAGTCGCTTGATTTCATTGGCCAGCCAAAATGATATTAGCGAAAGCTTACAAGGCTCTTGGCCATTTGAATAAAATTCTTACGTACCAAAGGACGATGAGAACAGAAGTGTTGATTTTAAAATAAAAAGTCAAACAGTCTGGACAAGCAGCAGAGAAAAACTTGTGCCATCTTTGCTAGTCATCGTTACTTGTGTTATATTTCATTGAATTTGTGGTAAGAATGATTTATTTATTAATATGCATTATTACAAGGCAAAAACTAGATACTGCTATTGGGAAAAGTGAAGGACATGCTTGGAGCAAAAATTATTGAGTCCTCAAATTGAATTGTGTTTGAATATTGCATATTGTTATGACTATTATTATTATAAGATCAGAACATACTAGGAAGCCTCTGTGTTCCATGAACACTCATCAACATGCCTAGAGCGTTTATATTTGTGAAAAGAAAAGAACAATCCTAAAGAAGGAGATATACATATATACTCCAAATAAATTGTGTTGAAGAAAACTATGTACAATTACAGTGGCGTATCCGCCATATGGACCTGAGGTGTGGTCACAGTAGGATGTGAAGTCATATGAATTAGGGGCTGGTGCACTTTTATGCACACGAGGCTGACCCCATCATAGCATGTAGTCAATAGTTAATTGAAGTATAGTCCAGATGGGAAAAGGCCAGGGTGTCTTTTGTTTGCAGGGTTTTATTTCCTGTTACCAGCCGGTGACAGGAAACCTGATGTAATAAATAAGAAGACAGAAAAGTCTCGAGTGAAAGTGTTACTGTATGCTGTTAGCCAGAAGAAGTTTCTGTAAGCTGACGTTCTATGCAGAGCATTGTTATACGAGTGAATCTACATACAGAACCCAAGGTGATGTGCCATAATATGGGCACTCTGATAGTTCATCTGTGAATAAATTGATTTCCCTAAAATTAACTATAATGATCGGGGCGTGATGACAACCACAGCTTCTCAAATAAATGACTCACACTACTATATATATCACTGAACAGTTGTGAATACACCTATAGGAACATTATAAGTTATCGTTATAGGACAAAGAGTCCCTTTAGTTAATTATTAGTTGTAAGATATATTTTCCTCAGTTTCAAAGACCTGTCCAAAAGAGTTTGCAGGACAGGCAGAATAAAATTGTAAAAAAAATAATTAATGTAAAAACATTTTAACCACAGACTTATTCCTTTAATTATAGCGAGTTAAAGTGGGTTGTTTTGATGTACCATCATTTTCATTTCATCCCTAGCCACATCAAACACCAGACACTAGAAATAAAATACAACCCGTGTGAGATCTAGAGAGGTAGCGTTAGGTACCCTGAGAATTCATCATCATCATCAACTATTAGACTCAGGGTCTTACATAGCTTGACCTCACACGGTTGACACTTCCACAACAATACATCCTTCTATTATAACATCTTAACCTCTCCAGCAAATTAAACATGCTACAGTGGTGGCTTGAGAATCTTCAAGAACAACAAGTATTTCAGAGTTCCCCTGCATGCTGATGTGGCAGGAAGCTTGCAGTTATATAAGAAGCTCTCTCTGTGCCCACAGGTTCTGAATTTCCAGGGGTTATGTCACTTTTCAATTTGGCAATTCAACCCGCAAGTAAAGAATAAATCACACAATCACAAGATTGACTGGCGGTTAATGGTTCCAGTTCAGACCGCTATCGTCCAGACGGCAAAGGCATTCAACATCAATGCTTTGCATCTGCTCTCAATCTGTCTGTGTGTCAGTTTTTCTCAAATGGCGCACTATGCCGGCAGATTGTTAATTTTATCGCCCCATCATAAACTACAATTAACCAATCAGAAACGCGTTAACAAAATTTAACTTTTCAGAAGGCTATCAAATTGAGCAGTTCAGAAGTGTGTTTGTTCATCTGTCTCAATTTTATTTATACAATATCTTTGTTATTAATGGGTCGATTTTTAATATTGAAAGTGATTATTAAACAGACAACTGTCCTCTATCTTCCTATATAGGTTTCTTTTAATTATTTGTCCCCGTTTTCATATGTGTAATTTTTTAATAATTATTTGCTCCTTTCACTGAACTAAAATATTAGTAAAATAAATGTTTCTAAGGCCAGATAATTTATTATAAGGGAAATTCCTATGGTATTATATTTAACAATATTAACGCTATAATTCAAGACATCCCTTTTATTTTAAACTCTCTTTATTTATAAAGAAATACATTATCTAAGTTTTTCCAAACACACCGATTAGGCTTGCTTTCCATTTTAAACAACCTCCCCTCTCCCCTATAAAACGAGGTAACAAGTTGGTTAGTTGCCAAACTTTACGGCGCTCGTTCATAATTATTAGGGGGGGGGGGGGGGGGGGGTGGTGTTTTTGGGGGTAGTAACCTTTTTAACTTGGTATAGTAGAAAAAAATTCAAATTCTTTAGTCAAATTGTTGGCGGTTGATTTTACGATGGCCTTGAGACAAATTTCAAATACTGTAGTTATTATAGCACGTTTCACTAGCTTTGCCCTCAAACAAATGTAATTATCTGATTAACCGTCTAACGTCTTAATGCCATTTTTTGCATACGATGTTATATTGGGTTAGACCCAACAAATATATACTTTATATCTGTGCATCTTGTCCAGTTCCCATAAACGGATGAAATCCTTTGATCTTTGTCGGCATACTAATTATTGTGTATCGAGAAAAGAAATTTTACCACTTCATGCACAGATTCTGTGAATTGATTAGGTATAGGCGTGTCTACTATTACAATAATGTGGCCATCACGTTTGCAATTGAATACGTGTTGAAGATGATTTCTTAAATGATCTGCATGTGAAATACTCGTGACATTGTTTGTCATTGACATTTAATGCGCTACCAAACTGGACCTTCCTTGATCTAATTATTTCAATGGGTATCATCTCTTTGCGGTTCATAAATATCATAATGGAACGTTGCTCCTCTAATGTGCTTGTAAATAACGGTAAGGTCATCTTTAAAGAAATTAAACTTCATCCGAATCATAATCAGATGTCTCTGAGAAATTGAAAATCAATTTCGGCCGAATGAAGGACAAACCATCATTCTTCCAATATTCCTCTTCCTCTTGTAACACATGGTTCTCACTTTTCTTCCAATAATCCCTGGCTATATTGGAGATGGCGGCTTTTATAAGTATTTCAACATCTTTTAATTTGAACGTTCTATTTTCTGTTGCTACCTGTTCCTTAATTTTAGCCCATACTAATTCTATTGGGTTTAAGTGAGAATGGTAAGGAGGTAATCTTAAACATCTGTGACCATGTTCATGGATTGCCTTGTCTATGTGAAATATCTTTGTATGCTGTGTCTTTTTTTACAATTCCAAGTAATTCAGGTTCATGGACATTTCGTTGAATGGAATGTTGTTTATGGTCAGCCAAATCTTTATTACATCTTTAATACTTGGTGAATTAGAAACTTTATCTTCTGGTGCCACAACGTTGTGATATGAGGCATTGTCCATTATCAAACACCACGGTCTATCCAAGGAAGGAAGTACATGATTCACAATCCAATCTTGAAATATCTTGCCATTCATCTCTGCATGGTAATCCCTATTATCTGTGGATTTTGAAACAAATATGAGTTCAGTATTATTTAGAAGCCCATGATGGCTGCTTCCTGGATGTGCAATTATTAGGCGCTGTCCTTTGCTGCTTGGTACTAGTCTCTTAGTTGTTCCATCAGATGATTGCCATTCTCGTTCATTACTGTGGTGCGCATTGTTCCAAGTTTCATCTAAATACACAAAATCATAACAATCTCTTCTCATTTCTCTGACCTCGCGTAAATATTTGCTTCTCATTGCAACTATATGAGGCTTCTCACAAATAAGGTTTCTACCACCAACATATTTTGTAAAAGTGAATCCCAAACTCCTAATAGTCCTCCATAGCGTAGATTTGGAAATATCAATGTCATTATTCTTTCTTAACCAAATTTTCAATTTCCTTAAAGTCTGTCATGAAATATTCTAATCCACATATATAAATTATTAGGTAAATATGAAGCCTAACAAATAAAATTAATAAAGAGAAGAGCAATGGAAAAAGAACAGTGCTGTCACAATGACAGTACTCGAAATCCCCTTTGTTTTATGCTTCGTCTGCAAATTGTAACGCTTTCAAGTTGATAGTAAAAGCTTAATGTATTATACCCGCTTTCTTCAATGAAACGTGTGCTGTATTTCTTGGAAAAACATTGAGAGGCAGACTGCGTAATGACCTAAATTAATCCTAACATTAATTATACTGCGTTACCAAAACGAACGAACAGATGGACTAAAGGATAAAAAGAGAAGGGAGAGGCAGAAAGCCGAACACTAAACCCGCGTCGCGCGATACACAAATGCTGCCATCACGCGTGTAAGACTACATGCACTAATTTTTTTTTTCAGACGGACAGTGATAAAATACATTACCCATCCCAGAGTTAGGTTTATAAATCATAAAAAAACTCTTATTAGAAAAGATAACATTAGATGGGTTTACGGTTGAAAACATAACAGTACCCAGACAGCACATCTTCGAAACAGGAGGTAGAAGAAATTGCATATTTTGAACGCAGCCACGTAGCTCCTTTAAATTTGTATTTTTGGGTTCCTTAGGGCTTGCTGACAAAGAATATGTAAAACGTTACGCAAATAGTCCAGGAATTAATAAATTATACCCAGAATAAAATATTGGGGGTGCCTGACAGCATAAAATCATTTCTGCTCATAAGATTTTTTTTTTAACGTGTTTGAAAAAAATTTACGTTACAGAAATAGCCTACCATGTAAACTCCAAATTGATTGGAGCGCAACAAATGAAAGCCTAACCACGATTGGTCGGACTATAAATACTATCTTTCGTTGTCAGGGGAGACGGGGAAGGGTAACATTTTTTTCAAACACTTGTCGAAACGGGGCTCATTGGTCAGACTCGCTGATATACACACTTGGGAGCGTTAGTTCGAAACCACTTGTTTAAATAAGCTTGATAAAGCATCAGTGCGTTGAAGCCAGCTTATATTTTGCTAAATAAAAGCCTGGAAGATAAGCAGATGGGAATTTGTGCCAGTTTGTGCCAGAATTCATTGCTAATCAACGTATCTGTGTTTATTCGTATGAATTGTGGTAAGCTTGAACCATTCAATATCTTTTAATGAAAATTGAATGTGAATTGTTGATTTATGCCTGTATATATATATGTGTAGTTCAGTGGCCAACGTGAGGTAAAGCCTGTAATGCTCCAGCCTGAACAGAGGGTGTCGGAGAGAAGTAAAACGGCATGGAATGGCCAAACAGTACACTGACTCCTGGATGATTGAATAGAAAGAAATAATGCTGGAATTGCAGAGGCGTAGTAACCATTAAGAAGGGTAATACTGGAATAAAGTATTTCAAATGAAGCTGACAGTTGGCCTAAGGCTCTGAACTCAATGTTTGTGCTGTGTTGTGATCAGTGTAACAAGAGAGTTTAAGTTAGTTATGAAGTAGAAGGTACATCCTTCTTGATTTCAGGGACCGTGGTCTTGATGGTAGTGAGCAGCACCTGGTCAGAGCTTTGCTGAATCCAGAGTCGGACAGCATACTCCTTGGTCTTTTTAGCTATCAGTGAGGTGTCTCCTGAGCCCAGAGGAGAATTCGAGCAGAGGAGTCCTTTCCTGCCGCCATCACGCCAGATAAGCGAATTGGCCAGCTGAGCTCAACATTATGTCCCCTCATCTTGAAATGACTTTGTAAAAATAACCTTAAGAGGGGAATTTACTTGTCTTAATATCAGGAACTGAGAACATCTCCAATACTAGTCCCTAAAGACAAACTATTGAAGTCATGATGACAAATACCAACAGAGCTTGAACAAAACAAAACCAGTATTACCTCATATTACCACTACACAACTGACACACATAGGATATTTTAATAATATATGTCACTACAATATTCATATTAAATACATTCTGTACATAACTTGTAATTTAAATTGATTGTGATTCCTGGTTCCCTTGTAGTTGAATCAGGATACATATTCATTCATGCCAGTAATGAATACATATTGTTATTTGAAAGTTATCAGTGATTCTTTTAAGATATCCTTATAGAGTGTTATATGTATGTGAGTGTCACAGTGTTGTCAAGAGTAGTGGATTAAATTTAATTGTTTATCTGTCTGTTGTTGTTTTGACTTACACTTCATCCTACACATACCCTAGACACATAACGTAGTCATCACACTATTGCAGAATAATTCTGACTGAGATATATAGATATGTGGTAGCAAGTAAGGTTATCTATAATACCCTACTCTTAATAGATATAGATACCTTCACAGCTGATCTCAGTCAGTACACTAAGTTCCCTATAAGTATTTATAACATCCCACTTCACCACAAAGTCACTGCCTCATTATTGTGAAACATATTGCAAATTTCTCTGCGGATCAATTCTCTGTCAAAATTATCCACCACTCTTGGCCTAATTTTCGTGTGTAAAACACTGGAATTAGACATTTCAGATGTCGCTATCCAGCGGTGCAATGATCGTTTGCTTATCCCCAAGGCGTGAATAGTCCTCTTTTGTGGGTTTGAAATAGAATGATATAGTTTTCCTCGAGTAGCTTCATTGCAGAAATACTTAAAAATCCTATTTGTGATTTGCTGTAATGTCATAAAATGTACTCGCAGACTCATTTTTCCTTCTTAACCACACAATAATTTTTGTAGACACACCTCTGATTGACAATGTGTGCGTTGCACCGGATATAAACTGTTTTATGTTCAAGAAGTGCGATTTCACGCAATTTCACTCAAAAATCATGCCAATTGCTTGATAAACCAAAAATGTGCAAATGAGGTCGTATAATTTACTGTAGACATTTCAATATGTGTGCGTGTGATGTGTGTTGGCAAGTAGGATTTTATATTATATCGCAAAGAAACGAAAATTGAAACCAATGGCCGCATTTTAATGAAAAATTTAATTCATAGGGTCTATACCATTTCAAATTCACACACAAAATTTCACTTCTATGCGTTATATATTCGCTGAGATATAGCATTTTGAAGTTGGGCAAAGCTAGTGAAACGTGCTATAATAGATTTTAGGACTATGTTAGTTAATTTTCAAGCGGTTGATTTGCCGTGGCCTTCAGACCAAGGTCAAACATGGAAATTATTTATAGATTTTTAACGGGGTAGTAGAAAATTCAAATCATTTTGTCCAATATTTTTAGCGGTAGGTTTGACCTTGCCCTTGACAAACAAAGTAGTAGTGGGTTATAGGTTGTAAATTTACGTTAACTAGATTTTTGAATCGGGAAATTTGAGCGGGGTGTCACACAGAGTACTTTACTACAGTATGAACAACAGAGAAAACCAATGTTAGATTACTTACAGGCATGCAACTCATCCGTAACTGTGGAACTGGTGTTGAGAATAGATAAACCTAGAGAATTGCACAATATAGTAAAACAGTTTATAACAAGAACTAAAATTAATATATAAAGATCAATTATGGTGTGAGGAGAAGGGAAGTCCGACGGAATAATCGATTGGATGATGGCAGATAGTTGGTGAATTTGATGTAATCTCGGACACCTCCAGGCTTTTTCACCCCCTTCCACCTTGTGGGCAGTTGTGAGATACTTTACTTTTTTTTTCTTGTTTGTGTTAGTTTGTTTTATATTTTTATTGTTTGTTTGTTTGTTTCTTGAAAAGGGGGTGTCACACACAAATTGATGCACACAATTTTAGTTTTGATTTACTTTATTTGAACTGCATCAACACATCCAGGAAAAAACGGATAGACTTAATAAATATAGCCAGCAGGTGGGCTTGAACATCAACCTAAAGAAGACAGAGGTCATGACGCTTAATGTGAGCAACCCTGAGCCCATATCCAGCAACTGGAACAGACAGATGCCTTCACATACCTAGGATGCATAGTAACACCAGACGGCGGAGCAAGCAGAGACATCAACAACAGAATGAACAAAGCAAGAACAGCCTTTTTTAGTCTAAATAACATCTGGAAGTCCTCTCAGTACAGCACAAGCACAAAATTAGGATTATATCAGAGCTGTGTGCTTTCTGTGCTTCTCTATGGTGCGGAATGCTGGAGAGTCACAGAGAAGGAAATGTCAAAATTGTCCTCTTTTCACACAACATGCCTAAGAAAAATTCTCCGAATATTTTGGCCGAATACCATCACCAACCACGATCTGCTTACTCGGAGCAAGCAAGAGGACGTGCACACCATCATAGCTGGCAGACGCTGGAGCTGGGTTGGCCATGTCCTCAGAAGAGACCCCGATGCCATCACAAGAACAGCTATGCTATGGACCCCTGAAGGAAAACGAAAGAGAGGCCGACCAAAAACAACTTGGCGGAGGACTGTGATGCAAAGAATGAACCAGAGTTGGGGCACCGTACGAAGGATGGCCGCCGACCGAGCAAAGTGGAATCAATTTGTTGTTGCCCTACAAGACGCCACCAGGCGTGATGGCCACTGACTGCTTTGACGGTCGGCGGCTAAGGATCAAAGAAGAAGAAGAATGACTAAAGAGCCCTTAAATTCTGTATGCATATTGTCCCTAGAAAATGACATTGCAAGGAAGCTATCATATGACAAAACTGTACGTGAATATGTCGCTAGAAAAAACAGAAATAAGAGTATTTTGTAAAATGTGCTTCATGTAGTATGTTTTGGTAAGTTTAACTTTTCCTTCTGAGCACAGATTTCTACTGATACACCTTGTCAGCCTTGTTTTTTAACAAATGTATTAAAATATTTTATATTTTCCTCATTACTAATTTTCTTATCTTATAATTTTCTTGGTACGTCTTCAATGAACTAATTCTGAATGATGGAGGCACTCATTAAAATAGTTAAGATTTTAAAAATCACATATACCAAGGTGGATTGTGGTTTAGTGATCAGAACATATGCCTTCCAAGCAAATGTTCTGCATTCAACTCCCAGCAAAGTTGTTTCTTCTTTGAAAATTCATTCATTTCTCTTCAGTTTTTATATGTGTGTTGTTGTGGATCTACTATAAAGCTTGAACTTCAGGTCCACCAAGTCCATTTATCTTTATAATACATTTCTTTATCATCCTGACAAATTTTTTTTTTTAAATAAAAGGGGCCCCTCCAAGAGTTCAAGCTTCGGGGCCCCCAAAATGTAGATCCGCCACTGATTATGACGGTAACATAACAGACGCACAATGTCTGATGAACTATATACTACAAACTGTGATGTGTCAAGTTTCCTCTAATGTGGAAATACGAGTATGTCGATAACTCATGCTGAAAATATGGAGAATTATTAAACTATGTGTAAGTCGTCCAAACAAGACTTATTCTATGAAGTCGTTCAGAAAGTTTCAGTTCTGACTTCTTCTTTGATCCATAACTGCCAAACGTCAAAGCAGTCAGCGGCCATCACGCCTGGTGGCGTCCTGTAGGGCAGCAACAAATTGATTCCACCTTGCTCGGTCGGCGGCCATCCTTAGTACAGTGCCCCAACTCTGGTTCATTCTTTGCATCTCGGCTTCCACATTTCTCCGCCAAGTTGTTTTTGGTCGGCCTCTCTTTCGCTTTCCCTCTGGGGTCCATTGCATAGCTGTTCTTGTAATGGTATCAGGGTCCCTTCTGAGGACGTGGCCAACCCAACTCCAGCGTCTGCCAGCTTTGATGGTGTGCATGACCTCCTGGTTACTCCGAATAAGTAGTTCTTGGTTGCTGATGGTGTTTGGCCAAAAGATTCGGAGAATTTTCCTTAGGCAGATTGTGTGGAAGGAGGACAGTTTCGACATTTCCTTCTCTGTTACTCTCCAACATTCCGCACCATAGAGAAGCACAGAAAGTACACAGCTCTCATACAGTCTTAATTTGGTGTTTGTGCTGTACTGGGAAGACTTCCAAATGTTGTTGAGAATAGCAAAGGCTGTTCTCGCTTTATTCATTCTGTAGTGTTGTTAATGTCTTTGCTTGTTCCGCCGTCAGGTGTTACTATTCATCCTAGGTAAGTAAATGTGTCTGTCTGTTCTAACGTCTGGTTCCTTACTGTTATTGGCTCAGGATTGCCCTCATTTAGTGTCATGACCTCTGTCTTCTTCAGATTGATGTTCAGGCCAACCTGCTGGCCATACTTATTCAGTCTATCAGTTTTGTCTTGAATGTGTTGATGTGAATGCGCGAGTAGTACAATGTCATCTGCATATTCCAGGTCGTCCAGTGTAGAAAATGTTGTCCATCTAATTCCTCTTGGACTGCCCTCTGTTGTCTGGCGCATCACCCAATCTATAGCTGTCAAAAATAATGTTGTTGATAAGGGGCATCCCTGTCGTACTCCTGTTTTCACTTCGAAAGTTACATTACTCAATCCGACACTGCACGTAAAGTTAGAATATAGGCTTTTTATGATGGAAACAATGCGGCTGGGAATTCCATAAGCCCTCAGTATTTTCCATAGGCTGTCATTGTGTATGCTGTCGAAAGCCTTTTCAAAATCTTACTTACTTAGTCGTTCCCCTTCTACCGCGAGGTGTAGAGGTCTTTTTAAAATCAACAAAGTTAATGTACAGCTGTCTTTGCCATTCTGAGCACTGCTCTATAATGTTCCTGAGGGTGAATATATGATCTGCACATATTCTGTTCTTTCTAAAGCCCGCTTGTTCTTTCCTCAGTTTATGGTCAACTGCTTTTGAAATTCTCTGGATGATTATCCTGACTAGTATTTTGCTGGGAACTGAGAGGAGAGTAATTCCTCTCCAGTTGTTGCAGTCTGCAAGGTCGCCCTTCTTGGGCAATTTGACAATTATTCCTTTACGCCACTCTGTTGGTGTTGTCTCAGTTTCCCAGACTTGTGCAAATAGTGGTTCTAATACTGTAGTTCTGCTGCTAGTTCAGGGTCTGCCTTGAATAACTCAGCATTTAGATTGTCGTGACCAAGCGCTTTTCCATTTTTTAACCCTTTGATAGCTGTGATGATTTCTTCTTTTCGTGGGATGTCTGTATTTACGTCTAAGTCACTTTCAGCCTCAGGAACATTCAGCTGAGTCTCTGGTGGTTCCTTATTCAGTGTTTCTCTGAAGTGTTTCTCATCTTGTTTCCTGCCCCTATGCTGATGAGATTTCCTTTCTTGTCTCTTACTAACGTTGTGTTGTTTGCACCTCGTTTTCCACTGATAGTTTTAGTTATTTTATAAACTGTGCTTTGTTCATTTCTCAGTGCTGCCACTTCTGCCTGTCTTGCAAGGTCATCCAGAAATGTCCCTTTGTTAGCACGAGTTTGACGTTTTACTTCCTTGTCCAGCTGACTGTACTGTTCACCATGTACAAGTATTGCCTTTAACCTGGGAGACTTAGCTTCTGTTTTCTTTTTTCATTTCCTTTCTCTTCGCTATGGTGTTTAGCGTTTCTGGTGTTATCCAGTCTTGACTCTGTCTTTCCTGGAATCCCAAGCATGACTTGCTGCTTTCCTTGTATATTGTTGAGATGGTGTTGAATTTCTGGTCGACATCATCGGTCTCTGTTCTTTCCTGGCTTTTGGTAATCTGATATCGTCTCTTTACGTCGACCACGAAAGCTTTTCTGATGAGGGGGTCCTTAAGTTTCGTGATGTTATATCTTTTCTGTTTGACTGCAACTGGTCGAGCAGCTCTGAGTTTCACCTTCAGTCTTGCTACTACTAGGTGATGATCACTTCCCACATCTGCGCCTCTTCTTACTTTCACATCTAGTAGTGCATGTCTCCATCTGCCATTTATCATTATGTGATCTATCTGGTTTCTGTCTCATCCGTTTGGTGATTCCCATGTTAACTTGTGCATTTTTTTGTGTGGAAAAAGTGTTCCTCCAATGACCAGGTTGTTAATACTGCAGAAGCTTATTAACTTGTCCCCATTCTCATTTACTGTTCCACTGCCGCATTTCCCCATTACTCTGTCGTTATAATTATTGTGTGTTCCAACTTTCGCATTATGGTCTCCCATTACTATATGTAGTGAAATTGACAGAGATACAACGGTAAAATACCTCCACAGATAACATTTAAGGATAAAAACATAATGCGTAGGCTGCGAATAGTGCATGATCGCCTAGACCGCGGGTCATCATCCTCCATAATAATTGACTTGCTAGACAGGAGGGGAACGGCGGATCAAAAAGGAAAAAAATATGACTGGAAAGATTGCGTGAGACTAGAAAGGCTAAGGAGACGCAATTGGGGGGGAAACGGAGAAAAGTCACGTTTCCCAAGTTGACATAAAAAGTAAGCAACTCGACAGAAGGGACCTTAGATATAATACGCCACAGTCATTTATTGGACCTTTTGTGATACCAAGCCTTGATTTGAATTCAGCGGCTAAAACGCAGATGTTTGGAATATTACAAAATATAAAAAGTACTTTTTTCTTAATATTAATGTTAGGAATATAAAAATTAGCTGGCCGGATGGCCCATTCTGAGCAGGGAACTAATATGGTCTTAATTTTACAGACGGATAGATAATATTGAAGATAATGACAAAAGACAGTGTTGTTCACATCATCGACAGACTGTATTGAATCTAAAAGTGTCGCTATTTGAAAAAAAAAAAACACGACCTTGAGACGCAGGTGTTCAAATCTACGTAGTATGGAAGAGAGGGTTTTTGGGTGGTAGCTGTGTCTAAATATAACTTTTAACGACAAAATTTTGGAGGGGAGAGAAAGGTTGGTTCAAAAATCGAGTACATTTTTGTAGAAACACAAGTAGAGACGGACAGACTAACAGATAAACATCCATACTTGACTGAAGCATGACTGAAATGACTTTAGTGTAGGAAATTTGAAATTCAAATAAACCTAGGCAGTGATTGGCCACAGACAATCATATCATTAGCGCTCAGACGCGAAAGTGGGGCCATTCTTCAATAGTTGTTCAGTGATAGACACAGATTTTAAAGTGTGGTGATTTCCATATGAAAGAAAGTGAAAGAAGTTAGGGACGCCATACTATAGCCAGCAGCTCAGCTGAGTTTTGCTAGCAATTCTGTGTTATTTATTCATAATCTGGTAAGATTGAAATTATTTCCTTATATATATTTTGAATATTGTTTCATGTTCGAGTGATTTGATACTGCCATATCGAAATCTAGCCTTACAAACAAGTAGGGATTTGCTCTAGACCCCCCGCCCAAGTCAGGGTCTAGGGACCAACAATATACATAAACTCCAGCAAGGGTTAGGCAAGACAGATCAAGTGTTGAGAATAATGAAACATATTACCTATCCTCTTTTAGGGCAGAAAACTAATAAATATTTTTCAGAATCTATAGTCTGGGAGGATCTATCTGATGTAAAACCACCATGGTAAATGTGCTGTTTGGTCAGAGAGATCTGACCTGTCTGTATGATGTGGTTGTTGTGTCAGTGTTGTGTCCAGACGTGGGTAGAGAATAGATTTTGACACATGGCCCATACTTTGATTGCAGAGCTGTGAGTTTCTGTTGTCAACCAAGCAGTGTCTATTCAGTTGGTGACTTACTCGAGTGTATCTGTGCAGTACTTGTGACAGAGACCACCATTATTGCCCGCCAGCACGGAGAGGTGGGACCACCAGATTTCAGCACCAGAGCTACAACTACAAGATGAGTGAGCCTCTGGTCTGCTGGACATTCACCAACACCGTTTAGTTACTAATACCCCATAAAAATTCCCACCATTTTCTGGACACTGTGTAGTCAATATAGACAGGTGTGATGAGGCCACCCCAACAGCACAAACATTAACTATCCTCCCAAGTAGATGACTACTAGAACATTTTAATAAAACTAACTAGTATAGTACATATATATGTACACTACTGCATTTATGATATAATATTCCATGCATTTCTTTCATAATCTCTAAATCCTTTTAAGTTCTGGTCAACCTAAAAAAATTGATCCAGAACAAAATAAATGTAATATAATTCTATCAAAAAATTTTACACACGTGAGTTAGTTCAGTGTATTTTAACATTTATTAATATTATTAGTCTTGTTAAATATCTGTGGGTATATCTATAACCTATTACACCACACTACATATCATAACCCTAGACACTTTACGTAGCCACATTCATTAAAAAAAGAAGTGTGAGGTCGTAGTGGTAGCAAGAAAGGCCTTCTGACAATTCTCAACTACATTTTATCTCAGGAGCCTTCACAGCTGGCCTCATACAATTACATTTAGTAATATCACCATCATACAATACCATCAAACACCACTACATAAATTGGGGTCTTGTCCAGGGATAATTAGCCCAACAGTAATATTAGGATCTCCTGGTGGGAGAAATAAAAGTAGGGAAATAAATTGTAAAATTCCCTTTAAAATTAAAAGTGTCCCTGCAGATAAAAGTTGGTGAATCTTCACAGCCAGTAATAATTAATTAGTTAACTGGTTAGTTAGAATTAGTTAGACTATAGTCATAAGAAGTACTTAGTGTATTTACTGGTTAGAGATTTAGCTTGTATATTATTATATTGTCTAAAAAGTATGGCGGAGCTGGCAAAATTTAGATCAGCTGCTGTGCTCACCGCGAAGGAGATGGGAATGGATGGTCAAATTTTAATTCAATACGTAACGGCTGAATGTGATAAATATATTGAACGGGAAGAAAGGAGGTTAGCTGAAGAGAAGAGGTTAGAGGCTGATAGAGAAATTAAGAGGCTGCAGATTGAGGCAGAAGAAAAACGACAGCAAAGGGAGGCAGAAGATAAAAAGGCCGAAAGGGAGGCAGAAGATAAAAAGGCCGAAAGGGAGGCAGAAGATAGAAGGTTGCAAAGGGAGCACGAATTACGACTAAGGGAGCTGGAATTACAAGGCCAGGCTCCTGAAAATGGTGCCAGCCCTTTTGCCTCAGATGCTACGCCCAGTCTGGGAGCCTCAAACTCAGCTATGGGGTTTCATTTAGACCATTTTGTTGAAAAAGACGATGACATAGAGGGGTACCTAGGACGTTTTGAGTTATTAGCTACTACATATGGGTTAGAGAGAGAGAGGTGGAGCTTAAAGCTATCACAGGGATTGAGGGGTACTTCTTATGAAGTATTTGCCAAAATGAACAGGGAAGACCAAGACAATTATGACATGTTAAAGCAGGCTTTGTTATTAAGGTACGAGAAGAATGGTGAATTTTATCGTAAGAAATTTAGAAATGCCAAACTGTTGTCTGGGGAGACATACCACCAATTCTCTGCTAGACTAGAAACCTATTTGGAGAAATGGACGGCTCTGGGGAAGACCCAAGATCTTAAAGAAATGATCATGATTGAGCAATTGAGAGAGTCCATGGCTCCAGACATGAGAAAATTTCTCATGGAACAAGGTGCAGAGAAGTTGGGGGAAATTTTAAATGTTGCTGAGAGGTATCAGGCAGCCCAGGCAGAGGTAAGTGGTGCTAAGAAGAAGCACATAGACAATTTTAAAGCTCCACAGCAATTTAATAAATTTGATAATAGAGAGCAGGGAAATAAAGGTAGGACAAACTTTGAGCGGCCAAGAAATGACTATCGCGACAGAAACTCACAGTTCAATGACCAAAAGTTCAATGAAAGAAAACCGTTGAACCAAGGAAAAAGATGGTGTAAATGGTGCAAGAAGGATAACCATAACACCGAATTTTGTAGAAGGAAACCTTCAAACATTGCTGCAATGAAGTCGGGGACGCAAAGATTAAAGGTTAATCCTAAGGGACAACAGGAACCTTATCACCCCCCAGTTTGTGAGGATGTTATTTGTAATGGGGTCACCATAAGGTGCCTTTATGATACAGGTTTGGATTATGATTCAGTTGTGAAGTCTAGCCTAGTGGACCCAACTCAGTATACCACAGAAACAGTGGAAATACAAGGGGCGACTAAGGACATACCACTCATGACACTTCCCATCGCAAGGATAACGGTGAAAACTCGCTATGTGGAAGGAGAAATCAGAGCAGCAGTGATAGATGAACCAATCTACCCTCTGATATTGGGGTGTAGATACGTCTTCTTGGGGAATCCCGAGAAACCTGTGATCATGGCGACAGTGCAGACCAGGTCACAGAAGAAGGAGGAAGAAGGTGAACCTATAAATGCTCATCCAGAGGAGATGAGGAAGGCGCAGGCTGAGGATAGGACACTCAAGCCCTGTTTTAAAAAATTGCCCAAATGCCACACACCTCCGAGCAAGGGGGAATATTTCATGAAGAACAAACTATTATACAGGAAGACAGGAACTAGATCCACTGGTCACGGACAGTTAGTTCTTCCCAAGATATATAGGGCAAACTTAATAAGGAACTTACATGTTGGAAAAGATGGTGACCATGAGAAAGTCGGTACCATCTGCCAAAAGATTGCTCGAAAATACTATTGGCCCGACGTAAATGTCGATGTTGAAAACTTTGTAGAAGCATGTGGCGTATTTCATGAGGGAACACCCACAAAGGGAAAATATGTGCAGGACCTAGAAACGCCACGGGGCAACTTTAGGCCTGAAAGGAAAACTAATTATACTCGGGTAGACAAAGTGGAATGGGAGCCCCCTTTTCACACCCAGTCTTCACTTGAATGGATTAACATGGCCACTATGCGAAGAGTACAAAGAAGAAATTTTACCCAGGATAAGATGACAATCCCTCGGTCAGACTTATATAAACTGGAAGAACAGACAAGAGAGCGAGATCTCTCATAAGCAATCTAAAGTGGGGAGACAAACCCCAGAAAAAAATTGGTAGTGGTCGATTTGTGAGTGATGATTCTAGGAAGAAAAGTCCTCATTATAAAGCTTCTAAGGGACGGGACCAGACGGGTTCCATGAAAAATAAGTATGATAAATTAAAGATCCAGATGTAGCTTTATTAAGGACCTGGACAGATGAGAAGGCGGAAGAGACTGTTACCTCATCGTATCAATACGTGAACGAACTGACCACTCGTTTGAAAGCTGGATGGAAACTGGCAAATGATAATTTGAAACAAGCCAGGAAGAAACATGCAGCATATTTTAATAGGAAGGCAAAGGACAGGGAACTGGCAGTCGGAGAGAAGGTGCTGCTTCTACTACCCGGAAGCCAGAATAAATTACAAATTGGTTGGCAAGGTCCATATACGGTTCTAGAGAAAGTGTCTAGAACAAACTATAAAATTGACAAAAAGGGGAAGGAGAAAGTTTATCATGTAAACCTGTTAAAGAAGTATCTGGACAGACCACTCCAGGAAAGCACCCCCTTATTGACCTTAGCTATTGCAACCCAGATGCAAAAGGAACCACTCACCTCACATGAATACCCATTACATCCTTGTGAAACAGCAGCACAGGTAAAAGTCAGTAAGCACCTGACTAAAAATCAGAGGGAGAGAGTTCAAAAGGTTCTGGAGGAACATACAGATGTATTAACAGATAAACCAGGCCATACAAATTTGCTACAGTATGACATGAAACTGGTAGACTCAAACCCAATCTGTATGAGAGCCTATTCTATTCCGTTCGCGAAGGAGAAGGCATTGAAGGAAGAAATAGAGTATTTGTTGAAGGAGGGGATTATTTCGCACAGTGAATCATCTTTTAGTTCTAGTGTCGTTTTGTTGAGGAAACCGTCTGGGGAACACAGACTGTGCATAGATTACAGGAAACTGAATGCTGTCACAGAAGGACAAGTGGATCCATTACCAGACTGTGGTGAAGTGGGATGTTATAAATACTTATAGGGAACTTAGTGTACTGACTGAGATCAGCTGTGAAGGTATCTATATCTATTAAGAGTAGTGTATTATAGATAACCTTACTTGCTACCACATATCTATATATCTCAGTCAGAATTATTCTGGAATAGTGTGATGCTACGTTATGTGTCTAGGGTATGTGTATGATGAAGTGTAAGTCACAACAACAGACAGATAAACAATTTAATTTAATCCACTACTCTTGACAACACTGTGACACTCACATACATATAACACTCTACAAAGATATCTTAAAAGAGTCACTGATAAACTTTCGAATAACAATATGTATTCATTACTGGCATGAATGAATATGTGTCCTGATTCAACTACAAGGGAACCAGGAATCACAATCAATTTAAATTACAAGTTATGTACAGAATGTATTTAATATGAATATTGTAGTGACATATATTATTACAAATGTTCTATGTGTGTCAGTTGTGTAGTAGTAAAATGAGGTAATACTGGTTTTGTTTTGTTCAAGCTCTGTTGGTATTTGTCATCATGACTTCAATAGTTTGTCTTTAGGGACCAGTATTGGAGATGTTCACAGTTCCTGATTTTAAGACAAGTAAATTCCCCTCTTAATGTTAATTTTAAAAAAGTCAGTTCAAGATGAGGGGACATAATGTTGAGCTCAGCTGGCCAAGTTAGCTTATCTGGCGTGATGGCGGCAGGAAAGGACTCCTCTGCTCGAATTCTCCTCTGGGCTCTGGAGACACCTCACTGATAGCTAAAAGGACCAAGGAGTATGCTGTCCGACACTGGATTCAGCAAAGCTCTGACTAGGTGCTGCTCAGTACCATCAAGACCACTGTCCCTGAAATCAAGAAGGATGTACCTTCTACTTCATAACTAATTTATATTTTCTTTTTACACTGATCACAATACATCACAAACATTGCGTTCAGAGCGTTAGGCCAACAGTCAGCTTCATCTGAAATACTTTATACCAGCATTACCATCCTTAATGGTCACTACGCCTCTGCACTTCCAGCATTATTTCTGTCTAATCAATCATCCAGGTGTCAGTGTACTATTTGGCCATTCCATGCCGTTTTACTACCCTCCGACACCCTCTGTTCAGGCTGGAGCATTACAGGCTTTACCTCACGTTTGCCACTGAACTACACATATATATACAGGCATAAATCAACAATTCACATTCAATTTTCATTAAAAGATATTGAATGGTTCAAGCTTACCACAATTCATACGAATAAACACAGATACGTTGATTAGCAATGAATTCTGGCACAAACTGGCACAAATTTCCATCTGCTATGTTCCAGGCTTTTATTTAACACAATTATGAGCTGGCTTCAACGCACTGTTGCTTTATCAAGATCATTTAAACAAGTGGTCTCGAACTAACGCTCCCAAGTGTGTATATCAGCGAGACTGGCCAATGAGCCACGTTTCGACAAGTGTTTGAAAAAATGTTACCTTTTCCCGTTTCCCCTAACAACCAAGATAGTATTTATAGCCCGACCAATCGTGGTTAGGCTTTCATTTGTTGCGCTCCAATCAATTTGGAGTTTACATGGTAGGCTATTTCTGTAACGTAAATTTTTTTCAAACACGTTAAAAAAAAATCTTATGAGCAGAAATGATTTTATGCTGTCAGGCACCCCCAATATTTTATTTTGGGTATAATTTATTAATTCCTGGACTATTTGCGTAACGTTTTACATATTATTTGTCAGCAAGCCCTAAGGAACCCAAATATCCAAATTTAAAGGAGCTACGTGGCTGCGTTCAAAATATGCAATTTCTTCTACCTCCTGTTTCGAAGATGTGCTGTCTGGGTACTGTTATGTTTCAACCGTAAACCCATCTAATGTTATCTTTTCTAATAAGAGTTTGTTATGATTTATAAACCTAACTCTGGGAAAGGGTAGTGTATTTTATCACTGTCCGTCTGAAAAAAAAAGTTAGTGCATGTAGACTTACACGCGTGATGGCAGCATTTGTGTATCGCGCGAAGCGTGTTTAGTGTTCGGCTTTCTGCCTCTCCCTTCTCGCTATCCTTTTGTCCATCTGTTCGTTCGTTTTGGTAACGTAATATAATTAATGTTAGGATTAATTTAGGTCATTACGCAGGGCCTCTCAATGCTTTTCCAAGAAATACAGCACACGTTTCATTGAAGAAAGCGGGTAATAATACAGTAAGCTTTTATATCAACGTGAAAGCGTTACAATTTGCAGACGAAGCAGAAAACAAGGGGGATTTCGAGTACATTCCTTGTGACAGCACTGTCATTTTACCATTGCTCTTCTCTTTATTAATTTTATTTGTTAGGCTTCATATTTACCTAATAATTTATATATGTGGATTAGAATATTTCATGACACCTCCCCTCTTAAAACAGACATTATATGTCAGTCCTTTATTCTATATACACATAGAGAAATTTATTATTATTTCTGGGGTTTACGGTGATTCTCATCACACGGATGGCGGCTTAAAAAATCCGCTCCCAAATTGGTTTTTCCAGATATATACTCAATGCTAAAATTATATGGAGCCAGAAGTAAAGACCATCGGAGTAACCTAGAGTTCTCATGCTTAGCCTGTGCTAGAAACGATAAAGGTTTGTGGTCTGTTTGCAACTTAAATGCCTTCCCATATAGATAAATATTGAATTTCTTTATTGCCCATATTACTGCAAGACATTCTTTTTCGCTAGTTGAGTAGTTGATTTCAGCTTTATTCAACTTTCTGCTAGCATATGCCACTGGGCTTAATTCCCCATCCAATGCATCTGATTTCTGTAGTAGAGTTGCACCTAACCCAATATTACTTGCATCCGTCCTTACTATGAATTCTTGACTTAAGTCAGGTAATTTCAAAATGGGTTTACTTGTGAGCTTTTCCTTCAATTCTTGGTAAGTCATTTCACATTGTGGTGTCCATGTAATGCGATCTGGATGTCCTTTACGTGTCAATTCAGTTAACGGTGCACATATGGAATTAAAGTTTTTGATATACTTCTGGTAGAAACCACATAATGAGACAAAGGATCTCACGTCCTTCTTGGTTTGTGGTCTCGGGGCTTTCTGTAGTTTCTCTAAATTCTTTGGGTCAGGGGTCATGTTTCCCTGATAAACTGTGTGTCCCAAAAATTCCAATTCTTTACATCCAACGCAACATTTGGTTGGTCGGGCTGTTAAATTTGCCTCCCTAAGTCGATCAAACAGCATGTTCAGAGAGTCAATGTGTTCCTCAAATGTTTCTGTTGCTATAAGGATATCATCCATAAAATTTGTTATACAGGGATTATTCAGAGGATCCAATAATTTTCTCATCATTCTAGAGAAGACACTAGGCGCATTCTTCAATCCAAATGGCAATCTATTAAACTCATAGTGTCCTTCTGAGGTACTAAAAGCTAGGTATGGTCTAACCTCAGGCTTTACTGGAATCTGATAGTATCCTTTACTCAGATCCACTTTTGAGAAATATTTAGCTTTATTTAGTCTGGCAAACAGCTGATTTGTATCCGGCAATGGATCCACCTGTCCTTCTGTAATAGCATTCAGTCTCCTGTAATCTATACAGAGTCTATGTTCTCCAGAGGGCTTCCTTAAGAGTACAACACCGGAACTATACGAAGACTCACTGTGCGAAATAATTCCTTCCTTCAATAGATAGTCTATCTCTTCCTTCAAAGCTTTCTCCTTAGCAAACGGAATCGAATATGGTTTCATACAGACAGGTGTGGAGTCTATTAGTTTCATATCATATTCCAATAGGTTTGTATGCCCTGGTCGGTCTGTTAACACCTCTGCATGATTATTTAGAACCTGTTGCACTCTCTCTTTCTGAGTTTTCGTTAAATGTGTACTGATTTTCACCTGTGCTGCTGTCTCACAGGGGTGTAATGGATATTCAAATGATGAAAGTGGTTCCTTTTTCATCTCCATGGCGATGGACAAGGTCAACAAGTGTGTCTCTTCCTGATGTTCTCTTTCCAAATATTTCTTCAGGAGATTCACATGATAGATTTTTTCTTTCCCCTTCTTATCTATCTTATAATTTGTTCTAGACACCTTCTCTAGAACTGTATATGGACCCTGCCATCCAATTTGTAACTTATTCTGACTCCCGGGCAAAAGAAGCAGTACTTTCTCTCCCACAGCCAAATTTCTGTCTTTCGCCTTCCTGTTATAATAGGCAGCATGTTTCTTCCTGGCTTGTTTCAAATTTTCATTGGCAAGTTTCCAGCCAGTTTTTAACCGAGTGGTCAGCTCATTCACATATTGGTATGAAGATGTAATGTTTTCCTCTGCCTTTTCATCAGTCCACGTTCTTAACAAAGCTACATATGGACCTTTAATTGTGTGGACCTATTTGTCCATGCACCGGTATGGTCTCTTCCACTCGAAGCTTTATAGTGATGATTTTTCCTCCCAGAATTATCATTCACAAAACGACCGCTACCAATTTTTCTTTTGGGGCTTTCTCCCCACTTAAAATTCTTGATGAGAGATTTCCTCTCTACATCCTCTTCCTCCAGTTTGTTTAAGTCCGATTGAGGGATTTTCGGCTTATCCTGGGGTAAGACATCTTTTTGCACTCTCCGCATAGTGGCCATTGTAAAACAGTTAAGTGAAGCTTGTCCGTGAAAAGGGGCTTCCCATTCCATTTGGTCCACTTTATCAAATCTATTTCTCTTTTTATTATCAGGCCTAATTTTGCCCCGTGGCGTGTCCAGGTCCTGATCCATGTTCCCACTTGTGGGTGTTCCCTCATGTGCTATGCTACACCTTTCTACAAAATTCTCAATGTCCCATCTTGCTTTGGGCCAATAATAATTGTGAGCCACCTTTTGAATGATGGTACCTATCTTCTCATGGTCCCCATCTGGTTTCACATGTAGGCTCCTTATTAAGTCTGTCCTATATCTTTTTGGAAGAACCAGCTGTCCGTGACCATTGGATCTAGCTCCAGTCTTCCTATACATCAACTTGTTTTTCATGTAAAAATCTCCCTTGCCTGGAGTTGTATGACAAGTTGACAATTTTCTGAAACAAGGCTTGAGTGTTTTATCCCCAGCCTGTGCCTTCCTCATCTCTTCTGGAGTGGTATCTAACATAATATCCTCCTCCTGTCTTGAGGTCGACCTGACCTGAAGGGTTGCCATATACACAGGTTTCCTTCTGCAACGGTCAGTGTCATGATTGTCCATCTGACAATTCTTACACCACCTTTTTCCTTGGTTGAAAGATTTTCTTTCATCATATTTCCTTTCATCGAATTGTGGGAATTTATTTTTATTTTCATACCGTGGCCTATCAAATTGGTGCTTACCTTTATTTTGATCCCTAGGATCAAATTTATTAAAGTTCTGTGGTGCCCTAAAGTTATCCACCTGTTTCTTTTTATTACCTGTTACCTCTGCTTGAGCTGCTTGATACCTTTCAGCAACATTTAGCAACTCACCCAGCCTCTCTGCACCTTGTTCCATGAGAAACTTTCTCAGGTCTGGAGCCATGGACTCTCTTAGTTGCTCTATAAGGACCATTTCCTTAAGATCTTGGGTTTTCCCAAGAGAAGTCCATTTCTCCAAGTATGTCTCTATTCGTGCAGAGAACTGGTGATAGGTTTCACCTGACAGTAGTTTAGCATTCCTAAATTTTTTCCTATAAAATTCTGCATTCTTTTCATACCTTAACAAAAGAGCCTGCTTTAGCATGTCATAATTTTCCTGATCACCTCTGCTCATTTTTGCAAAAACTTCATAAGCTGCCCCACGAAGTCCCTGAGATAACTTTAAGCTCCACCTTTCTCTCTCTAACCCATACGTGGTAGCTAATAGTTCATACCTATTTATATAGCTCTCTATATCATCGTCTTTCTCAACAAAATGATCTAAATGAAAATTCATAGCTGAGGTTGAGGCTCCTTGAGTAACCGTAGCATCAGAGGCAAAGGGACTGGCACCATTTTCAGGAGCATGGCCTTGAAACTCAAACTCCCTTAGTCGTAACTCATGTTCCCTTTGTAATCTCTTCTCCTCCTTTTCTGCTTCCCTCTCTGCAGCCAATCTTCTTTCTTCTGCAGCTAATTTCTTCTCTTCTCTTTCTGCAGCTAATTTCTTCTCTTCTCTTTCTGCTTCCAATTTCTTAGCCTCAGCCTCAATCTGCAACCTCTTAGTCTCAGCCTCAGCCTCAAACTGTAACTTCTTAATTTCCCTTTCAGCCTCTAACTTTCTTTCGGCTTCAAACCTTCTTTCTTCGCGTTCAATAAATTTGTCACATTCCGTCGTGACATAGGCAACCATAACTTGCCCATCTAATCCTAACTCTTTTGCAGTCTGAACCGCAGCAGATCGAAATTTGGCCAGGTCCGCCATTGTCTATCAGGTAAATTTATACAATGTCTAACCAACAATTCAATCTCTAATGGACAACACAGGCACCGTGAGCTCAACCTTATTTAATTCCACCCAAGGATACCTTTTAATTCTTATATTCCCTGAAGTGAATTACCCCCAATATTTTTAATAGTTAAAGATTCAAAATCCCAAGAGCGAGACCCCAATATATGTGGTGAAGTGGGATGTTATAAATATTTATAGGGAACTTAGTGTACTGACTGAGATCAGCTGTGAAGGTATCTATATCTATTAAGAGTAGTGTATTATAGATAACCTTACTTGCTACCACATATCTATATATCTCAGTCAGAATTATTCTGGAATAGTGTGATGCTACGTTATGTGTCTAGGGTATGTGTATGATGAAGTGTAAGTCACAACAACAGACAGATAAACAATTTAATTTAATCCACTACTCTTGACAACACTGTGACACTCACATACATATAACACTCTACAAAGATATCTTAAAAGAGTCACTGATAAACTTTCAAATAACAATATGTATTCATTACTGGCATGAATGAATATGTGTCCTGATTCAACTACAAGGGAACCAGGAATCACAATCAATTTAAATTACAAGTTATGTACAGAATGTATTTAATATGAATATTGTAGTGACATATATTATTACAAATGTTCTATGTGTGTCAGTTGTGTAGTAGTAAAATGAGGTAATACTGGTTTTGTTTTGTTCAAGCTCTGTTGGTATTTGTCATCATGACTTCAATAGTTTGTCTTTAGGGACTAGTATTGGAGATGTTCACAGTTCCTGATTTTAAGACAAGTAAATTCCCCTCTTAATGTTAATTTTAAAAAGTCAGTTCAAGATGAGGGGACATAATGTTGAGCTCAGCTGGCCAAGTTAGCTTATCTGGCGTGATGGCGGCAGGAAAGGACTCCTCTGCTCGAATTCTCCTCTGGGCTCTGGAGACACCTCACTGATAGCTAAAAGGACCAAGGAGTATGCTGTCCGACACTGGATTCAGCAAAGCTCTGACCAGGTGCTGCTCAGTACATCAAGACCACTGTCCCTGAAATCAAGAAGGATGTACCTTCTACTTCATAACTAATTTATATTTTCTTTTTACACTGATCACAATACATCACAAACATTGCGTTCAGAGCGTTAGGCCAACAGTCAGCTTCATCTGAAATACTTTATACCAGTATTACCCTTCTTAATGGTTACTACGCCTCTGCACTTCCAGCATTATTTCTTTCTAGTCAATCATCCAGGTGTCAGTGTACTGTTTGGCCATTCCATGCCGTTTTACTTCTCTCCGACACCCTCTGTTCAGGCTGGAGCATTACAGGCTTTACCTCACGTTTGCCACTGAACTACACATATATATACAGGCATAAATCAACAATTCACATTCAATTTTCATTAAAAGATATTGAATGGTTCAAGCTTACCACAATTCATACGAATAAACACAGATACGTTGATTAGCAATGAATTCTGGCACAAACTGGCACAAATTTCCATCTGCCTATGTTCCAGGCTTTTATTTAACACAATTATGAGCTGGCTTCAACGCACTGTTGCTTTATCAAGATCATTTAAACAAGTGGTCTCGAACTAACGCTCCCAAGTGTGTATATCAGCGAGACTGGCCAATGAGCCACGTTTCGACAAGTGTTTGAAAAAATGTTACCTTTTCCCGTTTCCCCTAACAACCAAGATAGTATTTATAGCCCGACCAATCGTGGTTAGGCTTTCATTTGTTGCGCTCCAATCAATTTGGAGTTTACATGGTAGGCTATTTCTGTAACGTAAATTTTTTTCAAACACGTTATAAAAAAATCTTATGAGCAGAAATGATTTTATGCTGTCAGGCACCCCCAATATTTTATTTTGGGTATAATTTATTAATTCCTGGACTATTTGCGTAACGTTTTACATATTATTTGTCAGCAAGCCCTAAGGAACCCAATTTTCCCACTTTAAAAGAGCTACGTGGCTGCGTTCAAAATATGTATTTTCTACCTCCTGTTTCGAAGATATGCTGTCTGGGTACTGTTATGTTCTCAACCGTAAACCCATCTAATGTTATCTTTTCTAATAAGAGTCTGTTATGATTTATAAACCTAACTCTGGGAAAGGGTAGTGTATTTTATCACTGTCCGTCTGAAAAAAAAAGTTAGTGCATGTAGACTTACACGCGTGATGGCAGCATTTGCGTATCGCGCGAAGCGTGTTTAGTGTTCGGCTTTCTGCCTCTCCCTTCTCGCTATCCTTTTGTCCATCTGTTCGTTCGTTTTGGTAACGTAATATAATTAATGTTAGGATTAATTTAGGTCATTACGCAGGGCCTCTCAATGCTTTTCCAAGAAATACAGCACACGTTTCATTGAAGAAAGCGGGTAATAATACAGTAAGCTTTTATATCAACGTGAAAGCGTTACAAGTTGCAGACGAAGCAGAAAACAAGGGGGATTTCGAGTACATTCCTTGTGACAGCACTGTCATTTTACCATTGCTCTTCTCTTTATTAATTTTATTTGTTAGGCTTCATATTTACCTAATAATTTATATATGTGGATTAGAATATTTCATGACACAGACACAAAACAGTTATTTGCCAGACTGAACAAGGCAAAATACTTTTCAAAGGTGGATCTTAGTAAAGGCTATTACCAGATCCCAGTGAAGCCTGAAGTGAGACCTTATTTGGCTTTTAGCGCTTCGGATGGACATTATGAATTCAATATGCTACCATTCGGACTGAAAAATGCTCCGAGTGTGTTTTCAAGGATGATGCGAAAATTGTTGGATCCCCTGAATAACCCATGTATCACGAATTTCATGGATGATATTCTCGTCGCCACAGAGACATTTGAAGAACACATTGAAGCTCTGGAGATGTTGTTTGATAGACTTCGGGAGGCGAACTTAACTGCTAGGCCAACAAAATGTTGTATTGGATGCAAAGAGTTGGAATTCTTGGGGCACACTGTATATCAGGGTAATATGACCCCTGATCCTAAGAACTTGGAAAAACTGCAGAGAGCACCTAGGCCGCAAACAAAAAAGGACGTGCGATCATTTGTGTCGTTATGCGGATTTTATCAGAAATACATCAAGAATTTTAACGCTATTTGTGCTCCTCTGACTGATCTGACTCGCAAGGGACTTCCAGATAAAATTATTTGGACTGCACAATGTGAACTAGCGTTCCAAGAGTTAAAGGAAAAACTCACTAGCAAGCCTATTCTCAAACTGCCTGACTTGACACAGGACTTTGTCTTAAGAACAGATGCAAGTAATGTGGGACTCGGAGGGGCTTTGTTGCAAAGATCATCTTCACCTGATGGGGAACTGAAACCAGTCGCTTATGCAAGCCGCAAATTGAATAAGGCAGAACAAGGATACTCCACAAGCGAAAAAGAATGTTTAGCATTAATCTGGGCAATAAAGAAGTTTCAAATCTATCTGTATGGTAGGACTTTTGTGGTGGAGACGGACCATCAGCCTCTCGTGTTCTTGTCTCAGGCTAAGCATGAAAACGCAAGATTGCTGAGGTGGTCTTTGTTGCTTCAACCTTATCAGTTTAGTATCCAATATATCCCAGGCAAATTGAATGTCGGTGCAGATTTCCTCAGTCGGCACCCCTGTGATCAAAATTAGAGTAGTGGCAGACATGGAGGAGTAATTTTACCTATGTGTATCGCTGGTTTTGGAACTTGCCATAGGCATGTTTTCAAGTGGGGAGATGTGTAGTGAAATTGACAGAGATACAACGGTAAAATACCTCCACAGATAACATTTAAGGATAAAAACATAATGCGTAGGCTGCGAATAGTGCATGATCGCCTAGACCGCGGGTCATCATCCTCCATAATAATTGACTTGCTAGACAGGAGGGGAACGGCGGATCAAAAAGGAAAAAAATATGACTGGAAAGATTGCGTGAGACTAGAAAGGCTAAGGAGACGCAATTGGGGGGGAAACGGAGAAAAGTCACGTTTCCCAAGTTGACATAAAAAGTAAGCAACTCGACAGAAGGGACCTTAGATATAATACGCCACAGTCATTTATTGGACGCTTTTGCGATACCAAGCCTTGATTTGAATTCAGCGGCTAAAACGCAGATGTTTGGAATATTACAAAATATAAAAAGTACTTTTTTCTTAATATTAATGTTAGGAATATAAAAATTAGCTGGCCGGATGGCCCATTCTGAGCAGTGAACTAATATGGTCTTAATTTTACAGACGGATAGATAATATTGAAGATAATGACAAAAGACAGTGTTGTTCACATCATCGACAGACTGTATTGAATCTAAAAGTGTCGCTATTTGAAAAAAAAAACACGACCTTGAGACGCAGGTGTTCAAATCTACGTAGTATGGAAGAGAGGGTTTTTGGGTGGTAGCTGTGTCTAAATATAACTTTTAACGACAAAATTTTGGAGGGGAGAGAAAGGTTGGTTCAAAAATCAAGTACATTTTTGTAGAAACACAAGTAGAGACGGACAGACTAACAGATAAACATCCATACTTGACTGAAGCATGACTGAAATGACTTTAGTGTAGGAAATTTGAAATTCAAATAAACCTAGGCAGTGATTGGCCACAGACAATCATATCATTAGCGCTCAGACGCGAAAGTGGGGCCATTCTTCAATAGTTGTTCAGTGATAGACACAGATTTTAAAGTGTGGTGATTTCCATATGAAAGAAAGTGAAAGAAGTTAGGGACGCCATACTATAGCCAGCAGCTCAGCTGAGTTTTGCTAGCAATTCTGTGTTATTTATTCATAATCTGGTAAGATTGAAATTATTTCCTTATATATTTTGAATATTGTTTCATGTTCGAGTGATTTGATACTGCCATATCGAAATCTAGCCTTACAAACAAGTAGGGATTTGCTCTAGACCCCCCGCCCAAGTCAGGGTCTAGGGACCAACAATATACATAAACTCCAGCAAGGGTTAGGCAAGACAGATCAAGTGTTGAGAATAATGAAACATATTACCTATCCTCTTTTAGGGCAGAAAACTAATAAATATTTTTCAGAATCTATAGTCTGGGAGGATCTATCTGATGTAAAACCACCATGGTAAATGTGCTGTTTGGTCAGAGAGATCTGACCTGTCTGTATGATGTGGTTGTTGTGTCAGTGTTGTGTCCAGACGTGGGTAGAGAATAGATTTTGACACATGGCCCATACTTTGATTGCAGAGCTGTGAGTTTCTGTTGTCAACCAAGCAGTGTCTATTCAGTTGGTGACTTTACTCGAGTGTATCTGTGCAGTACTTGTGACAGAGACCACCATTATTGCCCGCCAGCACGGAGAGGTGGGACCACCAGATTTCAGCACCAGAGCTACAACTACAAGATGAGTGAGCCTCTGGTCTGCTGGACATTCACCAACGCCGTTTAGTTACTAATACCCCATAAAAATTCCCACCATTTTCTGGACACTGTGTAGTCAATATAGACAGGTGTGATGAGGCCACCCCAACAGCACAAACATTAACTATCCTCCCAAGTAGATGACTACTAGAACATTTTAATAAAACTAACTAGTATAGTACATATATATGTACACTATTGCATTTATGATATAATATTCCATGCATTTCTTTCATAATCTCTAAATCCTTTTAAGTTCTGGTCAACCTAAAAAATTGATCCAGAACAAAATAAATGTAATATAATTCTATCAAAAAATTTTACACACGTGAGTTAGTTCAGTGTATTTTAACATTTATTAATATTATTAGTCTTGTTAAATATCTGTGGGTATATCTATAACCTATTACACCACACTACATATCATAACCCTAGACACTTTACGTAGCCACATTCATTAAAAAAATTAAGTGTGAGGTCGTAGTGGTAGCAAGAAAGGCCTTCTGACAATTCACAACTACATTTTATCTCAGGAGCCTTCACAGCTGGCCTCATACAATTACATTTAGTAATATCACCATCATACAATACCATCAAACACCACTACATAAATTGGGGTCTTGTCCAGGGATAATTAGCCCAACAGTAATATTAGGATCTCCTGGTGGGAGAAATAAAAGTAGGGAAATAAATTGTAAAATTCCCTTTAACATTAAAAGTGTCCCTGCAGATAAAAGTTGGTGAATCTTCACAGCCAGAAATAATTAATTAGTTAACTGGTTAGTTAGAATTAGTTAGACTATAGTCATAAGAAGTACTTAGTGTATTTACTGGTTAGAGATTTAGCTTGTATATTATTATATTGTCTAAAAAGTATGGCGGAGCTGGCAAAATTTAGATCAGCTGCTGTGCTCACCGCGAAGGAGATGGGAATGGATGGTCAAATTTTAATTCAATACGTAACGGCTGAATGTGATAAATATATTGAACGGGAAGAAAGGAGGTTAGCTGAAGAGAAGAGGTTAGAGGCTGATAGAGAAATTAAGAGGCTGCAGATTGAGGCAGAAGAAAAACGACAGCAAAGGGAGGCAGAAGATAAAAAGGCCGAAAGGGAGGCAGAAGATAAAAAGGCCGAAAGGGAGGCAGAAGATAGAAGGTTGCAAAGGGAGCACGAATTACGACTAAGGGAGCTGGAATTACAAGGCCAGGCTCCTGAAAATGGTGCCAGCCCTTTTGCCTCAGATGCTACGCCCAGTCTGGGAGCCTCAAACTCAGCTATGGGGTTTCATTTAGACCATTTTGTTGAAAAAGACGATGACATAGAGGGGTACCTAGGACGTTTTGAGTTATTAGCTACTACATATGGGTTAGAGAGAGAGAGGTGGAGCTTAAAGCTATCACAGGGATTGAGAGGTACTTCTTATGAAGTATTTGCCAAAATGAACAGGGAAGACCAAGACAATTATGACATGTTAAAGCAGGCTTTGTTATTAAGGTACGAGAAGAATGGTGAATTTTATCGTAAGAAATTTAGAAATGCCAAACTGTTGTCTGGGGAGACATACCACCAATTCTCTGCTAGACTAGAAACCTATTTGGAGAAATGGACGGCTCTGGGGAAGACCCAAGATCTTAAAGAAATGATCATGATTGAGCAATTGAGAGAGTCCATGGCTCCAGACATGAGAAAATTTCTCATGGAACAAGGTGCAGAGAAGTTGGGGGAAATTTTAAATGTTGCTGAGAGGTATCAGGCAGCCCAGGCAGAGGTAAGTGGTGCTAAAAAGAAGCACATAGACAATTTTAAAGCTCCACAGCAATTTAATAAATTTGATAATAGAGAGCAGGGAAATAAAGGTAGGACAAACTTTGAGCGGCCAAGAAATGACTATCGCGACAGAAACTCACAGTTCAATGACCAAAAGTTCAATGAAAGAAAACCGTTGAACCAAGGAAAAAGATGGTGTAAATGGTGCAAGAAGGATAACCATAACACCGAATTTTGTAGAAGGAAACCTTCAAACATTGCTGCAATGAAGTCGGGGACGCAAAGATTAAAGGTTAATCCTAAGGGACAACAGGAACCTTATCACCCCCCAGTTTGTGAGGATGTTATTTGTAATGGGGTCACCATAAGGTGCCTTTATGATACAGGTTTGGATTATGATTCAGTTGTGAAGTCTAGCCTAGTGGACCCAAGTCAGTATACCACAGAAACAGTGGAAATACAAGGGGCGACTAAGGACATACCACTCATGACACTTCCCATCGCAAGGATAACGGTGAAAACTCGCTATGTGGAAGGAGAAATCAGAGCAGCAGTGATAGATGAACCAATCTACCCTCTGATATTGGGGTGTAGATACGTCTTCTTGGGGAATCCCGAGAAACCTGTGATCATGGCGACAGTGCAGACCAGGTCACAGAAGAAGGAGGAAGAAGGTGAACCTATAAATGCTCATCCAGAGGAGATGAGGAAGGCGCAGGCTGAGGATAGGACACTCAAGCCCTGTTTTAAAAAATTGCCCAAATGCCACACACCTCCGAGCAAGGGGGAATATTTCATGAAGAACAAACTATTATACAGGAAGACAGGAACTAGATCCACTGGTCACGGACAGTTAGTTCTTCCCAAGATATATAGGGCAAACTTAATAAGGAGCTTACATGTTGGAAAAGATGGTGACCATGAGAAAGTCGGTACCATCTGCCAAAAGATTGCTCGAAAATACTATTGGCCCGACGTAAATGTCGATGTTGAAAACTTTGTAGAAGCATGTGGCGTATTTCATGAGGGAACACCCACAAAGGGAAAATATGTGCAGGACCTAGAAACGCCACGGGGCAACTTTAGGCCTGAAAGGAAAACTAATTATACTCGGGTAGACAAAGTGGAATGGGAGCCCCCTTTTCACACCCAGTCTTCACTTGAATGGATTAACATGGCCACTATGCGAAGAGTACAAAGAAGAAATTTTACCCAGGATAAGATGACAATCCCTCGGTCAGACTTATATAAACTGGAAGAACAGACAAGAGAGCGAAGATCTCTCATAAGCAATCTAAAGTGGGGAGACAAACCCCAGAAAAAAAATTGGTAGTGGTCGATTTGTGAGTGATGATTCTAGGAAGAAAAGTCCTCATTATAAAGCTTCTAAGGGACGGGACCAGACGGGTTCCATGAAAAATAAGTATGATAAATTAAAGATCCAGATGTAGCTTTATTAAGGACCTGGACAGATGAGAAGGCGGAAGAGACTGTTACCTCATCGTATCAATATGTGAACGAACTGACCACTCGTTTGAAAGCTGGATGGAAACTGGCAAATGATAATTTGAAACAAGCCAGGAAGAAACATGCCGCATATTTTAATAGGAAGGCAAAGGACAGGGAACTGGCAGTCGGAGAGAAGGTGCTGCTTCTACTACCCGGAAGCCAGAATAAATTACAAATTGGTTGGCAAGGTCCATATACGGTTCTAGAGAAGGTGTCTAGAACAAACTATAAAATTGACAAAAAGGGGAAGGAAAAAGTTTATCATGTAAACCTGTTAAAGAAGTATCTGGACAGACCACTCCAGGAAAGCACCCCCTTATTGACCTTGGCTATTGCAACCCAGATGCAAAAGGAACCACTCACCTCACATGAATACCCATTACATCCTTGTGAAACAGCAGCACAGGTAAAAGTCAGTAAGCACCTGACTAAAAACCAGAGGGAGAGAGTTCAAAAGGTTCTGGAGGAACATACAGATGTATTAACAGATAAACCAGGCCATACAAATTTGCTACAGTATGACATGAAACTGGTAGACTCAAACCCAATCTGTATGAGAGCCTATTCTATTCCGTTCGCGAAGGAGAAGGCATTGAAGGAAGAAATAGAGTATTTGTTGAAGGAGGGGATTATTTCGCACAGTGAATCATCTTTTAGTTCTAGTGTCGTTTTGTTGAGAAAACCGTCTGGGGAACACAGACTGTGCATAGATTACAGGAAACTGAATGCTGTCACAGAAGGACAAGTGGATCCATTACCAGACACAAAACAGTTATTTGCCAGACTGAACAAGGCAAAATACTTTTCAAAGGTGGATCTTAGTAAAGGCTATTACCAGATCCCAGTGAAGCCTGAAGTGAGACCTTATTTGGCTTTTAGCACTTCGGATGGACATTATGAATTCAATATGCTACCATTCGGACTGAAAAATGCTCCGAGTGTGTTTTCAAGGATGATGCGAAAATTGTTGGATCCCCTGAATAACCCATGTATCACGAATTTCATGGATGATATTCTCGTCGCCACAGAGACATTTGAAGAACACATTGAAGCTCTGGAGATGTTGTTTGATAGACTTCGGGAGGCGAACTTAACTGCTAGGCCAACAAAATGTTGTATTGGATGCAAAGAGTTGGAATTCTTGGGGCACACTGTATATCAGGGTAATATGACCCCTGATCCTAAGAACTTGGAAAAACTGCAGAGAGCACCTAGGCCGCAAACAAAAAAGGACGTGCGATCATTTGTGTCGTTATGCGGATTTTATCAGAAATACATCAAAAATTTTAACGCTATTTGTGCTCCTCTGACTGATCTGACTCGCAAGGGACTTCCAGATAAAATTATTTGGACTGCACAATGTGAACTAGCGTTCCAAGAGTTAAAGGAAAAACTCACTAGCAAGCCTATTCTCAAACTGCCTGATTTGACACAGGACTTTGTCTTAAGAACCGATGCAAGTAATGTAGGACTCGGAGGGGCTTTGTTGCAAAGATCATCTTCACCTGATGGGGAACTGAAACCAGTCGCTTATGCAAGCCGCAAATTGAATAAGGCGGAACAAGGATACTCCACAAGCGAAAAAGAATGTTTAGCATTAATCTGGGCAATAAAGAAGTTTCAAATCTATCTGTATGGTAGGACTTTTGTGGTGGAGACGGACCATCAGCCTCTCGTGTTCTTGTCTCAGGCTAAGCATGAAAACGCAAGATTGCTGAGGTGGTCTTTGTTGCTTCAACCTTATCAGTTTAGTATCCAATATATCCCAGGCAAATTGAATGTCGGTGCAGATTTCCTCAGTCGGCACCCCTGTGATCAAAATTAGAGTAGTGGCAGACGTGAGGAGTAATTTTACCTATGTGTATCGCTGGTTTTGGAACTTGCCATAGGCATGTTTTCAAGTGGGGAGATGTGTAGTGAAATTGACAGAGATACAACGGTAAAATACCTCCAAAGATAACATTTAAGGATAAAAACATAATGCGTAGGCTGCGAATAGTACATGATCGCCTAGACCGCGGGTCATCATCCTCCATAATAATTGACTTGCTAGACAGGAGGGGAACGGCGGATCAAAAAGGAAAAAAATATGACTGGAAAGATTGCGTGAGACTAGAAAGGCTAAGGAGACGCAATTGGGGGGGGGGGGGAAACGGAGAAAAGTCACGTTTCCCAAGTTGACATAAAAAGTAAGCAACTCGACAGAAGGGACCTTAGATATAATACGCCACAGTCATTTATTGGACGCTTTTGCGATACCAAGCCTTGATTTGAATTCAGCGGCTAAAACGCAGATGTTTGGAATATTACAAAATATAAAAAGTACTTTTTTCTTAATATTAATGTTAGGAATATAAAAATTAGCTGGCCGGATGGCCCATTCTGAGCAGTGAACTAATATGGTCTTAATTTTACAGACGGATAGATAATATTGAAGATAATGACAAAAGACAGTGTTGTTCACATCATCGACAGACTGTATTGAATCTAAAAGTGTCGCTATTTGAAAAAAAAAAAAACACGACCTTGAGACGCAGGTGTTCAAATCTACGTAGTATGGAAGAGAGGGTTTTTGGGTGGTAGCTGTGTCTAAATATAACTTTTAACGACAAAATTTTGGAGGGGAGAGAAAGGTTGGTTCAAAAATCAAGTACATTTTTGTAGAAACACAAGTAGAGACGGACAGACTAACAGATAAACATCCATACTTGACTGAAGCATGACTGAAATGACTTTAGTGTAGGAAATTTGAAATTCAAATAAACCTAGGCAGTGATTGGCCACAGACAATCATATCATTAGCGCTCAGACGCGAAAGTGGGGCCATTCTTCAATAGTTGTTCAGTGATAGACACAGATTTTAAAGTGTGGTGATTTCCATATGAAAGAAAGTGAAAGAAGTTAGGGACGCCATACTATAGCCAGCAGCTCAGCTGAGTTTTGCTAGCAATTCTGTGTTATTTATTCATAATCTGGTAAGATTGAAATTATTTCCTTATATATATTTTGAATATTGTTTCATGTTCGAGTGATTTGATACTGCCATATCGAAATCTAGCCTTACAAACAAGTAGGGATTTGCTCTAGACCCCCCGCCCAAGTCAGGGTCTAGGGACCAACAATGTACATAAACTCCAGCAAGGGTTAGGCAAGACAGATCAAGTGTTGAGAATAATGAAACATATTACCTATCCTCTTTTAGGGCAGAAAACTAATAAATATTTTTCAGAATCTATAGTCTGGGAGGATCTATCTGATGTAAAACCACCATGGTAAATGTGCTGTTTGGTCAGAGAGATCTGACCTGTCTGTATGATGTGGTTGTTGTGTCAGTGTTGTGTCCAGACGTGGGTAGAGAATAGATTTTGACACATGGCCCATACTTTGATTGCAGAGCTGTGAGTTTCTGTTGTCAACCAAGCAGTGTCTATTCAGTTGGTGACTTACTCGAGTGTATCTGTGCAGTACTTGTGACAGAGACCACCATTATTGCCCGCCAGCACGGAGAGGTGGGACCACCAGATTTCAGCACCAGAGCTACAACTACAAGATGAGTGAGCCTCTGGTCTGCTGGACATTCACCAACACCGTTTAGTTACTAATACCCCATAAAAATTCCCACCATTTTCTGGACACTGTGTAGTCAATATAGACAGGTGTGATGAGGCCACCCCAACAGCACAAACATTAACTATCCTCCCAAGTAGATGACTACTAGAACATTTTAATAAAACTAACTAGTATAGTACATATATATGTACACTATTGCATTTATGATATAATATTCCATGCATTTCTTTCATAATCTCTAAATCCTTTTAAGTTCTGGTCAACCTAAAAAAATTGATCCAGAACAAAATAAATGTAATATAATTCTATCAAAAAATTTTACACACGTGAGTTAGTTCAGTGTATTTTAACCTTTATTAATATTATTAGTCTTGTTAAATATCTGTGGGTATATCTATAACCTATTACACCACACTACATAGCATAACCCTAGACACTTTACGTAGCCACATTCATTAAAAAAAGAAGTGTGAGGTCGTAGTGGTAGCAAGAAAGGCCTTCTGACAATTCACCACTACATTTTATCTCAGGAGCCTTCACAGCTGGCCTCATACAATTACATTTAGTAATATCATCATCATACAATACCATCAAACACCACTACACTATAATAAGATCGTAGCTGGGTGCAGCTTCTATTTTCTTTTGTACCTGTTGATAGAACTCGTCCCTGATCTCTTCATCGCTGTCGTTTGTTGGTGCATAGCATTGTATAATTGTGGTGTTGGTGAATCTGACTGTTATATGAATATTTACCGTTGACCTTCAACGTATTGGTCATAATAATACAACTCTGTCATATCAATAAGAAATTGAAAGAAATACTCAAATATCTGAAAATATAGAATGAATCCACCGTTGCAGCACAAACGATACTTCGTGAAAGACAGAAGTGAACCAATAACATTGCATGATACTGAAGTACGAAATTACAATATTAGCCCACATAAGAAAAGAAGAAAGTCTGCAACAGTTATGTTCTCCTGTATGGCACCATCCATTCAAGATTTTGTACCATCACTAAATATGTGAATGTAGTTGAATTCCCAATTGACCTCCAGCTTGTAGTGATGCGTAGATCATCAACTAGTTCATGTTATGCTCTCCTGTATTGCACCATCCATTCAAATCTTGTACCATCATTAAATATGTGAATGTAGATTAATGCCCAATTGATCTCCAGTTCCCTGTGGAGCAGAGGCTGTCATCATATTCACACTAAGTGTTCCTGTACGGTGCCATCTATTCAATGCCTTTCATGTCTATTTCCAATTGCCGTCACTGTATGTTGTTTATATTATTTTTTCTTTTAGCCAGGAGAATCCAGAACAAGAACTGCATTGTAATGCTATCAGCTGGTTCCTTCAATGTGCCAGACTTGTCATGCATTTGCTAAAGGCCTATGTTCCACAGGGAACCAGGGCCGGCTCTACCGACGGTGCAACACGTGCATTTGCACGGGGCGGCAAAAAATCTTTTTACTTATTTTTACAATCCCACCAAATATTCCGCCTGGGAGCCGCGCTGGTGTAATGGTTACCACACTGCGCTAGCAATCAGGTGTTCAAGTTTCAAGCCCGGGCGCGGGCATTTGTAGGAGTGTCATCGACCGGGATTTTGACTGAATAACCTGAACGGCTCCTGAAATAAACCCTCTGTGGATGGTGTCACGGAGTGTTCGAAGGTTTCGTCTAGATTATTTTAAAATTCCTTACTTTTCTATTCCTTCACATTTTGTCTGTTTTCTCTACGAAATATTTGCACCTGCGGTCTGTTCTTTAGCTGTTTTTCAAGTCTTCACTAATAGTTCTGCCATACGATCCTAATGCTACCTTCTCCTACAAAGGCACTAAAAGGTTTTTCTTTATGGACGTTTTATTTATTCGCTTGGTCGAAACCACAGTGGTTCCCAGAGGATTATATTTCCGTGTTAAATCTTCCGGCATGGCTGAACGAGAGACGGGAAATAATTAACTTGGCGTGGGAATCAGGAAATGTTTTAACTTCATGCGAACAAATGCTGAGTTTTAAAATCACTTGTTGATAACCGTTGGAAGAGAACGAACGCTTATAGAAGAGAAGCCTCAAGCCCAGTGTTAGTGTGCTATGTGTTACAGTGATAAATAAGTTTTTTAAACGTTTTATGTAAATTAATACAGTGATTCAGCCTCCATTCATTACTAAATAATACATTTTATTGTAGGGTTTATTAAAACAGTTTTAATATTCAAATAGATATAATGTCCGATACAAGAAAAATACTATCAGGTGCAGAATATCGGAAACGGGAACTGGAAAAAGAACGCGATATTCAAAAACATAGCGGGGCTTTACATAAATATCTAAAAACTGAAACAGCTGATGTAGGACAGAAGAAAATAAGCAAATGTACCGAAACAAATGATTCTGAGCTCATGGCAAGTACTTCTAACTCGAACCCCAGTAACGTAGATATTACTAACAATGTCGAAAATGAGACTGATTTGACCGTTTCCAATTCCAGAGATTTAAGTGATGAGCTTGAGAGGTACACTGATCCGGAAAGATAGAATCCTTCTTTAAACGATACCGAAAGACTGAAAATCGTAAAAAAAAAAGGCCTGCCAGAGAGACCAAAAAATGAGTTCGTTTTTCCGCACTGCTCTAATGTTCGGAAATTTTCACTACATTCTTACACTAGGGAGCTAAGCAATGGAGAACATATTAATCGATCATGGTTAGTGTATTCAAAAGAAAAAGATTCTGTATTTTGTTTTTGCTGTTAGTTGTTTTCCTGTAATAAAATGTCACTCTACTGATGGCTATAATGATTGGGGTCATTTGTATGTGTATCTTAATGAACATGAAACAACTAAAAACCACTTGTAGTCCCATACAAAGTGGATTGAATTATCGTCCAGGCTTAAATCAGTACAGAAAATTGATTCAATGCAACAAAAGTTATTAAATTCAGAAGTTCGACACTGGAGGAGCATAATAGAACGCCTACTTGCTATTGTCCAGTTCTTGAGCCAACAATGCTTGCCATTTCGTGGAACATCTGATAAATTATATGACCCTAACAATGGAAATTTTTTAAAGCTTGTTGAACTGATTGCCAGATTTGATAGTGCTATGTGTCAACATTTAATGAGTAGCTCGTGGATCGACCCAACATTACCTTGGGAAAAACATTCAAAATGAATTGATTGCTCTTCTCTCTGGAACCATAAAAAAGAAATAATTTCTATGGTGGAGAAAGCTAAATATTTTAGCATAGTTGCAGACTGTACTCCCGATGTAAGTCACATTGAACAATTAACACTAATTGTAAGATTTGTTAATACGAATTCAGATGATATCAACATTCATGAGCATTTTCTTGGTTTCATTGCTGTAGAAGCCACTACAGGCTCAGCGTTAACCGTTAATTCTAAGAAAATTGTCAGACAATAATATTCCAATCGCAAACATGCGTGGCCAGGGGTATGACAATGGATCAAATATGAAAGGAAAACATTCAGGAGTTCAACAACGTATTAGGGACTTGAACCCGAGAGCTTTTTATATCCCTTGCTGTTCTCATTCTCTCAACTTGGTGGTCAATGATGCCGCGATGTCGTCTAGAGAAGGGGTTTTATTTTTTGAAACGGTTCAGAAATTGTATGTTTTTTTTCTCAGCGTCAACACTGCGTTGGGGAATCCTTAAGAAACATATTACAACTCTAACGCCCAAGCCACTAAGTACAACTCGCTGGGAATCTAGAATCGAGGTCATTCGTCCTTTAAGATATTATATTGAGGAATTTTATGATGCATTGATAGAAATTGCTGATGACGAGTCAGTAGACAAAATGGCGAGACATGAAGCTGAAACCCTTGCCCTAAAACTCAGAGATTTTAAATTTTTATGTTGTCTGGTTATATGGCACTATGTTTTAAACGAAATTAATGTTGCTAGTAAACTGTTGCAAAGCATAAAAATGGAATTGACTAGTGCCATAACAACTTTGAGAAATGTTCTCTATTCAGTCCCAAGCAAAAAAGTGAGTTTGGCCCAAGCAAAAATGGCCACCCCAGTGCGTTTTTATTGTTGTTTGGAAATAATTTTTTAAAATGTTCATATGCATAAATAACTTTGTTGTTGTATATGAAACTGAAGGTAATTGGATGTACTTTACTCTTGTGCTACAAGTATAAACGCTTTCATTGAAAAATGATTAGTTATTCAAGGTAAAATGGAGGATATGCGCTTAAAAAACGATTAGTTATTCAAGGTAAAATGGAGGATATGCGCTTAAAAAAATCGCTTTAAAAATCTAAAATAACAGAAACACGTTCACTCTTAAACACGTGCGGTACGGTATTTAAAAGAATGTACTTGCAGTAGGAAATGACGTTTTGGGTGGTTTGTGAGTAGTTATAATTAGAAACAGTCTCAAACAGAGGCACATATACTAAAGGCTTTTTAAAGTCGATTGGGCCAAGCGCGTCTAACCCCTGAGCCTTTATAACGTCAATTGGGACTTAAAGAGTTTAAGAATCTCAGAAATGATGAATCATTTCAAAATTCTCTTGCTGATGCTACAACATAAGCTGAGAAAGTTTAAGCTGATCCTGATTTGATACCAACGTTTGAATGTACTAGAGTGCGTCGGCAGAAAAAGCAACACAACTATGAAGCAAGAGATGAACCTATTTTGGATCCCGAAACTAAATTCAAAATTGAATTTTTCTTTTTTATTATTGATGTTGCAACTAATTCTATTGAAGAAAGGTTCGAGCAATTGGAACATCACAGTTCACATTTTTCCTTTTTGTATAACATCAATAAATTGAAATCTGAGACGACAAATAAGCTCTTAAACAAATGTAAATACCTAGAAGGCGTTTTAACACATCAAGAAAATAGAGACATTGATGCCATTGAGCTATGTGATGAACTGAAAGTAGTATCCAAATTAGTACCAGAAAAAACACCGCCAATTGAAGTGCTTCTTTATATTATTGAAAATAACATTGCCCATAATGTCGCTATGGCGTTAAGAATATTACTAACTTTGCCTGTAACGGTAGCAAGTGGTAAGCGTAGTTTTTCAAAACTGAAGCTTATTAAAACTTATTTACGCTCAACAATGGCGGAAACTAGATTGGAAGGACCATGCCATGATTTCAATTGAACATGAAATCGGTCAAAAATTAGACTACGCAGACCTTATTTCTGATTTTGCAAATATGATAGCAAGAAAAGTGTCTTTTTAAGCAGTAGATACTTCAAACAATATAAATTCAAATAATATGAAAATAGTGCTAAAAACTATAACATGTACATACTAAAGTTAAGCGTTTGTGACTCAACAGTTCATCGTTCCACATGAGAAGAGCATCCCCTATATGTAAGTAATGTAACTACATTTATTTCATATAATTGTCTCTAATAAAGTCAATGGTTTATTTTATGACTATACAGTATTTTCATCAATTTATCAATACATTATTATTAATGGTACTGTTGCTGTCATTTTTGACGGAGTCATCTGTCAAGTTATTTGCTTATGTTTTTATCATAAGAATAATTGTGTCTTTACCTGCGATGTCAGGTTGATTAGGGGTTGTCTTCCCTTGTTTATTCATTCATTGTTTGACCTTTAGGGTCAAAGGTAGACAGTTCGGGCGTATGCCCATGGGCAGGTTTTTTTAAAGCGGGAGTTGAGTTAGACTTCCGGCAAGCCGGGGAGTGTCCTGGTTTCTGAAGGGACGAGAGTCCATTGTGTTTTTCGGGAAGAATCTTCGAAGTGACTGCACTGGCAGTTTTCCCCAGTGAATCTCTGTGCGTTGGAATGACAGCAGAGTTCCTTGTTAAGTTCTGTGGACTCGGTTACAGGTAATACCGACTTTTTCCATTACTATGCTTTCGGTAGCAGAACATGTTAGAAGATTGCCTAGTCTGTGAACTGCAGCTCACCGGTCCTCCATTACAGAACTTATTTGTTGTGCTCAAGGTAGCCATCCAAGACTATTAGTCTTCATACCATCCAGAAATCCAGTGACGAAGATATATTGTGGGAACCGCAGATTGGCGGAATTTATGTCTACAATAAGCATTACTGCAGGGTTGATGGTAACCTGCTTATCAGAAGTACACAGCCGACGTCAGAACGAGGCCTGTGTTTTCGGCTATTATACTACAGCCTGATAATGTGCAATTGGCGGGGAATGCCAAGTTGCACCTATGTGTCAAAGTGATTAAGGTATCTGACGCGTTTAGTCAGTAATCCCAGGGCGACGCCACGAACTGTCCTTATTGAAGAACATTGTATTGACCATGCACGAATATTCAAATGTTTACCAGCTTGCTGAATGCCTAATGTATACCTATCGATTTCCGGTCAGCATGACCTTGTTTACAATGACTGTTCCTGTTGATACCATGTGTGTTCTCGTCAATAAATGTTTTGAAACGTGTCTGCAGTGTCCAAGCATCCTTGACTACTGCATGTGAGTGTATGGGTTGCAGGGTCTACATACATAAGAGCCTAAACACATTCGCGCCTTCATTCGCACCCACACTCAGTTCATCATCCGCTCGCACTACACACCTAACAACATGTATACTGTCTTGGGCCAGTGATCACCTCAACAAGAGAAAAAGTACAGTTACATTTTTGGTGGACCAGTTACGTGGGCTCTTCTGATACATTTCTGGTGGACAGAGCGAGCAATTAACATTATTGATGACATTAATGTGGTCCAGAAATTTACATTTCATGGGGCTATTTTCGTGAGAAGGACAAGTACACCTTACATTTGTGGGTTTAAGCTGGACAGAGCGAGAAATTAACATTTCCGTGGACTTATGCTACATTTATTATGCCTCCAGTGTTGTCCAGAAATTTACATTTCTACATGTGCTACATGTCATGAGGAACAAAGTGGACAACTGAGAATAACACACATACTCTATGCTTTCAAGTTTTGTCTACACAGGACAGAAATAGGTCATCAACTGTTGACCCAGATAAACAGTGCGAGCATTTGTGTTATAATGCTACATAAACCACAACAGGACAAGTACTGAAGTTAACATCTAGGCATTTGCTACGTGGACCACAACTGCAAGTCGAGTCCCTTTTTGTAAACGGTACTGCTGGTCGTTTACACGTTTCAGTCAACAACAGACTTTTCTACGCCCGAGCATTCAAGCTACATTGTTCGAGGTCAAGTGTTTGTAAACAGTACGTGGAAATTGTAAACATTCGATGTGCAAGGCTCAAGATACGAGAAGGTCATAGTAACTTTATGTTCGTGAAAACCACTTCATGCTACAGTGGATCTGTCAATCAGTGCGCGCTTGACATTTTGTTTCTGTGTTCGCAAGGAGCAAGTTAGTTACTGTAATATCATGTGTGACTAAGCTTTATTTTGCAACACATTGAATTGATTGCTATTTATGTTAATTGTACTATTTTTGTGTATTTTTCTTGTGTTCTTTTGCGGGTTTTCGGTTGGTGGGTCTTACAGTAAATATGCCACTTAATCGAGGGTTACTGTAAGCGTTCTGTAGGGATTGCAACTTTCTTAATTGAAATTTGCTAGCGACTTTTGTTGCTATATTTTTTTTTTAGCTGTGACGACATCAGTTAGTGTTGTTTTCGTTATTTTTCCGTTCTTTGATTTTCGATTAATTTTGTTTGTATCTGTTCTTCTCTCATTCCTTCCATTTATTTCTTTACACCTTTTCGTTTATAACAGTGTTGCCATTTGTCTTGTTTATTTTTCGCGGTCATCATTACACATTTGTGTAACATTTTCTTTACTTTTTGCTGTATTGTTTATTTGACTTCCGCGAACGTTTTCGGTCATTGTTCTGTATCTTTGTCTTTGTATTTATGATTGTACTACATTATTGTCATACACAGTCTACATACATACACTTGGTCATGTATTATTATTATTATTGATAAGGTACACTCTTCATATAGAGATTGTTAATAAAATATTATTATATAAGATATTTATACAAGTTCTTTGATAAAAGACTTGTTATCCTCAAAGATTGAGACAAGGTGAAATACATATTCAAGTTCTTAAAAAAAAAAAAGACTTGTGCCCATAGTGAGTGGGATATAAAGGAATTATTTTCCACAGGTACTCAAGTGATTTTTTGTTACATTATAAACAAGAGGACCATACAAGGTCTTTGTCTAAGACTAAGAGAGTGAAATAAAGTGAAGTGAGTATACAAGTCTAGCATTTCAGACTTGTCTCCCAATGATTGGGATATACAGGTAATTTCGTTAATTTTTTTCAGGTTACTGATCTCATTAGACAGAATGTCTACATTGGATTTCTTCATCCAGCAAGGGTTGACCCTTGGTAAGTCTGGTGATATATTGGAAGAATATTCATCTGCTCAATTCGCCATGGCATTAAGGTCAGAAGTATTGAAAACAGAAGCTGAACAAAAGAAAGCAGAAGCTGAGAATTTAAGATTGCAGATGCAATCAGATGAAAGAAAATTCCAGATGGAAATGAGAAAACAAGAAAAAGAGGCGGAGGCTGAAGAGAAACGGTTAGAAAGAGAATTTGAAGAGAGAAAACAGCGAAGTAAAGTCGAGCGGAAAAAGATAGAAGCTGAAATTAAAAAATTGGACAGAGAAGCTGACGAGATAAAACAGAAACTGGAAGCTAAGGAGAGAAAACAGAAGACTGGAAATGAGCTTCTGGATAAAAATAATGCTCTTACTGAGAAGCTTCAACATGAGAATAAAGCTCTTACTGATATATTAACAGAAATGAATTGTGAAAATCATATGCTGAAGTGTAAAGTGACGGCACTAATGGAAGATAATAAGAAACTTGGTGAATTCTCCGTTAAACAATCTCAACTGGAAAAGGAGAAAAATGAGTTAGAAGTTGAATTGAGCTTAATGAAGAACAATCTTCTTTGCAAAGAACAGGCTCTTATTGGTGAGCTAGAGCAAGTCAAAATAGACTATGATAATGTAAAAGCTCAGGCCGGACAAGACAAGGAGTCTTATAAAAGAACAATTCTGGAACTAAGTAATGAGGTGGATCTTCTGCGAAGTACTGCTATAAAGAAGAGTATGGAATCTCTGGAGGAGATGAAGATGTTTAAGAATAGGAAGGATACTGAGATTCAATCACTGCAACTGGAGTTAACACAGTTGACAGCAAACAAAGAAAAAGATAAGAAAATTGATGAACTTAGGTCTACTCATCATAGTGCTATGGAAGCACTCAGACTTGAACTTGTTCAAGAGAAAGCTAAGGTTTTAGAAACTACATCTCAAAAGGAAAAGTTGAGTAACGATCTTAGAGATAGAATAGTTAAAGAGAAGACTCTAACTTCACAGTTAGATGACTTAAGGTTAGAGTGCAACAGACTTCATGTTAAAGTCAACGAAAGTGTTCATGAAGTTGTTTCTAGAGAGAAAGCTGTTGCAGAGGTGGGAATTGCAAAACTTCGCAACAGAATTGATGTTTTATTAGATATTGTTTTGGAGAATAGAATGTTATCTACTACCAAGGTGAATAGATTTAGACATAAAGCTAATGATCAATATTCTACAAATGCAAAGAGCCAGCCACATGCACTTGGTGCTCATGGTAATACTAAGCAATATGGGAACAAAATTTTTTGTGGGAAATATAGTTTCCCACGGAATAACAATACTGCCTCTAATGGGAGTTGGCGTCAGGCCAACAAAGGTAAATCAAGTTTGGATCACGGTGAGGACTTTGATAAGTATCATGTTAAGATTCCTCAGGGAAACCGTGCATCGAATTCCCAGATTCCTGATAAGTGGGTAAAAGAAAAAAAAACTGTTAGTACCCATCGTACTCAGCTCAGTCAGTACGATGTACCAGTTAAGCATATTGCTACAGGGAAAAATAGAAGCAACTTTATTAAGAGGAATAACCGTGATTGTGGACATTGCCAAACGCGTCCATCACGTGATGGTTCTTCTGTAAAGAATTGGAGGGAATTTAATTGTCCTCAACATGTTGATCCCAGTGACTATAGGAACTTTAATAAAAGTTACCAACCTGATAATAGTTTTTCTTGGAAAAAACAAAATCCATGTATGTCTTACTTCCCTCAAGAGAGAATAGACTTCTCATTTCATGGAAAGGTCCATACACTATAGTCTCCAAAATTTCCGATGTCGACTACATCGTCGATGTGGATGGAAAGCATAAAACCTTCCATATAAATATGCTAACAGAGTTTATTGAACGTCCAGACTATTTGCAGCCTATTTTCCAGGCGACGGACGACTCTCCAGTCCAACATGGTCACATCTCATCCCTGTCCGTTATACAGGATGAGGAAACTATTTTTTCGGACGTTAACTTACCTCTTCCTGCGATTCCACTGAATTCAACGGAATCGTGGAGGGACGTTACAATCTCTTCGAACTTGTCTTTTGAGGAGCAACGTCAAGTATCCTCTACGCTACAATCATATCAGGATGTCCTTACCGACATTCCTGGACACACAGATGTCATAGAACATGACATCATACTTACTGATCGTAATCCGATCAGAGTAAGACCATACCCAATACCTATTCATTTTCAAGCACAAGTCGAGAAAGAATTGGATGAAATGATTCAACTGCAAATAATTGAACCATCCACTTCAGCTTATTCTTCGTCGATAGTTATTGTTCGAAAGAAAGACAATAACATACGTCTTTGCGTTGACTATCGCAAATTAAATCAAGTTACGAAGTTCGATGCTGAACCTATGCCATTATTAGATGATCTACTTATTAGACTTTCTAAAGCTAAATTCTTTACTAAACTAGACTTGTCGAAAGGTTATTGGCACGTCCCACTGACGGAACACGCCAAACCTCTCACTGCTTTTTCGACACCTAGGGGTCTGTTTCAATGGAATTTTATGCCTTTCGGGCTTATGAACGCCCCAGCGACTTTCGTGCGCATGATGCGACGAATTCTATCAGATCGTGCAGATGTCATCGCATATTTAGACGACATCTGTCTTTTCAGCGATACTTGGGAAGAACACTATTTGGGTCTAAAGGAATTGCTATCTACTCTACGTGAGCATAGTTTGACTGCAAAACCCTCTAAAGCTTTTGTTGGGTTTAGTGAAATTTCCTTCCTAGGTCATCGAGTTGGTCATGGTCTGTTGAAGACAGAGGACCAAAACATTTCGAAGATATTAAATATCTCGGTTCCGAAGACAAAAAAGCAAGTGCGTAGTCTCTTGGGATTGATACAATTCTATGGAAGATTCATTGAGAATCTGTCCTCCATTATGGCACCACTTTCATCGTTATTGAAAAAAGGTTCTCCTAATATGGTGCGTTGGTCCCAGGAATGCCAATCTTCATTGGATCAGGTTAAGAATTTGTTCTCATATCATCCTATCTTAAGACTACCAATGATTGATAAGACTTTTGTTCTTCGTAGTGATGCCTCTTCCACTGGGATTGGAGCGGCACTAATGCAGGAATATTCAGGAACTCTGCATCCTGTAATGTATATTTCTAGGAAGCTAAATGCGGCAGAAAGGAATTACTCGGTTTTAGACCGTGAATTGTTGGCTATGGTTTGGTCCATTCTTAAGCTACAAAGGTTCCTTCTGGGCGCGCATTTCTTTATGGAAACCGACCAAAAATCTCTTACGGCTATGCAAAGTAAGGATTTGAAGAGCTCGAGATCTACTCGTTATGCTATTGCTCTTCAGCCTTTCCATTTCACGGTGCGAGCTATCCGTGGTTCGGATAATGTGATGGCGGACATATTGTCCAGATGCCCACATGATTCCAGTTAAATCTTGTGTCCTAGTTTTTCCTGATACACTTTCGGACTTAGGTCTGTCTTTAATATCCTAATATGTTGTAATACAAATGTATTTGGATGATGTTTAGATAATTTAACAAATTTCATTTTGTCCATCCATCAGTGATATGTTGCTAATATAGCATTGTAATTCATGACATTTGTATATTGCTATAACTATAGTATTTAGTAATGTTTGATATATGATTGGTATTGCCAGCAACTTAGGTTTCTTTAATGGTACCCCCTTAGTTTGTTTGGCTTAAAGGAGATATTTTCTCCTATGTTGGGAGACGCTTTGTTTATGCGTCTATTGTACCTGATATTAGGTTCATTTTTTCATGAGCACATAAGTGATACTTGTGCAATCTTGCTCATGGACATATTAAAAAAAAAATTTCATTTTTTTTTAACAGGGGGGTGGTAGTAATATGTTGCTGTCATTTTTGACGGAGTCATCTGTCAAGTTATTTGCTTATGTTTTTATCATAAAAATAATTGTGTCTTTACCTGCGATGTCAGGTTGATTAGGGGTTGTCTTCCCTTGTTTATTCATTCATTGTGTTTGACCTTTAGGGTCAAAGGTAGACAGTTCGGGCGTATGCCCATGGGCAGGTTTTTTTTAAGCGGGAGTTGAGTTAGACTTCCGGCAAGCCGGGGAGTGTCATGGTTTCTGAAGGGACGAGAGTCCATTGTGTTTTTCGGGAAGAATCTTCGAAGTGACTGCACTGGCAGTTTTCCCCAGTGAATCTCTGTGCGTTGGAATGACAGCAGAGTTCCTTGTTAAGTTCTGTGGACTCGGTTACAGGTAATACCGACTTTTTCCATTACTATGCTTTCGGTAGCAGAACATGTTAGAAGATTGCCTAGTCTGTGAACTGCAGCTCACCGGTCCTCCATTACAGAACTTATTTGTTGTGCTCAAGGTAGCCATCCAAGACTATTAGTCTTCATACCATCCAGAAATCCAGTGACGAAGATATATTGTGGGAACCGCAGATTGGCGGAATTTATGTCTACAATAAGCATTACTGCAGGGTTGATGGTAACCTGCTTATCAGAAGTACACAGCCGACGTCAGAACGAGGCCTGTGTTTTCGGCTATTATACTACAGCCTGATAATGTGCAATTGGCGGGGAATGCCAAGTTGCACCTATGTGTCAAAGTGATTAAGGTATCTGACGCGTTTAGTCAGTAATCCCAGGGCGACGCCACGAACTGTCCTTATTGAAGAACATTGTATTGACCATGCACGAATATTCAAATGTTTACCAGCTTGCTGAATGCCTAATGTATACCTATCGATTTCCGGTCAGCATGACCTTGTTTACAATGACTGTTCCTGTTGATACCATGTGTGTTCTCGTCAATAAATGTTTTGAAACGTGTCTGCAGTGTCCAAGCATCCTTGACTACTGCATGTGAGTGTATGGGTTGCAGGGTCTACATACATAAGAGCCTAAACACATTCGCGCCTTCATTCGCACCCACACTCAGTTCATCATCCGCTCGCACTACACACCTAACAACATGTATACTGTCTTGGGCCAGTGATCACCTCAACAAGAGAAAAAGTACAGTTACATTTTTGGTGGACCAGTTACGTGGGCTCTTCTGATACATTTCTGGTGGACAGAGCGAGCAATTAACATTATTGATGACATTAATGTGGTCCAGAAATTTACATTTCATGGGGCTATTTTCGTGAGAAGGACAAGTACACCTTACATTTGTGGGTTTAAGCTGGACAGAGCGAGAAATTAACATTTCCGTGGACTTATGCTACATTTATTATGCCTCCAGTGTTGTCCAGAAATTTACATTTCTACATGTGCTACATGTCATGAGGAACAAAGTGGACAACTGAGAATAACACACATACTCTATGCTTTCAAGTTTTGTCTACACAGGACAGAAATAGGTCATCAACTGTTGACCCAGATAAACAGTGCGAGCATTTGTGTTATAATGCTACATAAACCACAACAGGACAAGTACTGAAGTTAACATCTAGGCATTTGCTACGTGGACCACAACTGCAAGTCGAGTCCCTTTTTGTAAACGGTACTGCTGGTCGTTTACACGTTTCAGTCAACAACAGACTTTTCTACGCCCGAGCATTCAAGCTACATTGTTCGAGGTCAAGTGTTTGTAAACAGTACGTGGAAATTGTAAACATTCGATGTGCAAGGCTCAAGATACGAGAAGGTCATAGTAACTTTATGTTCGTGAAAACCACTTCATGCTACAGTGGATCTGTCAATCAGTGCGCGCTTGACATTTTGTTTCTGTGTTCGCAAGGAGCAAGTTAGTTACTGTAATATCATGTGTGACTAAGCTTTATTTTGCAACACATTGAATTGATTGCTATTTATGTTAATTGTACTATTTTTGTGTATTTTTCTTGTGTTCTTTTGCGGGTTTTCGGTTGGTGGGTCTTACAGTAAATATGCCACTTAATCGAGGGTTACTGTAAGCGTTCTGTAGGGATTGCAATTTTCTTAATTGAAATTTGCTAGCGACTTTTGTTGCTATATTTTTTTTTTTAGCTGTGACGACATCAGTTAGTGTTGTTTTCGTTATTTTTCCGTTCTTTGATTTTCGATTAATTTTGTTTGTATCTGTTCTTCTCTCATTCCTTCCATTTATTTCTTTACACCTTTTCGTTTATAACAGTGTTGCCATTTGTCTTGTTTATTTTTCGCGGTCATCATTACACATTTGTGTAACATTTTCTTTACTTTTTGCTGTATTGTTTATTTGACTTCCGCGAACGTTTTCGGTCATTGTTCTGTATCTTTGTCTTTGTATTTATGATTGTACTACATTATTGTCATACACAGTCTACATACATACACTTGGTCATGTATTATTATTATTATTGATAAGGTACACTCTTCATATAGAGATTGTTAATAACATATTATTATATAACATATTTATACAAGTTCTTTGATAAAAGACTTGTTATCTCAAAGATTGAGTTAAGGTGAAATACATATTCAAGTTCTTAAAAAAAAAAAAAAAAGACTTGTGCCCATAGTGAGTGGGATATAAAGGAATTATTTTCCACAGGTACTCAAGTGATTTTTTGTTACATTATAAACAAGAGGACCATACAAGGTCTTTGTCTAAGACTAAGAGAGTGAAATAAAGTGAAGTGAGTATACAAGTCTAGCATTTCAGACTTGTCTCCCAATGATTGGGATATACAGGTAATTTCGTTAATTTTTTTCAGGTTACTGATCTCATTAGACAGAATGTCTACATTGGATTTCTTCATCCAGCAAGGGTTGACCCTTGGTAAGTCTGGTGATATATTGGAAGAATATTCATCTGCTCAATTCGCCATGGCATTAAGGTCAGAAGTATTGAAAACAGAAGCTGAACAAAAGAAAGCAGAAGCTGAGAATTTAAGATTGCAGATGCAATCAGATGAAAGAAAATTCCAGATGGAAATGAGAAAACAAGAAAAAGAGGCGGAGGCTGAAGAGAAACGGTTAGAAAGAGAATTTGAAGAGAGAAAACAGCGAAGTAAAGTCGAGCGGAAAAAGATAGAAGCTGAAATTAAAAAATTGGACAGAGAAGCTGACGAGATAAAACAGAAACTGGAAGCTAAGGAGAGAAAACAGAAGACTGGAAATGAGCTTCTGGATAAAAATAATGCTCTTACTGAGAAGCTTCAACATGAGAATAAAGCTCTTACTGATATATTAACAGAAATGAATTGTGAAAATCATATGCTGAAGTGTAAAGTGACGGCACTAATGGAAGATAATAAGAAACTTGGTGAATTCTCCGTTAAACAATCTCAACTGGAAAAGGAGAAAAATGAGTTAGAAGTTGAATTGAGCTTAATGAAGAACAATCTTCTTTGCAAAGAACAGGCTCTTATTGGTGAGCTAGAGCAAGTCAAAATAGACTATGATAATGTAAAAGCTCAGGCCGGACAAGACAAGGAGTCTTATAAAAGAACAATTCTGGAACTAAGTAATGAGGTGGATCTTCTGCGAAGTACTGCTATAAAGAAGAGTATGGAATCTCTGGAGGAGATGAAGATGTTTAAGAATAGGAAGGATACTGAGATTCAATCACTGCAACTGGAGTTAACACAGTTGACAGCAAACAAAGAAAAAGATAAGAAAGTTGATGAACTTAGGTCTACTCATCATAGTGCTATGGAAGCACTCAGACTTGAACTTGTTCAAGAGAAAGCTAAGGTTTTAGAAACTACATCTCAAAAGGAAAAGTTGAGTAACGATCTTAGAGATAGAATAGTTAAAGAGAAGACTCTAACTTCACAGTTAGATGACTTAAGGTTAGAGTGCAACAGACTTCATGTTAAAGTCAACGAAAGTGTTCATGAAGTTGTTTCTAGAGAGAAAGCTGTTGCAGAGGTGGGAATTGCAAAACTTCGCAACAGAATTGATGTTTTATTAGATATTGTTTTGGAGAATAGAATGTTATCTACTACCAAGGTGAATAGATTTAGACATAAAGCTAATGATCAATATTCTACAAATGCAAAGAGCCAGCCACATGCACTTGGTGCTCATGGTAATACTAAGCAATATGGGAACAAAATTTTTTGTGGGAAATATAGTTTCCCACGGAATAACAATACTGCCTCTAATGGGAGTTGGCGTCAGGCCAACAAAGGTAAATCAAGTTTGGATCACGGTGAGGACTTTGATAAGTATCATGTTAAGATTCCTCAGGGAAACCGTGCATCGAATTCCCAGATTCCTGATAAGTGGGTAAAAGAAAAAAAAACTGTTAGTACCCATCGTACTCAGCTCAGTCAGTACGATGTACCAGTTAAGCATATTGCTACAGGGAAAAATAGAAGCAACTTTATTAAGAGGAATAACCGTGATTGTGGACATTGCCAAACGCGTCCATCACGTGATGGTTCTTCTGTAAAGAATTGGAGGGAATTTAATTGTCCTCAACATGTTGATCCCAGTGACTATAGGAACTTTAATAAAAGTTACCAACCTGATAATAGTTTTTCTTGGAAAAAACAAAATCCATGTATGTCTTACTTCCCTCAAGAGAGAATAGACTTCTCATTTCATGGAAAGGTCCATACACTATAGTCTCCAAAATTTCCGATGTCGACTACATCGTCGATGTGGATGGAAAGCATAAAACCTTCCATATAAATATGCTAACAGAGTTTATTGAACGTCCAGACTATTTGCAGCCTATTTTCCAGGCGACGGACGACTCTCCAGTCCAACATGGTCACATCTCATCCCTGTCCGTTATACAGGATGAGGAAACTATTTTTTCGGACGTTAACTTACCTCTTCCTGCGATTCCACTGAATTCAACGGAATCGTGGAGGGACGTTACAATCTCTTCGAACTTGTCTTTTGAGGAGCAACGTCAAGTATCCTCTACGCTACAATCATATCAGGATGTCCTTACCGACATTCCTGGACACACAGATGTCATAGAACATGATATCATACTTACTGATCGTAATCCGATCAGAGTAAGACCATACCCAATACCTATTCATTTTCAAGCACAAGTCGAGAAAGAATTGGATGAAATGATTCAACTGCAAATAATTGAACCATCCACTTCAGCTTATTCTTCGTCGATAGTTATTGTTCGAAAGAAAGACAATAACATACGTCTTTGCGTTGACTATCGCAAATTAAATCAAGTTACGAAGTTCGATGCTGAACCTATGCCATTATTAGATGATCTACTTATTAGACTTTCTAAAGCTAAATTCTTTACTAAACTAGACTTGTCGAAAGGTTATTGGCAAGTCCCACTGACGGAACACGCCAAACCTCTCACTGCTTTTTCGACACCTAGGGGTCTGTTTCAATGGAATTTTATGCCTTTCGGGCTTATGAACGCCCCAGCGACTTTCGTGCGCATGATGCGACGAATTCTATCAGATCGTGCAGATGTCATCGCATATTTAGACGACATCTGTCTTTTCAGCGATACTTGGGAAGAACACTATTTGGGTCTAAAGGAATTGCTATCTACTCTACGTGAGCATAGTTTGACTGCAAAACCCTCTAAAGCTTTTGTTGGGTTTAGTGAAATTTCCTTCCTAGGTCATCGAGTTGGTCATGGTCTGTTGAAGACAGAGGACCAAAACATTTCGAAGATATTAAATATCTCGGTTCCGAAGACAAAAAAGCAAGTGCGTAGTCTCTTGGGATTGATACAATTCTATGGAAGATTCATTGAGAATCTGTCCTCCATTATGGCACCACTTTCATCGTTATTGAAAAAAGGTTCTCCTAATATGGTGCGTTGGTCCCAGGAATGCCAATCTTCATTGGATCAGGTTAAGAATTTGTTCTCATATCATCCTATCTTAAGACTACCAATGATTGATAAGACTTTTGTTCTTCGTAGTGATGCCTCTTCCACTGGGATTGGAGCGGCACTAATGCAGGAATATTCAGGAACTCTGCATCCTGTAATGTATATTTCTAGGAAGCTAAATGCGGCAGAAAGGAATTACTCGGTTTTAGACCGTGAATTGTTGGCTATGGTTTGGTCCATTCTTAAGCTACAAAGGTTCCTTCTGGGCGCGCATTTCTTTATGGAAACCGACCAAAAATCTCTTACGGCTATGCAAAGTAAGGATTTGAAGAGCTCGAGATCTACTCGTTATGCTATTGCTCTTCAGCCTTTCCATTTCACGGTGCGAGCTATCCGTGGTTCGGATAATGTGATGGCGGACATATTGTCCAGATGCCCACATGATTCCAGTTAAATCTTGTGTCCTAGTTTTTCCTGATACACTTTCGGACTTAGGTCTGTCTTTAATATCCTAATATGTTGTAATACAAATGTATTTGGATGATGTTTAGATAATTTAACAAATTTCATTTTGTCCATCCATCAGTGATATGTTGCTAATATAGCATTGTAATTCATGACATTTGTATATTGCTATAACTATAGTATTTAGTAATGTTTGATATATGATTGGTATTGCCAGCAACTTAGGTTTCTTTAATGGTACCCCCTTAGTTTGTTTGGCTTAAAGGAGATATTTTCTCCTATGTTGGGAGACGCTTTGTTTATGCGTCTATTGTACCTGATATTAGGTTCATTTTTTCATGAGCACATAAGTGATACTTGTGCAATCTTGCTCATGGACATATTAAAAAAAAAATTTCATTTTTTTTTAACAGGGGGGTGGTAGTAATATGTTGCTGTCATTTTTGACGGAGTCATCTGTCAAGTTATTTGCTTATGTTTTTATCATAAAAATAATTGTGTCTTTACCTGCGATGTCAGGTTGATTAGGGGTTGTCTTCCCTTGTTTATTCATTCATTGTGTTTGACCTTTAGGGTCAAAGGTAGACAGTTCGGGCGTATGCCCATGGGCAGGTTTTTTTTAAGCGGGAGTTGAGTTAGACTTCCGGCAAGCCGGGGAGTGTCATGGTTTCTGAAGGGACGAGAGTCCATTGTGTTTTTCGGGAAGAATCTTCGAAGTGACTGCACTGGCAGTTTTCCCCAGTGAATCTCTGTGCGTTGGAATGACAGCAGAGTTCCTTGTTAAGTTCTGTGGACTCGGTTACAGGTAATACCGACTTTTTCCATTACTATGCTTTCGGTAGCAGAACATGTTAGAAGATTGCCTAGTCTGTGAACTGCAGCTCACCGGTCCTCCATTACAGAACTTATTTGTTGTGCTCAAGGTAGCCATCCAAGACTATTAGTCTTCATACCATCCAGAAATCCAGTGACGAAGATATATTGTGGGAACCGCAGATTGGCGGAATTTATGTCTACAATAAGCATTACTGCAGGGTTGATGGTAACCTGCTTATCAGAAGTACACAGCCGACGTCAGAACGAGGCCTGTGTTTTCGGCTATTATACTACAGCCTGATAATGTGCAATTGGCGGGGAATGCCAAGTTGCACCTATGTGTCAAAGTGATTAAGGTATCTGACGCGTTTAGTCAGTAATCCCAGGGCGACGCCACGAACTGTCCTTATTGAAGAACATTGTATTGACCATGCACGAATATTCAAATGTTTACCAGCTTGCTGAATGCCTAATGTATACCTATCGATTTCCGGTCAGCATGACCTTGTTTACAATGACTGTTCCTGTTGATACCATGTGTGTTCTCGTCAATAAATGTTTTGAAACGTGTCTGCAGTGTCCAAGCATCCTTGACTACTGCATGTGAGTGTATGGGTTGCAGGGTCTACATACATAAGAGCCTAAACACATTCGCGCCTTCATTCGCACCCACACTCAGTTCATCATCCGCTCGCACTACACACCTAACAACATGTATACTGTCTTGGGCCAGTGATCACCTTCAACAAGAGAAAAAGTACAGTTACATTTTTGGTGGACCAGTTACGTGGGCTCTTCTGATACATTTCTGGTGGACAGAGCGAGCAATTAACATTATTGATGACATTAATGTGGTCCAGAAATTTACATTTCATGGGGCTATTTTCGTGAGAAGGACAAGTACACCTTACATTTGTGGGTTTAAGCTGGACAGAGCGAGAAATTAACATTTCCGTGGACTTATGCTACATTTATTATGCCTCCAGTGTTGTCCAGAAATTTACATTTCTACATGTGCTACATGTCATGAGGAACAAAGTGGACAACTGAGAATAACACACATACTCTATGCTTTCAAGTTTTGTCTACACAGGACAGAAATAGGTCATCAACTGTTGACCCAGATAAACAGTGCGAGCATTTGTGTTATAATGCTACATAAACCACAACAGGACAAGTACTGAAGTTAACATCTAGGCATTTGCTACGTGGACCACAACTGCAAGTCGAGTCCCTTTTTGTAAACGGTACTGCTGGTCGTTTACACGTTTCAGTCAACAACAGACTTTTCTACGCCCGAGCATTCAAGCTACATTGTTCGAGGTCAAGTGTTTGTAAACAGTACGTGGAAATTGTAAACATTCGACGTGCAAGGCTCAAGATACGAGAAGGTCATAGTAACTTTATGTTCGTGAAAACTACTTCATGCTACAGTGGATCTGTCAATCAGTGCGCGCTTGACATTTTGTTTCTGTGTTCGCAAGGAGCAAGTTAGTTACTGTAATATCATGTGTGACTAAGCTTTATTTTGCAACACATTGAATTGATTGCTATTTATGTTAATTGTACTATTTTTGTGTATTTTTCTTGTGTTCTTTTGCGGGTTTTCGGTTGGTGGGTCTTACAGTAAATATGCCACTTAATCGAGGGTTACTGTAAGCGTTCTGTAGGGATTGCAATTTTCTTAATTGAAATTTGCTAGCGACTTTTGTTGCTATATTTTTTTTTTTAGCTGTGACGACATCAGTTAGTGTTGTTTTCGTTATTTTTCCGTTCTTTGATTTTCGATTAATTTTGTTTGTATCTGTTCTTCTCTCATTCCTTCCATTTATTTCTTTACACCTTTTCGTTTATAACAGTGTTGCCATTTGTCTTGTTTATTTTTCGCGGTCATCATTACACATTTGTGTAACATTTTCTTTACTTTTTGCTGTATTGTTTATTTGACTTCCGCGAACGTTTTCGGTCATTGTTCTGTATCTTTGTCTTTGTATTTATGATTGTACTACATTATTGTCATACACAGTCTACATACATACACTTGGTCATGTATTATTATTATTATTGATAAGGTACACTCTTCATATAGAGATTGTTAATAAAATATTATTATATAACATATTTATACAAGTTCTTTGATAAAAGACTTGTTATCTCAAAGATTGAGATAAGGTGAAATACATATTCAAGTTCTTAAAAAAAAAAAAAAAAGACTTGTGCCCATAGTGAGTGGGATATAAAGGAATTATTTTCCACAGGTACTCAAGTGATTTTTTGTTACATTATAAACAAGAGGACCATACAAGGTCTTTGTCTAAGACTAAGAGAGTGAAATAAAGTGAAGTGAGTATACAAGTCTAGCATTTCAGACTTGTCTCCCAATGATTGGGATATACAGGTAATTTCGTTAATTTTTTCAGGTTACTGATCTCATTAGACAGAATGTCTACATTGGATTTCTTCATCCAGCAAGGGTTGACCCTTGGTAAGTCTGGTGATATATTGGAAGAATATTCATCTGCTCAATTCGCCATGGCATTAAGGTCAGAAGTATTGAAAACAGAAGCTGAACAAAAGAAAGCAGAAGCTGAGAATTTAAGATTGCAGATGCAATCAGATGAAAGAAAATTCCAGATGGAAATGAGAAAACAAGAAAAAGAGGCGGAGGCTGAAGAGAAACGGTTAGAAAGAGAATTTGAAGAGAGAAAACAGCGAAGTAAAGTCGAGCGGAAAAAGATAGAAGCTGAAATTAAAAAATTGGACAGAGAAGCTGACGAGATAAAACAGAAACTGGAAGCTAAGGAGAGAAAACAGAAGACTGGAAATGAGCTTCTGGATAAAAATAATGCTCTTACTGAGAAGCTTCAACATGAGAATAAAGCTCTTACTGATATATTAACAGAAATGAATTGTGAAAATCATATGCTGAAGTGTAAAGTGACGGCACTAATGGAAGATAATAAGAAACTTGGTGAATTCTCCGTTAAACAATCTCAACTGGAAAAGGAGAAAAATGAGTTAGAAGTTGAATTGAGCTTAATGAAGAACAATCTTCTTTGCAAAGAACAGGCTCTTATTGGTGAGCTAGAGCAAGTCAAAATAGACTATGATAATGTAAAAGCTCAGGCCGGACAAGACAAGGAGTCTTATAAAAGAACAATTCTGGAACTAAGTAATGAGGTGGATCTTCTGCGAAGTACTGCTATAAAGAAGAGTATGGAATCTCTGGAGGAGATGAAGATGTTTAAGAATAGGAAGGATACTGAGATTCAATCACTGCAACTGGAGTTAACACAGTTGACAGCAAACAAAGAAAAAGATAAGAAAGTTGATGAACTTAGGTCTACTCATCATAGTGCTATGGAAGCACTCAGACTTGAACTTGTTCAAGAGAAAGCTAAGGTTTTAGAAACTACATCTCAAAAGGAAAAGTTGAGTAACGATCTTAGAGATAGAATAGTTAAAGAGAAGACTCTAACTTCACAGTTAGATGACTTAAGGTTAGAGTGCAACAGACTTCATGTTAAAGTCAACGAAAGTGTTCATGAAGTTGTTTCTAGAGAGAAAGCTGTTGCAGAGGTGGGAATTGCAAAACTTCGCAACAGAATTGATGTTTTATTAGATATTGTTTTGGAGAATAGAATGTTATCTACTACCAAGGTGAATAGATTTAGACATAAAGCTAATGATCAATATTCTACAAATGCAAAGAGCCAGCCACATGCACTTGGTGCTCATGGTAATACTAAGCAATATGGGAACAAAATTTTTTGTGGAAATATATTTCCCACAGAATAACAATACTGCCTCTAATGGGAGTTGGCGTCAGGCCAACAAAGGTAAATCAAGTTTGGATCACGGTGAGGACTTTGATAAGTATCATGTTAAGATTCCTCAGGGAAACCGTGCATCGAATTCCCAGATTCCTGATAAGTGGGTAAAAGAAAAAAAAACTGTTAGTACCCATCGTACTCAGCTCAGTCAGTACGATGTACCAGTTAAGCATATTGCTACAGGGAAAAATAGAAGCAACTTTATTAAGAGGAATAACCGTGATTGTGGACATTGCCAAACGCGTCCATCACGTGATGGTTCTTCTGTAAAGAATTGGAGGGAATTTAATTGTCCTCAACATGTTGATCCCAGTGACTATAGGAACTTTAATAAAAGTTACCAACCTGATAATAGTTTTTCTTGGAAAAAACAAAATCCATGTATGTCTTACTTCCCTCAAGAGAGAATAGACTTCTCATTTCATGGAAAGGTCCATACACTATAGTCTCCAAAATTTCCGATGTCGACTACATCGTCGATGTGGATGAAAAGCATAAAACCTTCCATATAAATATGCTAACAGAGTTTATTGAACGTCCAGACTATTTGCAGCCTATTTTCCAGGCGACGGACGACTCTCCAGTCCAACATGGTCACATCTCATCCCTGTCCGTTATACAGGATGAGGAAACTATTTTTTCTGACGTTAACTTACCTCTTCCTGCGATTCCACTGAATTCAACAGAATCGTGGAGGGACGTTACAATCTCTTCGAACTTGTCTTTTGAGGAGCAACGTCAAGTATCCTCTACGCTACAATCATATCAGGATGTCCTTACCGACATTCCTGGACACACAGATGTCATAGAACATGACATCATACTTACTGATCGTAATCCGATCAGAGTAAGACCATACCCAATACCTATTCATTTTCAAGCACAAGTCGAGAAAGAATTGGATGAAATGATTCAACTGCAAATAATTGAACCATCCACTTCAGCTTATTCTTCGTCGATAGTTATTGTTCGAAAGAAAGACAATAACATACGTCTTTGCGTTGACTATCGCAAATTAAATCAAGTTACGAAGTTCGATGCTGAACCTATGCCATTATTAGATGATCTACTTATTAGACTTTCTAAAGTTAAATTCTTTACTAAACTAGACTTGTCGAAAGGTTATTGGCAAGTCCCACTGACGGAACACGCCAAACCTCTCACTGCTTTTTCGACACCTAGGGGTCTGTTTCAATGGAATTTTATGCCTTTCGGGCTTATGAACGCCCCAGCGACTTTCGTGCGCATGATGCGACGAATTCTATCAGATCGTGCAGATGTCATCGCATATTTAGACGACATCTGTCTTTTCAGCGATACTTGGGAAGAACACTATTTGGGTCTAAAGGAATTGCTATCTACTCTACGTGAGCATAGTTTGACTGCAAAACCCTCTAAAGCTTTTGTTGGGTTTAGTGAAATTTCCTTCCTAGGTCATCGAGTTGGTCATGGTCTGTTGAAGACAGAGGACCAAAACATTTCGAAGATATTAAATATCTCGGTTCCGAAGACAAAAAAGCAAGTGCGTAGTCTCTTGGGATTGATACAATTCTATGGAAGATTCATTGAGAATCTGTCCTCCATTATGGCACCACTTTCATCGTTATTGAAAAAAGGTTCTCCTAATATGGTGCGTTGGTCCCAGGAATGCCAATCTTCATTGGATCAGGTTAAGAATTTGTTCTCATATCATCCTATCTTAAGACTACCAACGATTGATAAGACTTTTGTTCTTCGTAGTGATGCCTCTTCCACTGGGATTGGAGCGGCACTAATGCAGGAATATTCAGGAACTCTGCATCCTGTAATGTATATTTCTAGGAAGCTAAATGCGGCAGAAAGGAATTACTCAGTTTTAGACCGTGAATTGTTGGCTATGGTTTGGTCCATTCTTAAGCTACAAAGGTTCCTTCTGGGCGCGCATTTCTTTATGGAAACCGACCAAAAAGCTCTTACGGCTATGCAAAGTAAGGATTTGAAGAGCTCGAGATCTACTCGTTATGCTATTGCTCTTCAGCCTTTCCATTTCACGGTGCGAGCTATCCGTGGTTCGGATAATGTGATGGCGGACATATTGTCCAGATGCCCACATGATTCCAGTTAAATCTTGTGTCCTAGTTTTTCCTGATACACTTTCGGACTTAGGTCTGTCTTTAATATCCTAATATGTTGTAATACAAATGTATTTGGATGATGTTTAGATAATTTAACAAATTTCATTTTGTCCATCCATCAGTGATATGTTGCTAATATAGCATTGTAATTCATGACATTTGTATATTGCTATAACTATAGTATTTAGTAATGTTTGATATATGATTGGTATTGCCAGCAACTTAGGTTTCTTTAATGGTACCCCCTTAGTTTGTTTGGCTTAAAGGAGATATTTTCTCCTATGTTGGGAGATGATTTGTATCCTCTTCAGACGCTTTGTTTATGCGTCTATTGTACCTGATATTAGGTTCATTTTTTCATGAGCACATAAGTGATACTTGTGCAATCTTGCTCATGGACATATTAAAAAAAAAATTTCATTTTTTTTTTACAGGGGGGTGGTAGTAATATGTTGCTATCATTTTTGACGGAGTCATCTGTCAAGTTATTTGCTTATGTTTTTATCATAAGAATAATTGTGTCTTTACCTGCGATGTCAGGTTGATTAGGGGTTGTCTTCCCTTGTTTATTCATTCATTGTGTTTGACCTTTAGGGTCAAAGGTAGACAGTTCGGGCGTATGCCCATGGGCAGGTTTTTTTTAAGCGGGAGTTGAGTTAGACTTCCGGCAAGCCGGGGAGTGTCCTGGTTTCTGAAGGGACGAGAGTCCATTGTGTTTTTCGGGAAGAATCTTCGAAGTGACTGCACTGGCAGTTTTCCCCAGTGAATCTCTGTGCGTTGGAATGACAGCAGAGTTCCTTGTTAAGTTCTGTGGACTCGGTTACAGGTAATACCGACTTTTTCCATTACTATGCTTTCGGTAGCAGAACATGTTAGAAGATTGCCTAGTCTGTGAACTGCAGCTCACCGGTCCTCCATTACAGAACTTATTTGTTGTGCTCAAGGTAGCCATCCAAGACTATTAGTCTTCATACCATTGTTGTAGCCGTTTATGGTAATGGTGTTGGTCTTCACAACGCGAATGGCAAACTGAACGAAAATGTCAACAAACTGTTCTGTAAAACGGACTACAACAGGTAGTGTTTGAACTGATCACTCGATGGTAAACTGGGCAGTACATAAGTCAGTGATTGCTGGACATATAGTTTATTGACATGGCACATACGAAGAAACGATACGATCATAGTTATAGGTTATAGGTACAAAATGTCATACTTTGAAGTTGCTGATCATTCTTAGTTATTCTTCAAGTGATTAAGTCTTATCAACACCCACAACAATCTATTCAGCTATTGGGTTCGGAATCGGCTAACCTCTCTTTACATTCATGCCACGACTTTGGCATTGAAGCATGTACGGCATTTAAAACATGTGCATAAGGTAATCAATATAACTTCTTCCACTCGTAGGAATTCTTCAAGTGATTAAAATCTTAAAGGCAAGCGACTCTGTAGATCCATTCTAGGAATAACAAATTCCCGCTAGACTAGCAGTAGAGCGGCCTTTTCATAATGCATTAAAATACGAAGTGGGGCGATAACTTACGTGACATAACTGCTATTGGCTTCGACCTGAAGACCAATACAGATCACTAGAATAAATGGCTTCCTTCAACATGCCATTGAAATACACAATATAAAATTACAATCATGGACACAAGCAAGTGCCATGTTGCCACTTCGAAAACCTGACGTCATAAACCACTCAACTAGGTTACACGTGCGTTCCAAAGCAACACTCACTGCTTTGTGCACGTCAGTGCGTGAATCAATCGAACGCTCAAACAATATAACTACATAAAACTGGTGCGTACATTTGGCAGGACCGAAGACTACCCCCTTAGGTAATAAATGTACGTAACAGCTCCCTTATTACCTCCCCTTAAAAAAATTAATCCCATTAATTTTTTTCGAACTAATTACTCGAGAGAGGTGAGTCAAAACTACAACAAGATTTATGACATGCATAAAATTATCATATTAAGAAGAGAAAATTTAAAATAAATCAATATAACTAAATGATAGTATGCATTAAAGCACACATCCACCATCGACCTACTTTGGAACGATGTGGTAATATTCGAAGTAAAAAGAAGTTGAAAATGAAAATGAAAATGAAAAATCAACAAAAAAGATGATAATAAAATTCAACTAAGTTTTTCAAAAGAAAATCGAAACATATGATTTCAAAAAATGAAAATGAACAGCAACACTGATGATAATCAATGATAAAAGAATCAGTGAAACAGAAAATTTTGAAATACAATGTGCAAAAATGAAGCAATGCAAAATTAAACACTTTAAGAAGCAACGCATCTACTGTTATCTAGCACTAGTAAGTTTGACTAGTTATCTAAAAGTGAAATATCATGTAGTGGTATACGTGACTACACGTATTGCGAGACACTAATAACGTTAGTAGATGTGTGATTTATAAACAATCAAATTGATTAAATTGAATTAATCTAATTCTAGTACTTAATTACACATAAATAAATAACTAGTAATTTATTCTAAGTAATTCTAATTTCAGTCATTGTGAATATTCGTTCAGAACTATTTAGAGTCAACAAGAATATGTTCCTAATGTTCCATGCACGAAATAAGTTTACGAACACGATATGTAGTGTAATATGTTCCATAACACTAACGAATGTCTATTTGTTGCTTTTTACCAATGTTTCCATACAAAAAAAAAATGTTACTTTAATATCACTGTTCCCGTTCTAACAAAAAGTTACTTCACAAGAAAAGTCATGTTATAATCCAGGAGTAACTATATTCTGAAAGTTATATTTATACGAATACTGTAGAACTACATATAGTATCCACAGATGTACAATCAATGACACTGTACAAAGTTATTCATGTTTCGGTGAGGACGTTTCTCCATCTAAAAGTGGTTTAGTTTCACCAAGTTCACTAGGGCATCTTGAAAGACAGTCTGCAAACACATTCTGCACTCCAGGAATAGCTCGTATCTCAAAATGGAACGGTTGTAGAGCTATAGCATAACGCGCTGACTTTGATGACTTAACGTTTCCTGTGTTCAGTGCTGTAAGAGCTTTCTGGTCGGATTCCACCACAAAGTGTGATCCGAGGAGATAACGATCCAGTTTTGTGATCGACCAGACAAGAGCAAGGAGCTCTTTGTCCAGAACGGAATACTTCATCTCGCTCGTCGTAAGCTTTCTGGATACGTACATAATAGGAAATAAGGTGCCTCCGTATTCCTGCATTATAACTGCCGCGATAGCGTAGGAAGAAGCATCACTGCGAAGAACAAAGGTGAGATCTTTGTTAGGCAACCTTAAAAAAGGCTTATTTGAAAAAAATTGTTTGATATAATCTAACGCCGTTCGGTGATCCTGCGACCACTTTATTACATTAGGTGTGCCTTTCTTCAGTAACGAAGAAAGAGGTGCAGTTATAGTAGACAAATGAGGGATGAATTTAGAATAAAATTGTATTAGCCCTAGGAGTGACCTCACTTGTTTTTTTGTCTTAGGTGCTGAAATGTTTAAAATTTTTGAGACGTTACTGTCTTCTGTATACATTAAACCGCGACCTATGCGGTGACCAAGAAATGAGATGTCATGAAAACCGACAAAAGCCTTTGAAGGTTTTGCTGTTAAGTTATAATCCCGTAAGGTAGAAAGTAAAGATTTTAAACCTTGAATATGTTCATCCCAAGAGTCACTGAAAAGACAGATGTCATCTATATATGTAATGACATCGGGACGATGAGACAATATGCGACGCATCATGCGTACAAAGGTAGCTGGCGCATTCATTAGACCGAATGGCATAAAATTCCATTGAAAAAAATTCATGAGAACTAGAAAAAGAACAAATAACCAGTACAAGAAAGAAATGATGACTGCATAGGCTGAGTCATCAAAGAATGTGATATCAAAATTCAATATAGTAGGTTACTATCTGCGTGACGCAGAATCGGGAACCAATTGTAATCGGAGAGAATGGTGGTGGAAATATACACCATTGTTCCGCTCGATAGCCATGCGAGCGTCTCTATTGGTCCTAAAAGTAACCACGGCGTAACCATACCTGTTATTGATATGAGGTAACAGACGCACGAACCTAACGTCTGCCGTGTGGTTGAGAAAATCTCCTAGTGCCTGCCAAGTAGTTCGTTGTGGCAGATTTTGCACAAGGATGGTGCGAGAAGATGCACCTCTACCAATATAAGTGGTACCATTATCACAAGAGTGGGAGTAAGGTTGATGAGTAACCTTAGTCCTTTGAGGTAAATTATAATATTTATTATTTCTACATGTAGAATTATTGTTCTTAAATGTACCATACCCCTGTAATTGAGTATTATTACTTATGCCAGACAAAGGTGTAGGTGTACGGCATGTCGTAGACACCTGCTTGCTAGGCAAAGTTAAAACCTTATTGACAACCTTATTGGTTTTAGTTTTCTCACCTGAGTTACAACTATTATTTTTATTAGGAACATCCTTTCCTTTTTTTACAAACTTAACCTTTTTCTTACGATCAGTTGACTGTTGATCAATTCGAGGGAAGGTATATGACTTACTAGTCTTTAAAGGTTGCGTTAAAACCTTAATATCATTCTTAAGAATGGAAGCATGTCGTAAAGGTTGTAATCCATTAGCCACAGTGGCATAATGAACCATGGAATCATTTTCACTACTAGATTCCGATACATTAGCATTACCCAACATGTTAATAGCATGTGCATGTGACACAACTCTAGGTATAGACTTAAATGCATAGGCATCCTGTATATGCTGCTTTTCCCATTCAGCAATTTGCTGTGGGGTACACTCTTTAATACCATGTATGCGACCCAGTATTACATCACAAATTGGGTTAGGCAGAAGACATGCTTGGATCTTTCCTGTAAAGAAAGGAGTATGAAGATCAATAATAGCAGTGGGAAATGTTTCAATTGTGCCACCAAATGTTACACATTTGACAACCCGGCCCGTGGCACAACTTGGGTTGATCAGCGAAGTCCGGACACCGATTGTTGTACAACCTGAGTCAAATAGGAGAGAGCATGAAATATTATTGACAAATCCCTTGTGAAACTTAAGAGAGCCCTGTCCCTGGTGTACTGACGCAGCAGTGGCTGTACAGACTGCAGGCAGGCTAGGCAAGGTATGTCCGCAACGCAGCGTCGTGATCGCCTTAGGCTGGAAAAGAGTCGAGCATTCTGGACAGTCTTTCACCTGGGAACAATCTAGAGAACAAGACATAGCATTGTGAGTTTCAGCTACTTTACCCTGTTCAATGTTAGCCTGTGTATCATTAAAAGCAACATTAGAATGTCTACCTGTATTATTCGACGATCTATCTCGTCGGCGCGATCGATTGTGATTTTTGTCATTAAAATTGCCATAATTGTCGTTTCTGCTAGAGTTAAAATTTGGATTAGTCCGATAATTTGTAGAATGATCGTTATGATGTTGGTTAAATGGTTTATTTCCAAAAAATTGTCTGTTTTGCGGACCCTGAGACCTTGATCTCCAGTTTTGTTTATTATTATGTCCTTGATTATTTTTAAAATAATTGTTACCAAAATCTCGCGATCTGTGAGTTTGGTTCCAAGAAACATTAAATGGAGCAGATTGTTGAAATTGCTTCCCTTTGTAAAAGTTATCATTGTTAAAATTATGATTATTTCCCTTATTGACATACCTGTCAGCACTAAAAGAACGATTGCGTGGAAAATTGTTTTGTTGTGCTGCAAAAGCAACAGGCAATTCATTCTTTATCTGCGCATTACTCAGATCCATGTTTGGGTGAGCAGTGCAGAAGTTTTTCGCATGTTCTTCTAAGTTTTTTATTGATAAAGGTTTCCGTTCGTGTAAAAATGCGAGAAATGTAGGATTTACAGACGAAAGTACCTTATCGCGCATCATTAAATCAAAGAGACCCTCATATGACTTTTCAATTTTGGATAATTCGATCCATCTTTCTAATGTTAGTCGTATTTGTGACAGAAAATCACTAAAATTTCTGCTAGATTGAGGTAGTAATGTATGAAATCTTAATCGATATTGGTCTTCTGTCATTTGGAATTTTTGCAGAAGTGCCGCTCTAGAGCATTATAGTCATTTTTCTCACCAATGCTGGTGGTATGATAAACTGCTAATGCATCTCCTGTAAGTAATCTGGATAAATATGTACAGTATAGAGCTTTATCCACGTTATAAGACACACAAGTGGCCTCAAACCTATCTAGGAAGAATATCACGTCATCAGACGGGGGATTAAATTTTGGCAATTTAAGGTTAATCTCCTTAAAATGATCCTGTCTGGATGAAGTGTGGCTTTCAAAAGTTCTCTGAGAATTAGATTCCTGAGTTAACCTAAGTCTCTCATATTCTGACTCTGCTAATTTCAGTTCATGCTGTCGTTTTTTCTCATTCTCTTCCCTCTCAAGCTGAAGTCGTAATGTATTTTGTTCAGCTATTAATCTTCTTTCTTCCATTTCCTTCTGTTTATTTTGCATTTCCTTTTCTTTAACTTCCATTTCTTTATTAAGTAGTCTTTCTTTTTCTGCCGCATCTCTTTTAAATTGCTCTTCAGCCTCGAATTTTTTCTGTTCGGACTCACGCTGAAATCGTTTCTCTTCTAATTCAGCGGTCAATCTCATTTTTTTCTCATTCTCCTCCGCCTCAATTCGTTTTTGATCTGCCTCAAATTTCATCTTCTTCTCATGTTCCTCAGCCTCAATCCGTTTTTGATCTGCCTCAAATTTCATCTTCTTCTCATGTTCCTCAGCCTCAATCCGTTTTTGATCTGCCTCAAATTTCATCTTCTTCTCATGTTCCTCAGCCTCAAATTTTCCAAACGTAAAGTTTCCAATCTTCTCTGATCAGCTTCTATTTCTTGAGCTTTCTTATATTCTGACAGTGCAAATGCTTTAGCTTCATCAGGAGCCATCTGAAGAGCTTTTGCTTGCTTAATGAAATAGTCTAAGGTAGCCATTTCAATATTATTATGTAATAATACTACTTAAAAGTGTTACTACAACTAGTGTTCTTCGTTCCTGTTCTAGAACGGTAAAATCAATTTATATAATAGGCAATAATATTAATAATTAATAATGTAATTTATAACATGTAATGGTGTGAAAGCAGTAATGTGACAGACAATAGCACAATAATGACACGACAAGATATTTAAAACAAACGAAGACGTTCGCAGAAATCCAATTAAAATAAAATGAGAAACTGAAATGGAATGTCGTAAAGAATTACGATGATAACTGCGATTAAATAATGCACAAGACAATTGACAACACAGTGTAAAAAACATAGGTTTTGTAAAAAACTAAACGACAGGAAAGGTGAGATGGACAATAATCACATACAAAATTCATCATAAAACTAAGGCACAAGTAAAAATAGCTACCAAAAACAACAATTAAACGTGACGAAACAGCTAAATAGATAGTATTATAAGAAGCAACTAGCGATCGGAACTTCGGCAAGGTTTCTAGCCTTGTACCGGAACTATCGCTCAATTGAAACTTACAAAATGATCCCTACAGAACGTCTGAAGAAGAGCCCGAATTGGCTTCGAGATGGATCTCGTTCGTCAGATCTACCTCCCAACCTCCCGCGAAGAATACACAACATATAACACATAACACGGAAAATATAAAAGTGGACATAATCAATTTAGGCACAGCTAATAGTAATAAAGTGTATAACGGATACAAGTTATACTTAGCTCGCGTGCAGGTAAAAATCAAAGTGCCTCGTCCCCGTGTATGTACGTTAGAGGATGCAATACTTCGCTCTGCGTATATCAAACTAGCTCGCACGTAGTACTGACGAAGAGGTGAGTAAGGCAGTCAGTCACTGTACAACCGGAAGTGAAGGTTGATAGATGACCTTGAGAATCTTGTAACGGTCAGTTGATTATGATTCATGTTGACAACAAGTTCCAACTTGACGATGATGTCGCCTTGAAAGTACACATTCTATTTTCAAACGATTAATTTGCTTGAGTAAGATCCGTTGAAATACTGAATTTCAAACCACGCTGGCGCACCAATCACTGTTGTAGCCGTTTATGGTAATGGTGTTGGTCTTCACAACGCGAATGGCAAACTGAACGAAAATGTCAACAAACTGTTCTGTAAAACGGACTACAACAGGTAGTGTTTGAACTGATCACTCGATGGTAAACTGGGCAGTACATAAGTCAGTGATTGCTGGACATATAGTTTATTGACATGGCACATACGAAGAAACGATACGATCATAGTTATAGGTTATAGGTACAAAATGTCATACTTTGAAGTTGCTGATCATTCTTAGTTATTCTTCAAGTGATTAAGTCTTATCAACACCCACAACAATCTATTCAGCTATTGGGTTCGGAATCGGCTAACCTCTCTTTACATTCATGCCACGACTTTGGCATTGAAGCATGTACGGCATTTAAAACATGTGCATAAGGTAATCAATATAACTTCTTCCACTCGTAGGAATTCTTCAAGTGATTAAAATCTTAAAGGCAAGCGACTCTGTAGATCCATTCTAGGAATAACAAATTCCCGCTAGACTAGCAGTAGAGCGGCCTTTTCATAATGCATTAAAATACGAAGTGGGGCGATAACTTACGTGACATAACTGCTATTGGCTTCGACCTGAAGACCAATACAGATCACTAGAATAAATGGCTTCCTTCAACATGCCATTGAAATACACAATATAAAATTACAATCATGGACACAAGCAAGTGCCATGTTGCCACTTCGAAAACCTGACGTCATAAACCACTCAACTAGGTTACACGTGCGTTCCAAAGCAACACTCACTGCTTTGTGCACGTCAGTGCGTGAATCAATCGAACGCTCAAACAATATAACTACATAAAACTGGTGCGTACATTTGGCAGGACCGAAGACTACCCCCTTAGGTAATAAATGTACGTAACAACCATCCAGAAATCCAGTGACGAAGATATATTGTGGGAACCGCAGATTGGCGGAATTTATGTCTACAATAAGCATTACTGCAGGGTTGATGGTAACCTGCTTATCAGAAGTGCACAGCCGACGTCAGAACGAGGCCTGTGTTTTCGGCTATTATACTACAGCCTGATAATGTGCAATTGGCGGGGAATGCCAAGTTGCACCTATGTGTCAAAGTGATTAAGGTATCTGACGCGTTTAGTCAGTAATCCCAGGGCGACGCCACGAACTGTCCTTATTGAAGAACATTGTATTGACCATGCACGAATATTCAAATGTTTACCAGCTTGCTGAATGCCTAATGTATACCTATCGATTTCCGGTCAGCATGACCTTGTTTACAATGACTGTTCCTGTTGATACCATGTGTGTTCTCGTCAATAAATGTTTTGAAACGTGTCTGCAGTGTCCAAGCATCCTTGACTACTGCATGTGAGTGTATGGGTTGCAGGGTCTACATACATAAGAGCCTAAACACATTCGCGCCTTCATTCGCACCCACACTCAGTTCATCATCCGCTCGCACTACACACCTAACAACATGTATACTGTCTTGGGCCAGTGATCACCTCAACAAGAGAAAAAGTACAGTTACAGGTACTATTTAAAATTAGGGTAATGGTCATGAAATTAATGTTGAAGCTTGTTTAACATAATGGTTTTAAAAATTTCAAACGTTAATTTGAGGTTAGGCGGGGGGCGGGGGGGGAGGGCGGGGGGGGGCAATATATGGTATTGCACTGGGCGGCAAAATTCCTGCAGGGAACAGATGAGTTAATGAATTAATATTTGAATGAGTCTGAATTGACATGTCACTTTTTTGCAGCCAATACACTTACTTACTTAGTCGTTCCCCTTCTACCGTGAGGTGTAGAGGTTTGGAAGAGAGAGCGCCAGACTATCCTATCGGCTGTCTTCCTCCTGGCCTGGTTCAATTCTAGTCCTCAGTCCTTCAAAGATTGTCTAATGTTGTCCTCCCAGCCGAATCTGGGTCATCATGGTGGTCTGGATCCCTGGCTCTTTGTTTCCCATGCTTGTCGTGGTAGCTGGTCTTTTCCTATTCTGCAGACATGGCCAAACCATCTTAGTTGGGACTGTTCTACTTGGGTCTGCAGGGGGTAGGATTTTAGGCCTTGACGTATCGTCTGGTTGCGGACCATGTCTCTTCTTGTTACCTCAACCACCTTCCTAAGATACCTCATTTCTGAGGTTTGGATCTGGCTTTTGTGGGTTGTTGTCATCGCCCATGACTCGCATCCATATGTCAAGACTGGGACACAGGTAGAGCGGTATGCAGCCATCTTCGTTTTCTTAGCAACCTCTCTCTTGCTGAGGAATCCTCGATTTATGGCCTGAAAGTCTCCTAGCTGCTGCTTTTCGAGTGGCCAACTCTTCTTTCGTGCCTCCCTTTCGGTCTATAATAGCTCTGAGGTATTTAAAGTGGTCGACCTTGCTCCAGGACCTGTTCTCCCAGCTTAATCTGTTGTCTTCTTTCTTCTCATGATATCACCATGGATTTTGTTTTAGAGCTGCTTATGACCATCCCTCTCTTCTCCAGCTCTTCCTTCCAGACTTGCAGGTTGGATTGGAGATGTGCCTCTGATTTAGCAATCAGGGCAACATCATCTGCAAATGCCAGCTCTGAAATAGAGACCTCTCTCATCTTTCAGTACCCCACTGAATACTTTCTTGTTCTCTCCTTACATGCCTTGATGACATCGTCCATGAGGAGTATGAAAAGATAAGGTGACAGGATATCACCTTGTTTTACACCAGTGGTGGTCCTGAACTCTTCTGACTTATGGTTTGCTGTCCTCACATAATTTCTGCAAGACTTGTAGAAGCTCTGTATAGCATGGATCAGAGGTGCTGGAATGTTCTTCCTTGCCAAACAGTCCCAAAGTTTGCTCCAGGGGACCCTATCAAACGCCTTTTCCAGATCTATGAAACAAAGATGGATCTCACTCTTATACTCAAGGGCCTTTTCACTCAGCTCCAGATGACATAAAGATGGAAGAACTGAAGGCAGCACTGGAGAAAATCAAGATGGGCAAAGCAGCAGCAGGGCATGATGGTATAACACCAAAAATGGTTAAGTACATGGGAGCATCAGGCGAGCTTTTACTCTTAAGGATCCTACAGGCAGCGTGGTACAACAAGACCATACCAAAGGATTGGGAGATTGCCATCATAACACCAATTTTCAAAAAGGGTGACAATCGACAATGTGGAAACCATAGAGGCATATCCCTTCTCAGTGTCCCTGGTAAAATCTACTCTAGAATCATAGAGCAACTCCGATGCCTAGCTGAGCCACAATTGGATGAGGTCCATTGTATTAAACGATGTTCTTATTAACAGTAATGTCCCTTCAATCAGTTGAAAATCATCATGTAATGTTTTCATAGAATGCAGAAATCCATCCGTGAATCTGTCCATGATTGTTGTCCCTTCATTAATGTAAAACGCAAAATCCATAAGTCATGAACACTCGTAGTGACTTAATCGAAATGATTTCCATTCGAAATCTCCTTGTAACTTCCCTTGAAAATTTGTGCGATTTTCTTGTAGAAGTTACGTCCCTTGAAAATCTGGAAGCAAATATTAAATCACCATATTTGCGTGATTAAAAAACGTTCAGAAATGACACAACTAAAACCATTTCATAAATGTTGTGTCTGTTAGTCTGTAGTTGAACTGTGCATATGGACATGACTGCATAATGTTTCTCTGAAGTGTCCTACGTCCATAGATATACAACAAGTATAGAGTGATGCAGAAATCAGCATCATCAAGTGGCTCTGCAGGTAGCTTTGACATAAAATCACTCTAATAACTGCACAATCCCTTTTGTGTCCTTAGATTACGTGGTTTATGACATGATAAGTTCCTGTACAGGAGAATTCAATGTACCATAAGTCTTGAAGCATTAAAATCTTGAGCGGGATAATTCAATGTACCTTTACAATATAGTGTTACGCTCTGGAACAGGATATCCCCGTGTAATGTGAACTATATTGAATCTCGTGCATCATCTGGACTGGTTGAGTTTCTAGATGATGTAGTATCTTTGACACATTTGGAAAGAACATCAGCAACAACAGTGAGGCTGCCTTTTATAGCTCTTATAGTATTGTCATAGGGCTGGAGAGCTAATGATTCCTTCGCTGCCTTTTGATTTGTGAAGCGGGCTGTCTGCATATATGCCAGAGCCTTCTGGTCTGTCTCTAGAGTGAAGTGGGCTCCTATAAGATATCTTTGGAGTTTGTTGAAAGCGAAGACCATTGCCAGTAGCTCTTTTTCCACTACAGAATAACGTTGCTCAGTAGGCGACAGTTTTCTGCTCACATATAATGTAGGATGTAATGATTGATTTGCATCAATCAGGTTCCTTTAATGACAGGAACAAATAAGGCCCTGCGCTGCAAAATATTTGAATCAGAAGCCTCTCTTAGTACAGCAGACAATAATGTGCCGCCATCTTAAAAAAAAATTGACCAAGGCACGACTTGCAAGCGACGTCTGTCCTTCTTTAAATACACTGTACTTGAAAACATGGATCAACAACCCGGCTTGGTCCCCACCTCTTCTTGTTGTGGGTTAATTTATTGTAGTGATACTTGATCTCTGCGAGAGGTCCATCCCATAACGCTGCTTCTACTTGAACTGATTAACCACGGCATGTCCATATGCCGGTCTCCATTTTTAATATATAACTGGTACAGTACCATAAGTATATGAGGAGGAGTGCAGTAAGACAGGGTAAAAGGGTAGAATGGATGAACAAAAAATGTAATACGTCTTACTAGGAGAAAGAACAGGAAAAAAGCCTACCTGTAGCCACATGCCTTCATCAAAGACAGACAAATAAAAAACAGAAGGGAAAGAAAGTGAGAAGTTAGTGGAAAACATAAAAATAAAAACACTCCAATATGTCACGTTAGTATTAAAATGTCACCATTAAAAATGACCTCATTAAGATGATGTAATCATTACACTTCACCTCTCCAATACTAGGATCTAGAATTCTCATGGTGTTGTAGTTGTTGTTTAACTAAGGCTGCTGAGCTTTTTGTTCTTTTGCAGCCAATACCAAGTTGAAGAGTTCTTGGTATTATCTATACAGTAGATCTAGGCTTTTCTGCCATTCCAAAAAATGGTTGAGTTGAAGTCATGAGCTCCAGTTTCATTTACATTTAAAGAACCATCACATCTGGTCCCAAGGTAGGAGGAAAAATTGTGTGGCATACTGTGCATTTCCCGCCATCCAAGAGGGCTCTCCAAATATGCAGAGCTAAAATACTGTGCTCTGGTTGTGGGTGTCACGAAGTGGATTTAAGTTTATAGAGTTTGTCTGAGTGTAAAGACAAGACACTAGTATGAGAAAGTCTGAGAAGATAGATTTGTATGAGAATGACAGTGAATGTGGAAAAATGAGACTTATAGCTTCGAGGGTGAGAACCTAGATTGACTCTCCCTCGCCACTCGCGACTTATTTAAGAGCTAAAGACTCACCACCTCTGACTACCATAAAAGAGATAAGGTTTCACTAAACGTCCACAGACACAACTATACAGACAAGCATATACGTACATTATAGTTATAGAGACTGATCCAATATACAGTTTATAGTTTATTTACACAACAAAATAAATAATACATCAAAATAAATAACGTGCGATGGTCGCACACCTGAAAAGAACCAAAACGATTAAAATGACATATAATATAACCTAACCCTTTCATCCACTCTTTCTACCTGTATGAAAAAAAGAATTAAGATTACCCACACTGTACTTGGTGAGGTCTCGAAGTACGAGCCACCACTCCTAACTATCCTATTAATAATTTTAAAAAATCTAATACCACTGTCCGGCTGCAGATGTAACTGTCCACACAAATCTGAATGACTATCTAATGTCCTACACTGCTAAATCCCAAGCACTGATCCACTAACGGACTTCTTCAGTACAACCTCAGAGGCTGTCCTCTGCTCTGACTGACTCTATAAATTCTGTCTCTCCTCTGTTTCTGCTCAGTGTCTCTTTGACACCCTTGGTTTCTACTGAGAGGCTCCTCCGCTACGCCCCTCCTCTCATTTAGTTTTCTGGAAAGGAATGATAACCCTTTCTCCTTCCTTGACTACTGCTGATGACGACTTCTGAAATAATGATGAGGTACTTGACTTGGGAGATATATGCTTTGCTGCTGCTGACACTTCTTTGACTTGCCCAGTTACCCCTCTTCGGGTTTAGGACAACGACATTATTATGGTCGTGAAGAAAAAATTACAACGACCCCAGGCAACGCGCCTAATTGAGTGTGTTATAAAGAGCTCAGAGCTCTGGATTTTAAGGAAAATCCCGTTCCCGCTGAAGAATGCTTCAATGCATGAGAACGTATTTCTTTTCTTTCGCCTCTGGTGATATTTCGCGCTCTCGGCTTCTGAGATGCCAAATTGCCGTTGGTAAATTGTAGGGCTGGTTACACCCAACTAATGTGCCGTGAAAATTCTGTGAAGCAAAATAATAACAACAGATAAACAACACATCAAATTATACTCATCTCTAACACATAAACACCTTAATTAAACATCTCCCATCTTTCCCCTAATTAACACCGCTCCCCTACACAACTAAGCACAGCGATAAATAAATATTTATGCCCCAAAAGTCAGACTACAATTCACTTCCATTCTCTTTTCTCTACCCCGTTTCAATGTAAATATCGGTCTGGTAGGAAAACTCCCTGACACGGGCTGACCTAAATCTTTTGTTACGCCCGTCTAGCCTACGGCGTCAAAACAATTCATGCTATGAAGCGAACCATTCCACGCCAAAATTCCTAGGCCTACTTTCTACAAGTGACTCAGGAATTATAAAATTAACACAATATAAACACACCATCTAGGAATTATTACATCCCCTGTCAGTAATATTAATTACACCCCTACCTTCTGACTACCAGAGGTTATTAATTAAACACAAGTAGTAAATACACAAATTCCTACGCTCTCTCAGAAATGTTAATTTCACACCTTATCGTCCAACTACATTACCGAATTAATACCCCATTAAATAAAGTACACATGTAATTAACATACACAAAATACGCTAGTGTATATATTTTACACATTATCATAATCAAAATGCGGTTTACACCGTCCTCAGATTTCATATTACATAGCACCAGTTAACTTAGCATTTATCCTCACACAGTTAATATCGCAAAACCATTTACACCAATCATAGATACTGCTACTATCATAGAAAGAATTTTATGCACCACTTACATTTATTTTACTTCTACAAGATAGCAATTGATGGCACTTCACGCTAACAAAATTAAATTAATAAGTAAATGACATACTGTTACCACTTGTTTTATGATTGTGGAAGGTTATTGATTTTTTTAGCATCGTGCTATTAGATGTTTGCGAATGGTTTGGGCTGTGAAAAAAGTTACAGTTCATAAATGGACTCCAATGACTGGTTAATTTGGGTCCACAACTACAGGCACATTTATTTACGTAAACAGACTTCCAAGTTCATGGCAATATAATTCGATGCATAATATGAGTAATTTGAAAGCTCCTACAGTCCTTCATAGAACGTCACATATCTGGAATATTTACTAGCGGTGCCATCATGGAATCACCGAAGTATCGAAAACCAGACATGGAGTTAATATAATAAAATTGCTCCTGCAATACTTCTCTGTAAATAAATCTTCGAACTCAAATACTTATGTTCGGCATCTTCCTTGATTTATGTGGCGACCTTCGTAAAACATATATAGCCACGTAGGATAAATAATTAATCTTCAATTCTTAGGAGCAACAGCTTCGATGTCTTCTCTGGACGGAATCTACAATGAAAGGCCCCGGCTAACGGTCTGCATTAATTAGTGCAGCACCAAATCTACGTCATCATATCTAAGTGATGTTCATTTACCATACATAAAAGTGCATAAACATATCATGTTGGCCACAAATAGAATTGTTAGCGCGAAGATTAACTGATAATAAAACTAATCGTGGTCAACACGTAAAAGACATTATAAATCTTCCTTAACACATACCCAATACTTGAATTTCTCCGTACAGCAGAAGAATATGTATATTGTATACAGGTGTAGATTCACGGCAGGAAATTTTTGACCAGAGAGACCGCTACTTGATTTTCTCTGTTATTTATAATTGGAATACCCAAGCTAAGACCCACGCCATGAGTCATCGCTTGGCGTTCCTCTGGGTCGACCTTTATCCAATAATATAGCTGCAATTTTTAATAACTCTGACCTCCCATTTATCGCGAAGACATGTTTGCTCCAGCGCGAAAAAGAATTACCTAACGTTAGATCATCTACTACCGCTCGCGTTATCCAAAATAAATTTGATTGGGTGCAGCGTAAGTTCGACGAACCTGGGTAGTGTTTTTCCCCATCCCCCCCATAAACCGAGTGGGTGTTTTCATAACGTCGGAAAATTTTACAACCTAATAATTACGCGCTCAATTGCTACTGAAATAAAATGAACGCAATTATTTTCCAAAGAAAAGAAGACTGGTGCGGATATTTAAATTAAACCCCACCACAATTCCTCAAAACTGAACTCAAAAATTATATAGAGAAAAAGATAATACATAGAGAAAAAGAATGGGGCCTGTTGAAAAATAAAACTACAGTACTGCATCACAGTGGGCTTTTCCAAGGAATCATTACATACTACAAAGAGCCATTTCTCAGCTTCCCCTGTCTATCATGGGGTCCATTGTGAGATCCCTCTGCATGCAGGCAACCAGATAAAAGCCAGAGTTACGTCTGGGGCTCAAGTGACTCTTCCAAGCTTGGTGTGCAATGCTGGGTTCTCAACATGTTTCACCCCAGGGGGAAATCCCTGGAAGTGTGTGGGTGATTTCAAGAATCAATGTCTGTGTAATTAGCCTTACAGACAAAGGTTCACATCCAAAACTACATACTATAGCATTGTGCATACCCAGTCATCATATAAGGATGAATCCAGATATGCCTCCATGCATATTCTCATGGTATAAATTTCTTTGATTCAGTCATTACAAGAACACTATTGGCAAGGACTTCCAGAATAGCTTCAAGTTAAGGGAATTTAAGTTCATCTCTCAGCTGTCTATGTCTGGACTGTTTTAATCTCTCCAGAATAATTCTGTGTAATTATTGTCTCTGTCAAAGATAGCAACATTACTCCTTTGTTATTTATGCACACTTACAAATCTCCCATCTTAGGCAACTTGGCCAGAAATCCTTTATTCCATTATGTTAGTATTTCTTCCCTTCCCTTGATGTTCACCATTATATTCTTCTACATATTACTGTAAAGTAATATCTTTAACTTCTTCATTCTACATTACAGATATCTTCTGTAACTTTGACATCCAACTTAAATTATCTCCCCTTAACTACTGCAATCTCCAAAGACATCACAATTTTTGTTTAAGGTGATGGGTGGAGAGAGGGCACAGTAACAGCTGACTGTCATTGCCTCTGCTCGTCCACCATCTTGGTCTACCCTGTTCAACCTAATCGTTGGTTATAATTAGAGTATTTAATGTCATTTTGTTTTCAGTTTTGTGTTATATTCAGATTCCTATTGTCTTTTGTAGTTGATTGCTATTGATTGTTTCAATTTATATTAGAACTTGTTCTTTTTAAGTCATGTTTTTTGTTACTTTGTTTTTCCTTATATTATACATTGTCATTATTTTATTTATTTTTTATGTGTGTGGTTCCTTATTTTTGTTTAAATGGTTTGTTAGTTTTTGTTTATTAATTATTATTGGTTTGAACTGTTTTTCTGAAGTAGTATTACTTTTGTTATTATTACTAAAATTGTCACTTATTACGTGTACGGTACGTGGAGAGGGCCATAGGTATCCTCACCCAGTATACATGGGCCAGGGTTCCACTAGGATAGGAGGATTTCAGGCACCTCAAATCCTGTGTATTGGAGTTGGGGACATCCAGTTGCTGGGATTTAGATGCACTGTCACGATATACATGACGTGTATACATGTGCGTGGGTAGAGAATGGTGTAACCTGTTTAGAGCATATTATTATTGAAGTATGCAAGCTTGGAATGTTACATTTAAAGTTCACTGTTAGAAGCATGTAGCATGGTTGAAGAATATTCAGGGGCGTACGTGTGTGAATCGAGGTTTATGGGCGCTTGTGAAAAGCGTGCAGAGTGAATATAGTTAGCATACTTGTCAGAGAAGAATACTGAGATGTTAGGGGAGTCTGTGGCCATCCGTCATCGGAGACGGTTGGTGCTTTCTAGAGTATGTGAATAGTGTATGTGATTTTGATTATGATATATTGGATGTGACGCGAAGATCTTCCGCGTAATGTGCGTTTTCAAGGCCTTTATATATTGTTGTTTACCAGCACGTTGTGTTCTGTCCCGCGTTTGGAAATGGATGGATTAAGAGGCACGTCGTTTTCCCGTGCTAGAAGGAGGTCTATGGTAAGAACATTATATGTTACTGTTCGAAGGCGCGTTGTTTGCTTTCCCGTGCCAAGAGGAGGTCTACATTATAAGACCCTGGCTGTTCCAGTGTTTGGAAGCCTAATAGGAGCTTTGATAGAAAGTTTGTGTGTATCAACACTATAAGTGCGTTGTGATTTTCCCGTGCTGTGAAGTTCTGGAGGAACGTGGATGTCAGGTGATCAGACCATAGAGATATATGTGCGATGAGTAAATTCCGCACTTACATTGAATGCAGACCATAGAGATATATGTTTGAGGAGTGGCTGCCAGTACGTTAGAATGACTGTACCACATACTGTACAGATGCAAGTACATTGTAATATTGTTACTGATGTCTAGGACTATGCTGTGAAGATCATATGTATGGAACTGTGACCCAGATTTCTGTCAAGTTATTTATTTGCCTATGTACTGTCTTGAGTGTCCGTCCAATTTATACACCAAATATTAGACAGTAAGGTGCTTCACGAAATCTAGCTCATTATACTGGGGAACAAGTTCCGTAACAGTCACCCAGTACCAGATGTTTGACCTGGGAGACAGCTGGTTGTACAACCCTTGTGTCAGTCGCAGAGCCCAGCACAGTGCTTGCAATGTCGACCCTTTAGACATCAGGTAGTGGTCTATATTATTTTCTTCCTGGCATTCTTGGCAGTGTGGTTCCTCTAGTATAAAGTATGCTGCACTGGGACGCCACCGCTTTTTGTTCAATGGTACCTTTAGTTCTTCTCTGACCTGGCATGACCTTGTTGGTTCTTTCAAAAGTTTGAATGCGTGTATGCCTTTACTACTTTCCTTCCACGTTGTCTTCCATTCCTCATTTATAGTTAGCTTCACTTCATTTTTAATCTCAGATTTTCCAAGCCCTGCTCTTACATTCATTCATTCATAACCGTCCACTTCCAAAGGAGCATGGGCCTTCAACAAACACATGCCAAGTCCTCCTGTTACGTGCCATCATCTCAAGTTCTTTCCATGTTCTCATCATTTTCACCTCACTTCTCCATACGCTTCTTGGTCTACCTCTGCCTCTCTTGCCCTGGGGGTTCCAGAACAAGGACTGCCTTGTAATGTTATCAACAGGTTTCCTCAGTGTGTGTCCTATCCATTGCCATCGTCTTCTTCTCATCTCTTGTTCCACTGGCACTTGTCTAGTTCTTGTCTTCAGTTCTACGTTGGTAACCTTGACATACCATTTTAATCCCTCTATTCTAAGCAAGCACCCATTTATGAAAGTCTGCAGCTTTTTGGTTGTTGTCTTTGTTGTTCTCCATGTCTCAGAGCCATACAATAGGACTGACTTCACATTTGTTGAAGATTCTTATTTTTGTGTTGGATCCGATTTCTCTTGATCTCCATATATTTCCCAATGCAATGAAAGCTCCTCTTGCTTTTTGTATTCTTATTTTGATATCACTGTCTGTCCCTCCAACTTTGTCTATATTGCTGCCAAGATATGTGTACGATTCTACATCTTGTATTGGTGTTTCTTCAAGTTCAACCTTCAAGTTCATTAACTGCATTTATTCTCATTATTTTTGTCTTTTCCCTGTGTATTTTCAGACCCAATTGCTGTGACCTCTCATTGAGTGTTTTCAATTTGTCCTGTATCTGATTACGGTTATGGGACAGAAAAGCCAAGTCATCAGCAAAATCCAGATCATCCATCTGCTTAGTCAGAGTCCACTGGATTCCATTTCTGCTGTGTTGTCAATGTTCTCATAACCCAGTCTATTGCTAGTAAGAAAAGAAATGGAGACAAGAGGCACCCCTGTCGCACTCCTGTTCTTATCCCAAATGGTTCTGTAAGCTGTCCTTCATGAAGAACTCTGCATGTCATGTCTTCATATGTTTTCTTTATTAAATTAATGATCTTCAGGAGAACTCCATAATGCCTCATCAATTTCCAAAGTGATTCTCTGTCTACACTGTCAAATGCCTTTTCGTAGTCCACAAATCTGAAGTATAGTGGTGAATTCCATTCCAGACTTTGTTCAACTATTATTCTCAAAGTGGCTATCTGGTCTGTACAGGATCTGTTTTGTCGAAAACCTGCTTGTTCATCTCTCAGTTTCTTGTCTATGGACTCTTTTAATCTCTCAAGGAAAATCCTGTTTAATAATTTTCCTGGCACTGATAGTAACATTATTCCTCTATAATTTATCCACTCTTGTAAATTTCCCTTCTTAGGCAACTTAACCAGATATCCTTCCTTCCATTCTGCTGGTATCTCTTCCTTTTCCCAGACTTTACCAAGTAATTTATATAACATCTCTGTAGCCGTGTCGATATCTGCTTTGATGACCTCTGCTAGAATGCCATCAGGTCCAGCCGCTTTTCCATCTCTTAGAAGCTTTATGGCTTTCTTTATTTCTTCCTTCGTTGGTCTTTCACCATTAATTTGTAGCTCTTCTTTTGCTGGCTGGATGTCCGGGGGGTTTTGTGGAGCTGGTCTATTGAGAAGGTCCTCAAAATATTCTGTCCACCTCTTCATTTGCTCTTGTATATTGCTGAGCAGTTTTCCATTCTTGTCTTTTATGAGGCAACTTGTTTGCTTGTACTTCCCTGTTAGCTTCTTTGTGCTGCTATACAGTTCTCTCATATTTTCTTTGGCTGCAGCATCTTCTGCCTCTCTTGCCAACTCCTCAATATACTTCCTCTTGTCTCTTTTGATACTTCTTTTTACTTCTTTCTTTGCTTATGTGTACACTTCTTGAGCCTTGGCTTTGGAACTTCTGGTTTTACTTGTGTTTATATCTGCTTTCGTTTTTTCTGTCTTTTATCTTATTGATGGTTTCTGTTGTTATCCATGCTTTTTGTTGTCGTTCCCTTTTCCCCTGTATTTCTCCACATGTCTCATTCAATACAGTTTTGATTTGCTGCCAATAGTCTTCTGTATTCACTACATCATCCAGCTGTTGGAGCACTTGGAATTTGTTGGATATTGTGATCGCAAATTTGTCTCTTGTTTCTTGATTTCTTAGATGTCCTACATTAAATTGTTGTCTATAATTTTGCATTGTTGCATATCTCTTGAGTTTCATATTTACTTTGGCTATCAGAAGGTGGTGATCTGATGCCACATCTGCTCCTCTATATACCTTTACATCCTGCAATGATGATCTAAACTTCTTGTTTATGCATATATGATCAATCTGATTTTCTGTTCTATGGTCTGGTGATATCCATGTTGCCTTGTGTATTCTCTTATGTGGAAACATGCTTCCTCCTATAGCCAGCTGATTTGAAGCACAGAAGTTTGAGAATAGTTCCCCATTTTCATTCATGATTCCTAGCCCATGTTTTCCCATGACTTCCTCAAAGCTGGTGTTGACTGTACCTATCTTTGCATTCATGTCACCCATCAAAATTGTGATGTCTCTTCTTTTTACTTTTTCCATAATTTCCTGTGGTCTAGTATAAAATGCTTCTTTCACAGATTCTTCTTTGTCATTAGTTAGTGCATAACATTGGATGACATTTACATTTATTTTCGTTTTAGCTGTTTTTAAAGTAGCTGTTATTATTCTGGGTACAACGGCTTCCCATTCAATGAGTGCTTTCTGTGCTTCTTTAGATAACGTAAGAGCTACCCCTTCACTGTGGTGAACTTTCATCTTCATGTCCTGAGGACAGCACCAATTCACCTGTGATGAGTTTCTTCTTGTCTACCCCCTTCCACTTTGTTTCACACATTCCCAGAACCTCGATTTTATATTCCCTCATTTCTCCTGCTACTTGTGCTACTTTCCCTTGTTTGTTTAATGTCCGAACATTCCAGGTGCCACATCTGGAAGTTCTCCTAGAAGAAAGCTCTTACATTGTTTTCACTTATTCTTCCATATTTGTTGTTACCAGCTATACCTATATGTGCTGGAACCCACACTGTAGCCTCTGTTCACTAATGATGTATTGATTGAAAGAATTTCTTCCTTGATGTCTAGCCGGTAGCCTTTACCTTGGTGTTCCAGTGCTTGTAGTGATGATAGTGAATCTGTAAATATCGTAGCTGCTTCTGGCAGATTATCTTCAATTATGTCTAAACATTTTAAAATTGCTACCACATCCGCTGTAAAAATTGAATCAACTTCAGTTATACTATAGCTCTTTTTAATTCCCCACTGTGGTATTACTACCCCTGCACCAAAATGCCCGCTTTTGCCCTTGGATCCATCAGTGTAAACAGCCAAGCTTTGTTTAGTAAGATGATTTATGAACTTTCTTATTACCGTCTTGACTTCCTTGTCTTGTGTGTTTGACTGGTGCTTTTAGTTCCCAGGGTGGTATAGTATTTCTATATTTATTACTATTATTTTTACAGTGACCTTAAATTCTGCCAGATGAGAGTTATTAACAGAACTCCTTCAAAATATTAAAAGTAAATACTTACATGATGCTAATGCAGAAATAAATGGAACAACCAAAACAAAATTTAAACAAATGAAAGTCATGGAACAATCAGCTGGACAACATTTTTAATAAATAACAGTGTCTTTCAGAGAATACGTAAGTGTAAAATATGTTGTTTTTTAAATACACAAAATACACCAATCAAGTAAGATTAAACTGAGTATATTATTTTCTGCCATTTATTAGACTTTGTGAAGAATACATCATAAACATCACACTTGTACATCTACTCTTTTATGTGTTTTCTTTTGTGAACTTTCAGAGTCCAGCACTGAGTAAACCCTGCACCACAGACATCACACTTGTTTGGTTTCTCTCCTGTATGTATTTTTTTATGTCTTTTAAGATGACAACGCGCCGTAAACCCTATACCACAAACATCACACTTGTATATCTACTCTTTTATGTGTTTTCTTTTGTGTACTTTCAGAGTCCCGCACTGAGTAAACCCTGCACCACAGACATCACACTTGATTGGTTTCTCTCCTGTATGTATTTTTTTATGTCTTTTAAGATGACAACACGCCGTAAACCCTATTCCACAAACATCACACTTGTAAGGCTTCTCTCCTGTATGTATTCTATTGTGTGTTGTCAGATAACTTCTATGAGCAAACCATTTACCACAAAGATCACACCTGTATGGTTTCTCTCCTGTATGTGTTTTTTTGTGTCTTTTAAGATGACCACAATTAGTAAACCCTACACCACAAATATCACACTTGTAAGGCTTCTCTCCTGTATGTATTCTTTTGTGTCTTTTAAGATCACCACACTCAGTAAACCCTAAACCACAAGCATCACACTTGTAAGGCTTCACTCCTGTATGTATTCTTTTGTGTTTTGTTAGAGAACTGCTATAAGCTAACCGTACACCACAAACATCACACTTGTAAGGCTTCACTCCTGTATGTATTCTTTTGTGTGTTGTCAGAGAACTACTATGAGCAAACCCTACACCACAAACATCACACTTGTATAGTTTCTCTCCTGTATGTATTCTTTTGTGTACTTCATGATGACCACACTGTTTAAACCTTTCATCACACTTGTATGGCTTCTCTCCTGTATGCGTTCTTTTGTGGTTTTCCAGTTTCCCAGAATGAGTAAACTCTACACCACAAACATCACACTTGTATGGCTTCTCTTCTGTATGTGTTCTTTTGTGTGCTTTCAGAGAACTACTTCGAGCCAACGTTATACCACAAACATCACACTTGTATGGTTTCTCTCCTGTATGTGTTCTTTTGTGTACTTCAAGAACACCATACCATGTAAACCTTTCATTACAAACATCACAATTGTATGGCTTCTCTCCTGTATGTATTCTTTTGTGTGTTGTCAGAGAACTACTACGAGCAAACCATATACCACAAACATCACACTTGTAAGGCTTCTCTCCTGTATGTGTTCTTTTGTGTGTTTTCAGAGAACCACTATGTGCAAACCATACACCACAAACATCACACTTGTAAGGCTTCTCTCCTGTATGTGTTCTTTTGTGCACTTCAATATAATCACACCGTGAAAACCTTTCACCACAAATATCACACTTGTATGGCTTCTCTCCTGTATGTGTTCTTTTGTGTTTTAACAGATAACTACTGTCAGCAAACCATATACCACACAAATTACACTTGTATGGTTTCTCTCCTGTATGTGTTCTTTTGTGTATTTTAAGATGACCATGCTGTGCAAACCTTTTATCACAAACATCACACTTGTAAGGCTTCTCTCCTGTATGTGTTCTTTTGTGTCTTTCAAGATGACCACACTGTGTAAACCTTTCACGACAAACATCACACTTGTAAGGCTTCTCTCCAGTATGTGTTCTGTTGTGGTTATTCAGATTCCCAGACTGAGTAAACCCTGCACCGCAAACATCACACTTGTATGGCTTCTCTCCTGTATGTGTTATTTTGTGTGCTTTCAGAGAACTACTACAAGCAAACCATACACAACAAGCATCACACTTGTATGGTTTCTCTCCTTTATGTTTATTCATATGTCTTTTCAGATGACCAAAATATGTAAACCGTCTACCACAGTCCTCACATCTGTAAAACTTCTCTCCTGTATGTTTTCTTATGTGTGTTTTAAGACTGTTACACTGATTAAACCTTTCACCACAAACATCACATTTGTAAGGCTTCTCTCCTGTATGTTTATTCATGTGTCTTTTCAGATCACCAAAATATGTAAACCTTATACTACAATCATCACATTTATAAGACTTTTCTCCTGTATGTTTTCTCTTGTGTCTCTTAAGATTTCCACTCTCATTAAATCCTACTCCACAAGTATCACATTTATGATGCATTCCTACTGCATGTTTTACTTTGTGTCCTCTCAGTCTAGAGCTATCTGTAAATGCAACACCACAAACAGCACATGTGTAAGGCTTCTCTCCTGTATGTATTCTTAAGTGTGGTTTCAGATCACAACACTGTGTAAACTCTACATCACAATTGTAAGGCATATTACCTGCATGTATTTCCTTACTCTGTTGGTTACTTACTAATCTATCATGCACATCAACATTACCAAGTTCAGCATTTTTCTCATTCAGTAAAATTATGTCATCTGACCCTATTTCATTTTGTACTCGTATCACCTTACAATCATTCTGAGTCTCACAAATTTCTGCTATTCTCTCTTGACAGACAATAGAATCTACAGCCACATCATTTCCAGTTGTTTTAGACTCACTATAATTGTCATGTGTCAGCACTACAACACTGGTATAGTCTTTCTTGTATACCATTTCAGTTATGATGATGCTCTGGTCTTGATGTGGCACATCTGAAACTATATGGGATTTAGACAGAAATAAACAACTAATTCATGACATGAAGTCAGTTACCATTATTAGATATCCTAAATGTTGTGGTTCTATAAAATTATAGCAAGACACATGTTCTTGCAGCAGTGGGATTTCTGTGGATATTTGTTTTACATAATGGAGTAGCCAGTCCCATATTAGTGGCTGTTACATAATGCATTGTACTGCACAAATGAGACAGTGTTTATTATTAGTCATGTGCGCACTAAAATGTACCAATGATAAAAGAGATGTATGAATGTTGTTGGACGACATGTGTTGGGGAAGAGGAGTTTCTGCTGTCAGTTATATTAGGGCGCATGTCCAAATTTAAGAGACCCTGCGGTCTTGTTATAACATCAATCCCGGCTTGGCCCCCAGAAAACTCCTCTTGGCAGAGAGTGTAGAAATTGGGGGAATGGAAAAGCAGAACTAGAAATTAATCAACTGATACATGATTATTCCGGGGATGATGATGCTATTGTGTAAACAGATGGATCTGCTACCCGTGGTGAGAAATCTGGTTGGGGCTTACACGATAACAACTTCCAGCATGAGATTGGAGGTTGAGGCTGTTACTGCAGCCATAAGGTGGATAACCGAAACTTCATTAACAAAGACTATCATTGTGTCAGACTCTCAGTCCATGCTTCGGAAGGTTCAAAGTGGTTGGTTGCGGCATGAATGGAAAACATTCATAGAAGCTTCCAGTCTACAAGAGCTGGTGTGGTTATACTGTCCTGGTCATACTGGGGTATGTGGTAATGAAAGAGCTGACAGACTAGCACCAAAAGCACCCATAGTGGGGACACTAGATATGGATAAGGGAGATATACTGAGAACAATTAATGATCACCTGTTAGAGAATGACACTGCAATAGATGAATCATCAAGGTTAAGACTGTTTGGAATTTGGCATCAAACGTAAGGCTAGTCAAGATGGACGTATGAGAGGATGCATCGTCGTGTTTACAACCAGCAAGCTACAGGAACATTTAGCATTCACACTCTTCAACATATACTGATGGAGACTGAGCACCTATGGGTTTGCCCAGAGTGCAATTGTAAAGTTTCTTTTCTTCTTTCCACTCTGTAAAGTGTCAGTCTGTATGCTCTGTAAGGAAGAGTGGTGTGTTGTTGAGATCAGGCATGCGCCAGTCTACCCAGCTGTAAATGGGTAACTCACCCTAGTCCTGAGTTAGGGAAGGCAAAGGCTCCAGGGGAAGCAGGCCCTAAACTTGGTCACTTCAACCGACGCAGGATGGTGTATGTATGAAGTAGAAGTGTAGAGTGTGATTACCGCGAATGGTGTACTGTTCGTGTGCTGACCAATATAACCACTCATACACTTGTGTCTACAAGGCACCAATGCAGACTGCTGGAATCTTTGTTTACTCAATTTATTCAGACGTACACACTGGGACATACGAGTACATCATGGTATGTTGACATATCAATTTGTAGGTATACATAGCAGATCTGAAGTCATGACACATTCAGAAATAATGGGCAGTACATCAAAAGTTCAATGTCATGATATATTATGGCCGCATCCCCCTATCTGACTAAACGCGTCAGTGAAGGCAGATCGATAAATAACTAAAGTTACTTGACGTCCATAGTTTGTAGTATATATTATGAAACCACGAAAGGGGGTTTCTAGCAAGATTGAGATCTCCCTGTCACTGTCCGATAATAGGATAAATAATCTGTTCTCTTGGCAGTGATCAAAACATATGATGACCGAAATCTAACATGGCTGCCTCCCTGAGTTGTCGTTCACTCATTCATAGGAAGGAGAATATAAGCCAGAGTTAATTTATAATGGGTATATAAATGATTTCATAAATGTTTCCATACAGCTCTACGGTGATCAGGTTAATTCACGTAGCCATAACCGCTGCAGGAAAGTCTGTCATCTTCGTCGATACAAAACACGACCCTAGCGATACGAAGCACAATGTTCCATCTAGGTCGAATCGACATGAGATCATCAAAATAGGGTCTGGCAATACATGGAGTCCGAATTATACATTGTACCGTACCTTAGGAGAGTCTCTAACATAAACTATAGTAGAGATACCATCTCCTTTAGAAGAAAACCACTTCATGAATCATATTTCCTTAAGAATCTACCAGCCCTTTGAAAAGTGCGTACCCGCCATTATCACGGTACATCGGAACTCATCACGACTTGTCAAGACAACTCATACTTCCGCTAGACCGGAATAACAAGAATCTAGTCCCTCCTACCCATCCAAAATATACAATATAGGACTGATTCTACTTGTACTAATAATATGTAATACATATGAATTCAGGCCATAAACACAATAAGCAAATTAATATATTTTCTGGCCCTAAAAAATAAGTACAAACGTAAGCGCAATATCCTTGCGCCGGATCAATATCCAGAACGATTACTCCTATAATCAAAAGTGTGAATCAAACATGGATTCTCTCGCTTTTACCATAGACAGCATTTTCATACACAAATGAATGAATGTCTATATTTTTCCCATATTAAATAGCCATATCGATTTTTGTAATATGTGCGTCAAAATATGCACGCAACAGATTACCACACCCCTCGGGAAAAAAAATGGTACATTTTTTTTTTGAAATACATCTAGGAGCAACATACAATAGGCTCACAACGCACCAATACAATGCGCAGATGATAAGCATAAGTTTTATGACCTTAGAGAAAGTACTTCTCTAAGTATAAATATTTCCAGAGAGGTGTCACCAACGCATACTACAATATTAGCAATGACACAATTTCCACATTAGTTTATACATAAATTTCATCTAAGATATCTTAACATCATGATCATCAAAGACGAAAAACATTGAAAGATCAGCGGTGAATAAATATCAATGAACCGCTAAGTAGTGTTACAATCAATATATGATATATTACATATGTGTACACATTTCAACATAGAAACAACTGTATCAAAGTTGTATAACAGTTATGAATCATGTGGGCATCTAGACAAAATATCTGCCATCACATTTTCTGACCCACGGATAGCTCGCACCGAAAAATGAAATGGCTGTAGAGCAATCGCGTATCGCGTTGATCTCGCGCTCTTCAGATTTTTACTCTGAATAGCCGTAAGAGCTTTCTGGTCAGTTTCCACAATGAAATGCGCGCCCAGAAGAAATCTTTGCAGTTTAAGGATTGACCAAACCATAGCCAATAATTCACGGTCTAGGACCGAGTAATTCTTCTCTGCGGCATTTAATTTCCGAGAAATATACATCACAGGATGCAGAGTTCCAGAGTACTCTTGCATTAGTGCAGCTCCAATCCCGGTGGATGAAGCGTCACTACGAAGAATAAATGTCTTATCCTTAGAAGGCAATACTAGGATAGGTGAAGTAGAAAACATAGTTTTAACCTTATCCAAAGAGGATTGACATTCTTGAGTCCAATGGACTACATTAGGAGACCCTTTCTTTAGCAAGGAAGAAAGAGGTGACATAATGGAGGACAGATTCGGGATGAATCGTCCATAAAATTGTATTAGACCTAAGAGACTTCGTACTTGCTTTTTAGTCTTAGGAATAGAAATGTTAAGTATCTTACTTGTATTATGGTCTTCTGTTTTTAGGAACCCATGACCAACACGGTGTCCTAAGAAAGATATTTCGCTAAAACCAATACATGCTTTCGATGGTTTCGCTGTCAGGTTATGCTCGCGTAAGATAGACAATAGTTCATTTATACCATTATAGTGATCGTTCCAAGTATCACTGAAAAGACAGATGTCATCAAGATACGCAATGACATCTGAGCGATGAGATAGGATTCGACGCATCATGGGAAACTGTAACAAGTTGATCCTTTGAAAGGGCAGTAATTCGGAATATGTTTTTGGGCAAAGTAGATTATGAGTTACAATACTTGTATACCTGATTAAGCTGAGGTTTGTTTAACGTTATAATAGAAACATATCCTTTTTATTTTGAGTGACAGAGTACAGGAAAGCGTGCGAACGCTTTTATCTCAAATGCTGAGATGTATTTATTCTGTACTGTTTTTTGAGCTGTAAACTGTGATTCTCAACACAAAACTGCGTAAGCTGGACCCAGGAATCTGGCTCGCCACTGTAAAGTTTCTTTTCTTCTTTCCACTCTGTAAAGTGTCAGTCTGTATGCTCGTAAGGAAGAGTGGTGTGTTGTTGAGATCAGGCATGCTCCAGTCTACCCAGCTGTAAATGGGTAACTCACCCTAGTCCTGAGTTAGGGAAGGCAAAGGCTCCAGGGGAAGCAGGCCCTAAACTTGGTCACTTCAACCAACGCAGGATGGTGTATGTATGAAGTAGAAGTGTAGAGTGTGATTACCGCGAATGGTGTACTGTTCGTGTGCTGACCAATATAACCACTCATACACTTGTGTCTACAAAGCACCAATGCAGACTGCTGGAATCTTTGTTTACTCAATTTATTCAGACGTACACACTGGGACATACGAGTACATCATGGTATGTTGACATATCAATTTGTAGGTATACATAGCAGATCTGAAGTCATGACACATTCAGAAATAATGGGCAGTACATCAAAAGTTCAATGTCATGATATATTAAGGCCGCATCCCCCTATCTGACTAAACGCGTCAGTGAAGGCAGATCGATAAATAACTAAAGTTACTTGACGTCCATAGTTTGTAGTATATATTATGAAACCACGAAAGGGGGGTTTTTAGCAAGATTGAGATCTCCCTGTCACTGTCCGATAATAGGATAAATAATCTGTTCTCTTGGCAGTGATCAAAACATATGATGACCGAAATCTAACATGGCTGCCTCCCTGAGTTGTCGTTCACTCATTCATAGGAAGGAGAATATAAGCCAGAGTTAATTTATAATGGGTATATAAATGATTTCATAAATGTTTCCATACAGCTCTACGGTGATCAGGTTAATTCACGTAGCCATAACCGCTGCAGGAAAGTCTGTCATCTTCGTCGATACAAAACACGACCCTAGCGATACGAAGCACAATGTTCCATCTAGGTCGAATCGACATGAGATCATCAATATAGGGTCTGGCAATACATGGAGTCCGAATTATACATTGTACCGTACCTTAGGAGAGTCTCTAACATAAACTATAGTAGAGATACCATCTCCTTTAGAAGAAAACCACTTCATGAATCATATTTCCTTAAGAATCTACCAGCCCTTTGAAAAGTGCGTACCCGCCATTATCACGGTACATCGGAACTCATCACGACTTGTCAAGACAACTCATACTTTCCGCTAGACCGGAATAACAAGAATCTAGTCCCTCCTACCCATCCAAAATATACAATATAGGACTGATTCTACTTGTACTAATAATATGTAATACATATGAATTCAGGCCATAAACACAATAAGCAAATTAATATATTTTCTGGCCCTAAAAAATAAGTACAAACGTAAGCGCAATATCCTTGCGCCGGATCAATATCCAGAACGATTACTCCTATAATCAAAAGTGTGAATCAAACATGGATTCTCTCGCTTTTACCATAGACAGCATTTTCATACACAAATGAATGAATGTCTATATTTTTCCCATATTAAATAGCCATATCGATTTTTGTAATATTGTTACGGTATATGATATTAACGCCGTCTGCTAAAGGTTATCAGACGTGCAATTGTAAGAGGTTAAGGCATTTAATATATTGCGATAGAGGTTTCAATTTTGAACGCTCCATACACGATCGATTATGACGTGTATAGCGTTGTTTAGGACACAGTCGGTAACTAAGAAACGCTACCCTTTTGTTACTTGACCGCCAAGCTGAATAGCTGCGTTGTTCTAACCTTCCAATGCAATGGCATGATATAGCCATTTATATGTGTATTTTTTGATGGACCAGGGTCAGTCCTAGAACCCTTTATGAGAGGGAAATTTATGGAGGTTAGTATTTAACTAGAATTCTCAGAAGGAGAAGAATAATCGTCAAATTCGTATGAATATATTCAGACTCGCAGTCTCACTGTCGGCAGGTAGCCATGTCTAGCTGCGCGTGCATATAGCTGTGATGTTCTGACGACAATTACTGCTCTGTATCCTTAAACGGACATTGACACGTAAAACAGCAGTCTACGCCATTGATTAATTTATGCATGACTCATGTTCTGTCCCTATTTGAAATGTGTACATGTGAATTAAATGTACGGACTCAATGAAATGACTTATCAAATCAATCGTATTCCAAAGTTCAAGTATTGTTTGGAATCTTCCACCCCAGCATTCGCTTAATCTTCCATCAAAGGCACGATGCACTAAAACTAACATATCAAGGAAGAAACCAATGGCCAGAATTTTATAATTGTTTTATTCATAACACATGGAACATTGTTCAGAGCAAATCACTACGCAACAGTGGTGTCCGGTGTCTGGGGACGACAAAAAAATTTCTTCATGACTTTCAAATGAAATGTTTACGATCAAGTTTCGATCACATGACCAGTACGAGGCTGACGTGACGCAGCACTCATTATAATACCTAACAACGTGACGTCACTGAAAATCGTGTAGGTGATCTGTCGAAGAAACCAGCCGTTTCTAAGTCTAACCAAAGGAAACATGAGCCATTTGAAGCCAACACATGATATGGACTATAGGAGCAGACAGTCAGGGGCTTTAGCCTAGCTGTTGACGACCGCTAGCACTGATCGAAGCAACGGTAAAGATAAATCTAGGTGTTTAACTGTTGGTATTGCAAACAGTGCTAACTAAGTCCATTGTCCTCTGCCTACATCGGCATGTTTTTATCTATGTTTAATGTAATTTTTGTTGTCTTAATGTGTTGTTAATTCGTGGGAGGTAGGGAGGATGAACCGAAATTAGATTCTGTGGCTCTCACGATGCCTGAATTGATTTCGGTCGTTTCTTAGGGCAGTTAAACGATCGCACCTTTGGAAACCCCATTGAGGTTTGACATTGGACTTGTTGTCCAAATCTGCTATCGTTTGACGATTTGCGTTAGCTGTACTGTCCCGTAGATAATTGGTGTATTTTATTCGTACTCAGTTAATAATTTTATTCAGTTCTGTACCATGTTCGTTACTATTCGTCCAGTCTCCTCTGACTATCATTTATTTTATGATTGTTAAATTTTCGTCCGTTATGAGTCCTGTGACGTCATCATTTTTCGCAGTCATTTTTTTTTGTGTGTACCTTGAATATTCAGTTGACCTCCGGTCAGACCTTGCCCTTCATTTGGTCTGTGACATTTCCGCTTATTTTATTTAGTTCATAAATTCATTTTAATTGTGAAAATGTCTTGTTTGCGTCTTGACATTGTTTGTACCCTTTAGTTGCATCATTGTTTTGTTTGTCCTCATGATATATATTAATATTACATTAATAATATGCTATTATATGCAATAATACACTTGTAATTTAATTTAATTAATTTTTTCTGATAATTAAGGTTAATATGGGACATTGCATAATTATGCAGTGATAGTCCAAGAAAGTAGCACTACAATTTATCATAGATGCCTAGGGCATAATAATATAATATATATATTGACAAAATAAAATAATCTTATAGCTACCTTTGAGGTAATAGACCCATTGTATATTATTTAATATACTTTTCTGGTACTAAGAGAGTGACTTAGTACATTGAACAATATAATTACTAGGAATTATACCCAACATTATTGGATATTGAGATTAATTGTGTGATATAATTACATTATATTTAACAGATATCATAACTATTTATGATATAGTATTATTTAGATACAATATTGTTACAAAATATTGTCTATTAGTTGAACTTAGACATTAAGTTCAGTACTATTGTGATTACTTATATTGAATATTTCTAAGTTGAGTAAGTATAATAATTACTCTGAAGCTACTATTGACTATTTTAATCAGTAATTATCAATAATTACTTACAGATAAAAGTCAAAATGCTTACTATAGACCATTTCGTTAAGATTGGTCGTGAATATGGTTATAAATCTCAAGAACTTCGTCAGTTTGCTGAATCAGAACTGGAAAAATATGAAAGAAAAGAAGAAGAGAAAAAAGCTGCATTAAAGAAAGAGGAAGAAGAGAAAAAAGCTGCATTAAAGAAAGAGGAAGAAGAGAAAAAAGCTGCATTAAAGAAAGAGGAAGCAGAACTTGAGATGAAGCAAATTGACAAGGAAAATAGACTGAGAGAGATTGCTCAACGTGAAAGAGAAGAGCAAAGAACAATCGCCAGACAGGAAGAAGAGAATAAATTGAAACGAGAGGAAATTATTTTACAACAAGAAATGGAATTGGCGCGTATTAAATTGGAGACAGCAAGATTACAAGCACAAAGTGCTGATGCAAACCAGAATAATAACGCACAAAATGGATCATCATCCAGCCAACCTAAACATTTCTACAACTTTAAATTACCCATTTTCAACTTGAACGTCGACGACCTTTCATCGTTCCTGGCACGTTTTGAACAGACTTGCAAATCTAACCATTTGCCTGAAGAGTCATGGGTACTCAAATTAAATGAATTCTTGGTTGGAGAACCACTGACAGCTTCTCAAAATGCTGACCCATCAATAGCTAATAACTACGGTGCTATTAAGTCCTTGCTTTTACGAAGGTTTCACCTGGACGAGGAACACTGTAGGTTGAAATTTAAGGGAATTTTACCAGAATCTCCAAAGGATTTTGCAGGATTCATTGCGAACATACGCAATACATTTAATAGATGGGTTGAACTGGCAGAAGTCAACAAATCATACGACAAATTAGTTGATTTACTACTGCGGGATAAGGTATTATCTTCGGTTAGCCAGCCATTTTTTGCATATTTGCAGGAGCGTAAACCAGGTACTATGGATGAGTTAGAAAAAATTTCTTTAAACTACTGTTCGGCACATCCGAATGCAACCATTTCTAACTCCTCATTAAGAGAACCTCTACCTGTGGCGTCTAATATGACCTACAATCACAATAACAAACAAAGACATCACAGTGTAGACAGAAGCAGGTTCCAAAGAAATCACAACGTTAACTTTCAGAAGGGACATAATAATGATTTCAACAATAAAAATGAGTTCAACAGAGGTAGATCACGAGATAGAAATTATTCACCTCAAACAAACTACCACAATAGTCAACATAACACTCATTATAATCGATCACATACTCCCAATAATAATAATAACTGGAATGGTAATAATCATGGCTCGAGACATCGAGATAATAGTTACTATAGAGGACGACGAGATAATTCTAACAATTATACTCGGAATCGATCTCATTCTCGGGGATCATCTCATTACAACCATAATACAGGGGCGGCAGTTACAAATAATACTACCCCTATAGCTCAGGTCCCACTTGACAATAATACAACACAGTCTTCTGCTGCATGTTTTGCTATTAATTATAATGTGGCAAATAGTTGCCAGCAATGCAATCTTATTTTTCAGAAGGCGAAAGAAACAGTGCTCAACTGCGGACATATTATACCACAGGTAGGTCTTGCAGTCAACGATGGAACAGGCCTACTAATTTTTAACAGGGGATTAGTTAATGGATCCGTCGTCTCAGTGTTGAGGGATTCGGGATCCACAACGATTGGTGTACGACAGTCGCTGGTACATCCTAGCTGTGCAACAGGGGAATATGTCCGTTGCATGACTTTTGGTGGAACAATAGAGTTTTACCCCACAGCTATTATTCATGTTAACACTCCTTTCTTCACAGGGAACGTAAAAGTATGTATGCTAAAAAAGCCTATAGCTGATTTGATGGTCGGTCGTATACACGGCAGTAAAGATTGTACTCCAGATGAGATTATAGAATGGGAGAAACATAACCTATGCACTGGAAACGCCGTGACGACTAGAGCGCAGACTCAACTCATGGAGAAAGTTGATGATAATAAAATGGATGCAGACAACCAAGAGGAATTTATAGTCAATTCACCTATTGACAGGGAAACATTTGCAACCAAACAAAAAGAGGATAAATCTTTAAAAAAATTTTTTAAGTTGGTTGATAAAGTTGACAATCTATCCTCAGGTAATAATAACAAACATTGTTTTGTTATTAAAAATGACATTTCTTTCCAACGTAAACGTTTGAACATTTTTGCCTAAAAGAATTCATCAGGATCAAGACTACGGATGGATCATCATATCCTATACTAATTAATTAGTTAACTTAACTTCTTAATTGAATTATTATCAATAAAATGAAAGGTGAGAAAAAAATTAAATGAAAAAAAAAAAAGAACGAAATACTAAAAGAAGAAATTATGAAAAGAGAAAATAAATCTCACAAAAGTATTAGATTAATATTTTTGTTAATGTACCTATACATTATTTAGTTAGTTAAATTAGATAGTTATTATTCACTAACACTTAACACACACAATTAAGTTAAACTTATATTCGAATTTCTTTCTATTTCTTCTCACTTAGTTTGTCTTTTCTTCTCTCATGACACCACATTACATTAGAACCTTAATAATTTAACTCTTAGTTTAATTAATTAATTTAATTTAAATTAGTCAAATTAATTCCTATATGACATACTAATACGACAGACCTTACTTTAATTTAATTTTATCATTCACTATTAACATTGGACATTTATTTAGTTGATATAATAATATGTATAATATTGATATATAATGTGATTTATGTTTGATGACTATGACAAATAGTTAGTTGACATGACCGCAACACGGTTCTACTCAGAACATCGTCGGCCATATGTCACAATTGTGTTAAATTTTTTTTGAAAAAATTGTTAAGTCGGATAGATCTTGAAAAAAAATCTATCGATTTTTTTTCCCCGGTGTACAGGGAATTGTTACGGTATATGATATTAACGCCGTCTGCTAAAGGTTATCAGACGTGCAATTGTAAGAGGTTAAGGCATTTAATATATTGCGATAGAGGTTTCAATTTTGAACGCTCCATACACGATCGATTATGACGTGTATAGCGTTGTTTAGGACACAGTCGGTAACTAAGAAACGCTACCCTTTTGTTACTTGACCGCCAAGCTGAATAGCTGCGTTGTTCTAACCTTCCAATGCAATGGCATGATATAGCCATTTATATGTGTATTTTTTGATGGACCAGGGTCAGTCCTAGAACTCTATATGAGAGGGAAATTTATGGAGGTTAGTATTTTAACTAGAATTCTCAGAAGGAGAAGAATAATCGTCAAATTCGTATGAATATATTCAGACTCGCAGTCTCACTGTCGGCAGGTAGCCATGTCTAGCTGCGCGTGCATATAGCTGTGATGTTCTGACGACAATTACTGCTCTGTATCCTTAAACGGACATTGACACGTAAAACAGCAGTCTACGCCATTGATTAATTTATGCATGACTCATGTTCTGTCCCTATTTGAAATGTGTACATGTGAATTAAATGTACGGACTCAATGAAATGACTTATCAAATCAATCGTATTCCAAAGTTCAAGTATTGTTTGGAATCTTCCACCCCAGCATTCGCTTAATCTTCCATCAAAGGCACGATGCACTAAAACTAACATATCAAGGAAGAAACCAATGGCCAGAATTTTATAATTGTTTTATTCATAACACATGGAACATTGTTCAGAGCAAATCACTACGCAACAAATATGTGCGTCAAAATATGCACGCAACAGCAATGATGTCAATTCTGTTTAACAATAACAACAGCTCGTTCAAACCCCCAGCTGAGTTAATTCAGCGAAATTCCTTATTATCATTTATTGGCTCTATAGATGTAAATATATATTAACCTTTTGAACTTGAGGTCCCGAAATTTCGGTCCGTGTGTAAATAATCCATTCCCCGAGCGACTGCAATCTCGGTCTGGCACACCTAGCTTAGCAATATGGGGCCGGAATGGAAATGTGTGAAAAATAATGACGTCAGGAAGTACACATGTCTTGTGGAATGTTACACTAAAGTGGCGGCGCCCACGAAGTGATAATATTTTTTGCAATTTTTTTATTGTTTTCATAATGAAAAGGCGTGTTGAAAATCCAGGAAATAGCCATTCTAAAAGGCTAACAACGGAACAAGCTGTTGAACTTGTGCTCAATGATTCGGAGGATGATGAATTAGATTTAGATGGTGATTATTCTGAAAGTGACATCGAAATTGAATCGAGTGACGGAACTTGTGAATCAGATTATGATCAAGCTAGTTCTAACCCTGTTCCTGGCCCCTCAGGGGATTGGGCTATGGTACAGGGGCGTGGAAAGGGGTGTATCCCACATAATGTATCAAGTAAATTTGATACAGGTTGGTCTCCTGCAAATATATTCAGACCTATGTCTACCGTAGACACAACATTTGTGGAACAGTTAGGCCCCAAGAATATTCCAGAATCAATTTCTCCTGAGAGTAAAGTCATTGAATTTTTGGATTTTTTCCTCGACAGTAATTTCTGGCACAATTTGTGTGAGCAGACAAACAGACATGCTGAGCAAGTAAAAAGCAAAAAGCCAACCAGCTACTATGCTAAAAATTATAAAGATGTAACAGTGCCAGAGATAAAAGCATTCTTTGGACTGCGTCTTCAAATGGAGCACAGTGTGAGTAAACCACGTTACGAAGATTACTGGTCCAGCTCGTCTTTGAACTTCATTTCCCAAACTCCTGGATTTCGCACTGCAATGGAACGCGATTGCTTTCTTGCTGTATGGACGTTTCTTCATCTTGTAGATGAAGAGGACCCTGCTCTGGATAAAGCAGATAAACTGTACAAAGTAAGGCCCATGCTGAATTTGTTGCTTCCAAGATTTCAGTATTATTATTCCCCATCACAACACTTGAGTTTAGACGAGGGTATGATCCCCAATAAAAGCAGACTTGCCTTCAAACAATACATAAAATCAAAGCCCATAAAGTGGGGAATAAAGGCTTACATGGCATGTGAAGCGAGTTCAGGCTATATTCTGAATTTGGAAATTTACACTAGAAAAACAGAGGATGTTATTCCAGAACTCGGTGTTGTTGGTAGTGTCGTCATCAGGATTTTGACTTCAGGTGATTTGGCAAACAAAAACCATGTTCTTGTCATGGACAGATTTTATAACAGTGTAACTCTCTTTGACAAGTTATACAGTGATTATGGAACACTTGCTGTAGGTACAGCAATGACAAATAGGAAATATTATCCAAAAGAACTGGCAGGAAAGAAGAAAATGTGCAGGGGGCAATCAGAATTTGTCTGCTTCAATAACATTGTTTACCTTGTATGGATGGACCAAAGACCCGTAAATTTTATATCTAATTATCATAACCCAACAGAAATGGGAACTGTTAGAAGGAGAAACAAGGATGGAACAACTGTGGATGTTCAAACTCCACAACTTTGTATTGACTACAATACTTTCATGGGTGGCTGTGATGTCAACTACCAAGTTTGTCGTCTCAATAAAACGTGCCGGCATTATCGCTGGCCTCGACGGCTCATTGTGAAATTTTTCATGTGGGCATGCAATAATGCCTATATACTAGTGAATAAATACAATCCCCACAATGTAACTGGAAGACGCTACAGAACATTTGGTATGTTCAGGAACGAAATCTGTTCATCACTCATTGGTGATTACAGAACAGCGGCAATGAAGCTTCACAACCGTGTTGATGCACATCAGAGACTGCAAAATGTGGGCTTGCATCATCCTCAAGTGTCTCCACAAGCTACAGGCAATAACATTTGTGTTGTGTGTGCATACAAATTCAACAAACATGTTAGTGACTTCCCAGACATGGCCTACAAAGACCATTCAAAAAAAGTGAAGACTAAATTCTGGTGCAAATATTGTGAAAGCTATCTGTGCCTAAAGGAAGGGTCTACATGCTGGGAGGACTGGCACAACAAGCAGGAATATTGGAGATGATCAGGTCAGTCAATTTGAGATAGAATAGTTAAAACTGACCATATGGTTTTGTCACAGTAACTAGTTTTGCTTATGTGTCTTTTTTGTGCATTTTTTGCTCAGGAGCCCAGGGGAATGGGGTTTTACGGGCTGGGTGGCCAGGGTTCAAAGAGTCTGATACATACGTACGCTCTCATAACTATAATAACTGAAACAACTATGAATTTGTAAAATAACAGGTAACAAATTTGATAATCAATTATTCTTTAACAGTTTAAAATAAATATGAATGATGGGTGAAATTTAGATAAAAAGTGTCTTCATAGAGACCTGATAGGGGAATTATAAAAGTCCGTTGCATTCGCCTTTTAATAAGCACTTAACTCTTCAAATGACTGAGTACTGCCACAGGTGTTTCGACAAGTCTGTTGTGATGAGGGCACATCTCTACACAACTCGTCCAATGTAGGTGGTTAGTGTCGAATCCCAGCTCTTGAATTACAAGCTAGTGGCATAGAAACTCCAACTGGCCTCGTACCATGAACTTTAGAGAAAATAAAGAACAAATGCCTCTGCTAAGTACATTGTAGTCGTAAGATTAAACAGGCGCCTTTTCACGCTGTCTGCTCACCATTTTTGCCTCTCTGAGATTTTATTCTTCCTGAGTATATACAGCATAACTCAGGGAATATGATTAGAAATCAGTTATTCTTCTGGTTAATTTAATGGGGAAAGTGTGTCTGGACAGCATGAGTGGCTTGTGCCTAAGGTTTACATGTAACTCAAAAATGAAAATATAAACACTATGCACATGTTATGTAATCATCACTCCTCATTGCTCCATTCAGATACTGGGGTTACTTCTGCTTTTTGGTTTTCTGTACAAACTAGCATGAAGCAATCACCAGCGCTTGCTGTAGTGGTTTATGAATATACTATTTTCATATGTTGCAGTTGCCAGCCTCACATGACTTGTATAACCATTTAGCAAGAAAGCCATGTCAAATTCACATTGTACAAAATATGTACAACTCACCTCAACTTGTGATCTACAGTCTCCTGGAACAGATGAATGGACACAGCAACTTATATTAGATGCTTCGAACACTTGGTCTGGGGTAAATTTAGAATCCCTCTTATGCGGGTGCTTTGATTCCTAGGTATACAGTCTTGGTATTTAAAAATGCGGGTTTTCTTTTAAGTTTCAAAGATGCCCAAATACTTCGGACCTGTCCTATTTAATTTAGAATTCTGTCTGATTCTTCTCTGGCTTCTGGAGTTGCTCTTTTGATGTTGTAATGCAGTCTGTCTTAGTCTCTGAATTTGCAAAGTTATTTTCTCATTTCTTCCTCCAAGCTTCCACATTGTGTTTCTGACAAACTTGCCAATCAGAGCTATTGTTTATTTCCTGCTATTGATTGAACCAATCCTACTCTTAGAACCAAGGGGTCGGGGTGTTAACTTTAAGTTTTCCCCATGTGTTTAAAATTATCACGTTAAAATTTAAACCCATGACCTATCTTTCAAACATGGCATGATTACTTCCATTGCTATTATACAGACTTGCTAATACATCTGTGATCTCATCCCTAATGATTACCTTGCTTATAATGTCTCTTCAGACATGTTTTATTGGTATAGATGCCGACAATGTCTGGACTAAAATGATAGTGATTATCACGCGTACTCAAATCTTCCACCAGACAGATAATCCCTGACGTACGCGGACCACAGCCGGCCCCCTCAGACAGACAAAATGGCTTCCTTTGTCTCCTCCCACTGAGGTGCCGGAAGGCGCAGTGACCAACTGCAAAACACAGGTGGTCACCTGCCTGTTCTGTCTTGGTCGGAAATGAGTGTCGTCAAATTCAACCATTATTTTCACGTTTATCGTCTGCATTCAAGTTGGCACGACCAATTAAGCAATTAAAATTAATTCTCAAGATAGTCAATTACCCATGAAATAACACTATTGCAGTGTGAGAAAGGGTTTAGCAAATTAGGGATTGTCAATGGCATGAATTCATGTGCAAAAAATGAAGAAAAAAATGGATAATGTAGGAGAGAAAGAAAAAATGTAGAAGGACACCCACAAATATCGTCACAGAAGGTGTAGGGCAATGATCTTCTACTTCTTGCGATCGCATCTTTGATGATTACACCGTCAGATGAGTTCTCATGATGAATTCGACTGTTGTTTGAAGTTCCTCTTTAACTCCATATAGCTTTGAGTTTAGTGTTGAGTCATTGGGCCAGTATATCTTTCTTAACTGGTCATACAGAGGACAGTCCTGTAGAACATGCTCAGCAGTTTGTTCGTTTAATCCACATGTGCACAGTGGTGAAGCAGACAATCGTAGCTTGTGCATGTGTTTATTCAGTTTGTTATGCCCTGTCCTGAGTCGAAAAATAGTTATCTGTCCCTGCCGGTCGAGAGTGTGATAGTCGTCTTTGGGTTGGTTCTGTTCTCTTCTGATAGTCTGGATAGCTCTCTTTTTCTCAAAGTATGTGACTTCATTATCTTCTTGTTCACATTCTCCTCCCTTTTTTGCAAGTTTATCTGCCTTTTCATTTCCGGGTACACCACAATGAGATGGTACCCACTGAAGTATGGTTCTCTTTTTGGCAGCTACCTTGTTTAGTTCATTTCTCAGATGCGGGAGTTTACCACCCTTGAGAGCTTGCAGGACAGACAGTGCATCTGTGAGGATGACTACCTGGTGGCAGTCAGAGTTGGTGTTATAAATCATATTTGCAGCTTGCTCTAGAGCTTGAACCTCAGCTGTATAGTTGGAACAGAATTTACCAGTGGGAATGTGCCTAGTCTCATAGTGGTTGTCAGGATATGAGATAAAGATACCGGCACCTCCATTCCTAACAGCATTAGTTGCTGATCCATCTGTATAGGCATGTATCCATGATTGATCGGGATAGCTTTCTTGGATCATACTCAATGTAGCAGTTCGTTTTTGCAGATCATTATACTCACATCCACTTGTGAGACCACTGACTGATGTATTAATTTGGAGGGCACTGCTGGCCTGCTCCCATGGTACAGGGTGGGCTTCAGTGGTGTTGTCTTCATGGATAGGTCTTCTTGATGCTGTCTTATAAGTCTTTTCCCCCGATGCACAAAGCTGCTACGCTTTAGACGTCCCAATGCCAGATCATCTAGTCTTGCATTCATTGGGTGCATTGGCATACTGTTGTACTTTTCCATCTGGATCATGGTTTTTGTGTCTCTTCTATGGGACAATGTCTGTAATCCAGCAACCTTCTGCATCTCTGTTATTGGTGTAGTTTTCATGGCTCCTGTAATGAGCCTGAGAGCTTGATTTTGCACCTTGTCCAAAGACTGCAGATGTGAGTTAGCAGCTGATGACCATGCTGCTGAGCTAAACTCTAAGTGTGGTCTTATTACTCCATTATAAATCTTCTTTAGATTTCGTTCATTTGCTCCCCAGTTGGTACCTGCTAATTTTCTGAGTATGCCTAGTCGTCTTCGGGCCTTTCCTTCTGCATTTTCAATATGCTTATTCCATGTAAGCCTTTGGTCAAATGTCAGCCATTTCTCTGCCCATGACACTAGCATGTCTGCTGCCCGCTGCATTCTATAATTTGCTGTGGTGACATTTTCATCAGCGCACCAGAGTACTAGGTCATCTGCATATAAGGCAGCTTTAACTCCTGCAGGGAGATCTTTCACCAGGTCATTGATGTAAACAAGGAAGAGTGTTGGGGAAATTACTCCTCCTTGAGGTACCCCCTGATGGAGCAACACTTTTCTGCTCTGCAGACCGTCAAGAGTGACTCTAGTTCTCCTGTTATGCAAGTATGACTGGATCCATTTCATCATGTTGCCTTGGATTCCACTTCTCCTAAGTTTTGCAATGAGGCCATCTTTCCACACCTTGTCAAAGGCCTGCTTGAAGTCGACCCAGATCGTTAGGACCTTTTTCTTCTCCTGGAAGGCATCTTCTATTGCTTGAGACAAGTAAGTAACTTGGTCTTCTATACTGTAGCATTCTCTAAATCCAGCTTGTTCCGGCACCAGGATCTGCTCAGACTCTAAATACCATTTCAATCTGTGGTTGACTATTCGCTCCATAGTCTTCCCAACACAGCTTGTGAGACTGATTGGCCGGTAACTTGCAGCCTCGGTCTTACATTTCCCTTTCTTTAGTATGGGTATTGTGATGGCTTCTCTCCATACTTGGGGTACCGTTCCTTTCAACCAGCTGTGGTTGAATATCTCAAGCAGTTTTGTCTTTGCTGCTGAGCTCAGATTTACTAGCATTTCGTTGCTGATTTTGTCTGGGCCGGGTGACTTTTGAAACTTAAGCTTGGAAATAGCCTTCTGTAGTTCTCCTAGTGTGATGGGTTCCCTCATTGGGGCAGGAGTATCTGTCTGTCCCATGGTTGCCAGTATTTCTTTTCTTATCTCTCTCTGATGATCTATGTTAATGGGTAAGTTGCTTTCTGAACTGTATCTTCTAGCAAACAAGTCTGCAGCTTGTTTTCCTCTGAAAAGTTTGCCACCTTCATCCAATGTGATAGTCTGCCTAGGTGAGGAACGCTCTTCATTTAGAGACTTGACTAATCTCCAAAGTTTCCTGCCGTCTTTCTCAAGGTTCAGCGATGCCGTTTTAGTTCTCCAGCTTTTCCGTTTTTCTTCTAGCTTTGTTCTCTGAAACTCTGCTACAGCCTTTTTCCATTTGTTGTGAGTTTCAAGTGAAGGCTGAGACTCTGCGTCCTTTCTAGCCCTGTCCATAGCTTCCTGACGTTCTTGGAGTGTGCTGGACCAGTATGGTATGTAGTTACGCCGGCATCCTTTGGGAATGGTTTCTTTTGCAGCTTGTAGTATGCATCTGTTGAAGTCTTTTACCACTTCATTAATGTCTCTGTTCTGTACCTTGAGGGTAGACAGCAGCGTGTTCACCTGATGCCTGAATAAACCCCAGTTGGCTTTTTTGTAGTTCCATCTTGTAATGGCTGGGCCTGTACTGAGAGTTGCACTCTGGACAGTAAGAAAGATTGGGCGATGGTCGCTTCCCCCTAGTTGGTCTCCTACTTCTCTACTAATAGATCCAGCTATATCTGGTGTGGAGAAGGCAAGATCTGGTGTTGAAGTTGTGTGCCATCCTCTGGAGTAGAAGGTAGGAGTATCTGTGGCATTATTGACTAGGATTAGGGAGTGATCATCTTGCCAAGTTTCAACCTCTTCACCTCTGTGATCCAGATGGTTATAGCCCCAGCTCTGGGAGTGGCTATTAAAGTCTCCAACTGCTATAAAGTTGGTGGCTGGTACCTGTATAGAGCTGAGACTCAGGGGTTTGTTGTTCGGACAGTAATAGTTCAGGAGTTCTATTTCCATCTTGTCTACCTTTATCTGCAACAGCTGATATTCTGCTCCATCCATGAAGGTTTTCCTTTCGTGTGCAGGAATGTTATTCCTTACAAGAGTAAGTACTCCTCCTTTTCGTCTATCTTTTCTGTCGGATCTGAAGCATTGATATCCCCTTATTTTAAAGGTTTGATCTGCTTTCAAGTGAGTCTCTTGGATACAGCAAACACTGACTTGCTTCTCATACAAGATGTTTTCCAGCTCTGTCTTTTTGCTGTATCCAGCCTGCTTGCTGTTCACTCCCTCTGCATTCCAGTGCATCATGACAAGTGGCACTCTGGGTTTCTCTTTTTCTGTTTTGTTTTGGTCAGTAGTTCTCCTCCGCCGTCTGCTGACTCCACAAGACGGTCTAGAGGGTCCTCCAGTAGCTGAGGGTGGGCTCTGTCGAGGCTCAGAGCCCGGCACTGCACCTGCCTGGTGGAGCTCCACAGGGCGAGCACCAGTACGAGATTTATTTGACGGTGTACTCTCCATAGAAAAAAAAAAGCGAGTTGCGTGATACTGTGGTTTCCGGTGCGCCTTCTGGCCCAGTATCTATGACTTTAGCACCTGTTCAACGGGAGAGTGGGCTCATCCCTAATCTGTTTATGTTCCCAGTAGTAGACTATTCGCAAGCAGCCTGGGGGTGTCACTGCTCTGCGCGGACCTTGTTTACCGAGGCGGCGTCCGAGCTCGTATGGTGAAAATATGGTTGCGTTATCTTCAAAATAGCCCTGTCTTTCCCATGGCTTTTCTGCCATCCTGCAACTTTGAGTTAGGGAGTTCTGAGCTCCAGTCTCTTTCCCAGGCATTTTATCCTGGCCTGGCACGCATACAGAGGACCCCACTTCTGGTTCTAAGTTAGCAGTTGGGGATAGGTGGGGTAGCACACTGTGCATTCCCCGTCATCCAGGGGGCTCTCCAACTATGCAGAGCTTGCACAATGCTGTGCTCTGGTTCTGGGCTCTCCCAAGGAATCCTCACGTCCTGCACAGAGCCACTTCCAGATACCCACCACCTGCCAACCCTCCATTGTAGAAATCTCCTGCATGCGGCCATCCAGTCAAGAGCCAGTATTAAGTCTGGTGCCCAAGTGATCCCCCCAAGCTCAGTGTGCAATGCTGGGTTCTCATCATGCTGCAACACAGGGGGGATTGTGATGCTCAGCCATCTCTCTCAACTCTGCACCGATAAGTGACATCGGGGACTTAACTGTGCCTCAGTACTGGGAGGCCCCGTTTCCGGGTACACCACACACAGCCAATTGAGGCAACGGTCGCCGTGGGCGTGTCTTCAGTGGGGAAGTTGTGGAGTCTTCCTGTCCATGTTCTTGCACATCCTAACACTGCCCGCAAGACATCGGAGGTTTGGAGAGTGGCCTTCTCTGCTTTTTTGAGCCGGGGTGGGCTCCCCGGGCAAGTCTCGATGGGGATCGGGACGTGTCCACGCGCCAGTGGGCCCAGCATCGGCCGCATCTGATGGAGGACTTGCTCTGCCAGGTTTGAGTTAGTAAATTCCAACTTTGTCATCTTCTTGGCATTGTGATGCTGGGGTGCCTGTGGATTTCCTACCGCCCCGGGTAGAAGCCAGAAGTGTACTGTGCCAGCTCTGGGGGAGATAAAGGGGGTGTTTCTGCGTCTCCTTGTGATACGTAGCCAAGGTAGGGCTCACAGTGCTCTTTCCCCGCCACCAAATTGCCTGCTGGTTACGCCGAGTTCTCCGAGGCTCTAGGCATGTGACCAAGAGTTGAAGGCAATAGGATCGTCACGTCCTGAGTCTCTGTGCCTGTACGATGGGTTCCGATCTTCAGGGAGCAGTCCACACTCGTTCCCACTCCCAAGACTTGTTCAGTATCCATCTGGCTCCTTCCCACCCACAGAGGGCGTGTACGGTGTAGTGCACCGGTTTTATTATCGAGGTTTGCTCCTCTAGATCCGTTGTGTTTGGCCTGAGGATTCGCACCCTCAGTTACCAGGACTACCTCGAGGAGGGTGTGGCTCTTCACCACGCACAACGATCTTGGGGTATGAGAGGTTTTGCTAGGCCAAGAGACTAACACCGCAATGGTCGCTCCTTTCATGAACAAGAATTCACTAGGCCTAGGGTGAAGCAAGGGGGGAAACCCACTAGCTACAACACCAGCACATCATACCCCCTGTCTGTAAAAGACTTTGCCCCTAGGGCAATGATATTTTTCATACTGTACACACAACATAACACACAGATAAGGGCAATGATGATGATACACATTCTTGTACACACATCAAAACACACAGACAAGGGCAATGATGATGATATTCATACTTTTACACACACAGATAAGGACAATGATAATAATATTCATACTTGTACACACACAGATAAGGACAATGATGATAATATTCATACTTGTACACACATCAAAACACACAGATAAGAACAATGATGATAATATTCATACTTGTACACACATCAAAACACACAGATAAGAACAATGATGATAATATTCATACTTGTACACACATCAAAACACATAGATAAGGACAATGATGATAATATTCATACTTGTACACACATCAAAACACACAGATAAGAACAATGATGATAATATTCATACTTGTACACACATCAAAACACACAGATAAGAACAATGATGATAATATTCATACTTGTACACACATCAAAACACACAGATAAGAACAATGATGATAATATTCATACTTGTACACACATCAAAACACATAGATAAGGACAATGATGATAATATTCATACTTGTACACACATCAAAACACACAGATAAGAACAATGATGATAATATTCATACTTGTACACACATCAAAACACATAGATAAGGACAATGATGATAATATTCATACTTGTACACACATCAAAACACACAGATAAGAACAATGATGATAATATTCATATACTTGTACACACATCAAAACACACAGATAAGAACAATGATGATAATATTCATACTTGTACACACATCAAAACACACAGATAAGAACAATGATGATAATATTCATACTTGTACACACATCAAAACACACAGATAAGGACAATGATGATAATATTCATACTTGTACACACATCAAAACACACAGATAAGAACAATGATGATAATATTCATACTTGTACACACATCAAAACACATAGATAAGGACAATGATGATAATATTCTTACTTGTACACACATCAAAACACACAGATAAGGACAATGATGATAATATTCATACTTGTACACACATCAAAACACACAGATAAGGACAATGATGATAATATTCATACTTGTACACACATCAAAACACACAGATAAGGACAATGATGATAATATTCATACTTGTACACACACAGATAAGGACAATGATGATGATATTCATACTTGTACACACATCAAAACACACAGATAAGGACAATGATGATGATACACATACTTGTACACACACACAGATAAGGACAATGATGATGATACACATACTTGTACACACACAGATAAGGACAATGATGATGATACACATACTTGTACACACACAGATAAGGACAATGATGATGATACACATACTTGTACACACACAGATAAGGACAATGATGATGATACACATACTTGCGCACATATCAAAATACACAGATAAGGGCAATGGTGATGATACAAATATTTGTACACACATCAAAACAGACTGACAAGGGCAATGATGAGGATATTCATACTTGTACACACACAGATAAGGACAATGATGATGATTTACATACTTGCACACACATAAAAAAACACAGATAAGGTCAATGCTGATAATATTCATACTTGTACACTCATCAAAACACACAGATAAGGACAATGATGATAATATTCATACTTGTACACTTTTTTGTTGTAAGGCACCTCCTTCCTTAGCAAGTCTATCTGCCTCCTCATTTCCTGGTATGTTGCAATGGGCTGGTATCCACTGGATAGTGCACTTCTTGAAGCATTCGGCCAGTCTTACGCAACGGCAAAGACTACTATAAAGGCTACATTCAAGTCCAAATGGGAAAGAGAGCACCCGGGACATTTGAAAAATGATGCATATCATCAACTATCCAGAAAAGAACAGGTCATCATTTTTCGACTACGCACTGGTCACAACAGATTGAGATACCATCTGTACCACAAATACAAAATTGGTGCAACAGATCTCTGCACCTGCAGTACCAGCCCAATGACAGTCGAACACCTGCTGCAATACTGCCCAACCTACAGTAATGAACGGAGTAGCATATGGCAACAACCCACTTCCGTCAAAGAAAAACTGTTTGGAGATGTTGGGAGCCTTGGGTTGACTACTGCCTTTATTAGAGTCATAAATGTGGAAGTCTGAAGGCGAACGAGGAAGAAGAAGAAGAATACTTGTACACACATCAAAACACATAGATAAGAACAATGATGATAATATTCATACTTGTACACACATCAAAACACATAGATAAGGACAATGATGATAATATTCATACTTGTACACACATCAAAACACACAGATAAGAACAATGATGATAATATTCATACTTGTACACACATCAAAACACACAGATAAGAACAATGATGATAATATTCATACTTGTACACACATCAAAACACACAGATAAGGACAATGATGATAATATTCATACTTGTACACACATCAAAACACACAGATAAGAACAATGATGATAATATTCATACTTGTACACACATCAAAACACATAGATAAGGACAATGATGATAATATTCATACTTGTACACACATCAAAACACACAGATAAGAACAATGATGATAATATTCATACTTGTACACACATCAAAACACACAGATAAGAACAATGATGATAATATTCATACTTGTACACACATCAAAACACACAGATAAGGACAATGATGATAATATTCATACTTGTACACACATCAAAACACACAGATAAGAACAATGATGATAATATTCATACTTGTACACACATCAAAACACATAGATAAGGACAATGATGATAATATTCATACTTGTACACACATCAAAACACACAGATAAGGACAATGATGATAATATTCATACTTGTACACACATCAAAACACACAGATAAGGACAATGATGATAATATTCATACTTGTACACACATCAAAACACACAGATAAGGACAATGATGATAATATTCATACTTGTACACACACAGATAAGGACAATGATGATGATATTCATACTTGTACACACATCAAAACACACAGATAAGGACAATGATGATGATACACATACTTGTACACACACACAGATAAGGACAATGATGATGATACACATACTTGTACACACACAGATAAGGACAATGATGATGATACACATACTTGTACACACACAGATAAGGACAATGATGATGATACACATACTTGTACACACACAGATAAGGACAATGATGATGATACACATACTTGTGCACATATCAAAATACACAGATAAGGGCAATGGTGATGATACAAATACTTGTACACACATCAAAACAGACTGACAAGGGCAATGATGAGGATATTCATACTTGTACACACACAGATAAGGACAATGATGATGATTTACATACTTGCACACACATAAAAAAACACAGATAAGGTCAATGCTGATAATATTCATACTTGTACACTCATCAAAACACACAGATAAGGACAATGATGATAATATTCATACTTGTACACTTTTTTGTTGTAAGGCACCTCCTTCCTTAGCAAGTCTATCTGCCTCCTCATTTCCTGGTATGTTGCAATGGGCTGGTATCCACTAGATAGTGCACTTCTTGAAGCATTCGGCCAGTCTTACGCAACGGCAAAGACTACTATAAAGGCTACATTCAAGTCCAAATGGGACAGAGAGCACCCGGGACAGTTGAAAAATGATGCATATCATCAACTATCCAGAAAAGAACAGGTCATCATTTTTCGACTACGCACTGGTCACAACAGATTGAGATACCATCTGTACCACAAATACAAAATTGGTGCAACAGATCTCTGCACCTGCGGTACCAGCCCAATGACAGTCGAACACCTGCTGCAATACTGCCCAACCTACAGTAATGAACGGAGTAGCATATGGCAACAACCCACTTCCGTCAAAGAAAAACTGTTTGGAGATGTTGGGAGCCTTGGGTTGACTACTGCCTTTATTAGAGTCATAAATGTGGAAGTCTGAAGGCGAACGAGGAAGAAGAAGAAGAATACTTGTACACACATCAAAACACATAGATAAGGGCAATGCTGATAATATTCATACTTGTACACACATCAAAACACATAGATAAGGACAATGATGATAATATTCATACTTGTACACACATCAAAACACATAGATAAGGACAATGATGATAATATTCATACTTGTACACACATCAAAACACATAGATAAGGACAATGATGATAATATTCATACTTGTACACACATCAAAACACACAGATAAGGACAATGATGATAATATTCATACTTGTACACACATCAAAACACACAGATAAGGACAATGATGATAATATTCATACTTGTACACACATCAAAACACATAGATAAGGACAATGATGATAATATTCATACTTGTACACACATCAAAACACACAGATAAGAACAATGATGATAATATTCATACTTGTACACACATCAAAACACACAGATAAGAACAATGATGATAATATTCATACTTGTACACACATCAAAACACATAGATAAGGACAATGATGATAATATTCATACTTGTACACACATCAAAACACACAGATAAGAACAATGATGATAATATTCATACTTGTATACACATCAAAACACACAGATAAGTGCATCGTGATGATATACATACTTGTACACACATCAAAACACACAGATAAGGACAATGATAATATTCATACTTGTACACACATCAAAACACACAGATAAGGGCATCGTGATGATATACATACTTGTACACACACCAAAACACACAGACAAGGGCAAAGATGATGATAGACATACTTGTACACACATCTAAACACACAGACAAGGGCAATGGTGATGATATACATACTTGTACACACACCAAAACACACAGATGATGACATACATACTTGTACACATAAACCAAAACACACAGACATCTAAAAGATACCATGATATTAGTAAACTATGCTACAATGATTTGTTTGTGTGTAACTTGCAAACAGTAGAAAGATTAAATAATTATAAATTAGTTCTGACATAAACTGTTACATATAATGACAATTCTTCTTTTATTTCCTTTATTATATGTTTAACATTTTATTGTGAATACTGATATGTGATAATAAATTGGGATACTACTCATTTGTATGAGATATCCTGAGGTGACAGAGGTGGCCAAGTAAGTGGACAGTTCTCAGGTGGAAAATAATGGTCTGCTGGTGTCTGTTAAGTTGGTGGATTGGGTCATCTCTGTTGTATATATCACTTTCTTCCTTCCATTAATTTTTGTACTTGTTGTGGATGATGGTTTTAGCTTCTCGATAGGGCTGTGGGTGGCTGAATTGTTCTATTTTACTGACTGTTCTAGACAGAGCATCTGCTCTCATTTCCAGTGATTTCACAATGGAAGGGTAACCACTGAAGGGCAATAGTTGATGACCTTTGGATAATGTTAAGCTCAGATCTGATCTCATGCATCATGTTTTCATTTCTGGTGTTCTGTATTGATTCCAGTAGTGATCTACAGTCAATGTAGATTACTATATTAGCTGGTGGCTGCTATTCTGATTTGTGAGGATTTTCAAAGCTTGCAGTGGTGCCATAGCTTCTGCCCTGAAATTGGAGATCTTTCCAGTTGGGATGGCCTTATGGATGATCTTCCCATTTATGAATCTTATAAAAATGCCTCCTTCATTCTTTACTGCCCCCTCTGCAGATCTATCTGTGTATACATGTGCCCACTCCTTTGGGTTGTACTTTTCTTCAATCATCTCCTGAGCCAAGTTTTTAGTTGTGGAGGGGTTGGTGGGCTTTCTTTCTTATTTCAGGGACTTCTGTTATGATAGATACATTTTTATGGCAGTAATTTCGCTTCTTATAATCAATGAACATTTCCATTTCAGTAGGTTGTTTTGGGAGAAGGTCTTCGTGACACAGATGTAGATGTTTAGAGATGTTTAAGAAGCTGGTTCTCTTCAGCCTGTTTTTTTGTTGAGCTTGGCATACATTGGATGACTTGGCAATCGTAGGCATACATTGGATGACTTGGCAATCGTAGGTATACATTGGATGACTTGGCATTCATAGAAGCTTCTCGCTATAAATAAACACCTTTTCCTCATGTCTGTCGTCAAGGGAGAAAATGTTGGTGTATCTCTCCATTGCCTAGATTAGAGTAGTCTTCATCCCTCCAGTGATTAATCTGAGGCCTGCATTTTGCACTTTTTCTAGAGGTTTTGTTTTTATACGCTGACATGCCATAAACAAGTACAGACCTGACTGCGCCTGTAAAGACTTTTTTAAGTAAGCTGGTATTTGCCCCCAACTTGTGTCAGCCAGTTTCTTAATAAGGGAGAGCTTCCTTGTTGCTCTCTGTTCTACTGTTTTTAGGTGTGGCTTCCAGGTGAGTCTGTAATCCAACTTGACTCCCAGGTATGTTGGGCTTTCCTCGTTTGGAAGCTCACTTTCATTTTACTGCAGCTGGACAGTTTCTTGGAAATTTGACACTGAGATGCAGGTTGCTACTGTCTTGGAGAGGTTAATCTGTACTCTCCGGTCAGATGCCCATTTACTGATGGTATTTAACCCTTTCCAGTCCAATTCGCCCAAAAGCACCAGTATTTTATCTTTTATCATACTGGCCGATTAACCTAAAAGTGCCCAGCAACAGGTTGCTTACTTCATTGCTAAGCGACATCGGAAGTTCCACGCGTAAGAGATGTTGTGTGTTTCTGGCAGATAGAGGCCGTTTCGAAGTTTGTTTTGATATTGGTCACATTTTTCTAAGTTGAGTGGTTGGTTTTTTGTGATTTAAAAAAAATTATACTGTGTAAAAATGGTTCTTCAAGCCATGGAAGAGATTTTCAATGAACTTTGAAGGATTAGATCTACGTTTCTGTGTTATTCAGATAGTGAAAATGATGAATCCTACTTCGATGTGGACAATGACCCAGTTTTCAACGATAGTGAAAGTAGGAAAATCGATGTAGGAACTAGTAAAATTGTAGACAATGGACATATAGAGGAACATTTACTTGTATGGAATTATTCCAGACATATGAGCTCCCAGGGCCTAAACATAATTTGTCTGATGATATTTGTTTCTTCTTATTTACATGTATAACAGACGATGGACTTATGAATAAACCAACAGAGCTGAAAAGGGTTAGTAACATTTCAGTGTGAGCGTAATTAAAACCAACATCCAACAAGCATGAACCGTCAAACTCGTGAGGAGAAAAAAAAAATGTTGTGTTCAATACTGTAAGAATTAAGGAAAAACGAACACTTGTAGAGTTCTAGAGACAGTTTATGGTTGTAAATTGTGTTCTCAACCCTTAGTGTAATTTGTTTGATATTCAATGTTTCAAGAAAAACTGTTAATAATGTACATAAAAGCTTTCCAGCGCAAGAATATCATAAAGATAAGTAATTTTTTTGGTTTTGAAATTTTTTTAAACCGTGAAAAACATTTAAATGTGACATTAAAATATACAGGTATTAAAGTATGCCCATTTTACTGTGCAAATAAATGTGTTTTTGTGTTATTTGAACTAATATTAGTGTATAAATAATTTTTAAAATATAAGAAATATTTAAGAAAAAGAGTTTTGTCCCTTAGCTTAGTCTTGTGGGGGGGGGGGGGGGGGGGGGGGGGGGAAAGGGGTGAGTGTATGTGTTGAAATATTAGCAGGGCTATGGACAGTAAAGGGTTAATGCTGCCAGCATCCTGAACTTTGCAGCAGGCAAATGTTGTGCAGCACACCAGGCAGCAAAATTGTCAGCATCAAGAGCCCTGCAGATTTGCCTGGACAGTTTCTCTACAATATCATTTACATAAATGATAAAGAGTGTGAGGGAGATAACCCCTCCTTGTAGAAAGAGTGTGAGGGAGATAACCTTTCCTTGTAGTAAATCTTGTTGAACAGTGACCCGTTGGCTCAGTTTCCCGTCAAGCTTTACTCTTGATGTGCGGTATCAGAGGAAGTCCATCCAGTTGAACATTTTCCCTTCAATTTTGTTGTTGAGCATCTTAAGGAGAAGTCGTTCTTCCCATACGTTATCAAAAGCTTTTGTCAGGTCCACAAAAACAGCCAGTACTTTTTTCTTCTCCTGAAGGAATTTTCTACTTCCTGGGCTAGATATACTAGCTGGTCTTCGGTGCTGTGGTTTTTTTCCTGAAAGCTGACAGTGTGTTTTCAAGCAGATGGTTTTTTTTCCAGATGTTTCAGTAATCTGGAGTTCACCATTCTTTCCATTACCTTACCCAGACAACTCAGTAGGCTTACTGATCAGCAGCTGGACTTACTTGTTTTCTCCTTCTGTTTCTTTCTCATGGGAACAATGATTGCTTCTTACCATCGATCTGGAAATTTTCCAGTACTTCATGATTGATTGAAGAATAGGAGGAGCTTGTGCCCGGCTACAGGTCCAAGGTTCTCATCATATTATTTGTAAATGGTATTCTAAAGATGTTCTGAACTTACAAATTATTTTTTCACTAAGCATGTAACTTTAGATTCTCAGAAATAAATAGGACACCAAAGAGGTAAAAGATTTGATCTATATGACTATCAATTACCTGCATCACATGAGTCAGGATGTTCTTCTTTCTTAGTTCTTGGTGTTTTTGCATCCATGATGTCAGCTGTCTGAACATAAGTGTCAAGGTCTTCAGTGTAGTTCTGGTCATCTTGAGTCTGGCAGGAAGAAAAATAAATTTTATTATTACGGGAGCTTGAAAACTGGTACACTAATTTAATAAACTGGATATATGAAAAATGTAATGATGAAAGTTGTGATTCATCTATTAAAAAAAAATATGTGTGGAGGCATATCTGGAGTCATCCTTATATGACCACCAGTTACGCACAATTTACGTACGTGGAAGTGAACCTATGTCTGTGAGGCTAATTACACCCTCACTGACTCTTGAAATCACCCACACACTTCCAAGGATTCCCCCTGTGGTGAAACTTGAGAACCCAGCATTGCATACTAAGCTTGGAGAAGTCACTTGAGCCCCAAGCGTAATTCTTTGGCTTTGACTTGGTTGGCTGCATGCAGAAGAATCTCACTGTGGACCCAGTGATAGGCAGGGGAAGCTGAGAAGTGGCTCTGTGCAGGACATGACAATTCCTTGGGAGAGCCCAGAGCCAGAATACAGTATTTTAGCTCTGCATGGTTGGAGAGCCCCGTTGAATGGCAGGGAATGCACAGTATGCCACACACTTCTTACTCCTAACTTGAGACCCAGTGTGACGATCCTTTAAATGCAAGCCAAGCTGGAGAAACTGGAGCTCATGACTTCAACTCAACATGTTTCAGAATGACAGTAAAGCCACAGGAAAAGCCAAGATCTACAGTGTAGATAATACCAAGGAGTCTTCAACTTGCTATTGGCTGCTAAAGAGCAAGAAGCTCAGTAGCTCTAGTTAAACAACAATAACAACATAAATAAAAATAGCTCAGTTGGAGACTAATGGTTGTCATTTCACAAGTGGACCTACTCTCAGAATAATGGTGGTTTGATAATCACAAAGTCAGTTCTATTGTATGGTTCTGAAACATGGAGAACAACTCAACTGTCAAGTCAGTTCTATTGTATGGCTCTGAAACATGGAGAACAACAAATACAACCACCAAGAAGTTACAACCTGTCATAAATAGGTGCTCATGTAGAATGGGATTTAAATGGTGTAACAAGATCATCAATCTGGAACTGACAACAAGAACCAGGCAAGTGCCAGTAAAGCAACAGATAAGATGAAGATGCTGGTGATGGACATGATACACATTGAGGAAACCTGTTGATAGAATTACTAGGCAGTCCTTGTTCTGGAATTTTCAGGTTAAAGAGAGGCAGAAGAAGATAAAAGAAAAAAAAAAACACACACACAAAATAAAACTGAAGGAAGATATGAAAACAATGAGGAAGACTTGATAAGACCTTGACCTTATGACACATGACAGGACTTGGCATGAGTTTGTTGAAGCTCGAAGGAAGGCATGAAAAGACCTTGACCTCATGGCACATGACAGGAATTGGTATGAGTTTGTTAAGAGGTCTATGCTCCCTGGAGAGCTCAAGAGTAATGAATGAATGAAATCTGCATTCTGAAAAGTGATACCACATGTATTCAAAATAACTTCCATATGTCTCTTCTTCTTTGATCCTTAGCCGTCGATCATCAAAGCAGTCAGTGGCCATCACGCCTAGTGGTGTCTTGTAGGGCAACAACAAATTTATTCCACTTTGCTCGGTCGGTGGCCATCCTTCGTACAGTGCCCCAACTCTGGTTCATTCTTTGCATCTCAGCCTCCACAGTCCTCCGCCAAGTTGTTTTCGGTCTGCCTCTCTTTTGTTTTCCTTCAGGGGTCCATAGCACAGCTGTTCTTGTGATGGCATCGGAGTCTCTTCTGAGGACATGGCCAACCCAGCTCCAGCGTCTGCCAGCTATGATGGTGTGCATGTCCTCTTGCTTGCTCCGAGTAAGCAGATCTTGGTTGATGATGGTATTCGGCCAAAAGATTCGGTGAATTTTTCTTAGGCATGTTGAGTGAAAAAGAGGACAATTTCGACATTTCCTTCTCTGTAACTCTCCAGCTTTCCGCACCATAGAGAAGCACAGAAAGCACACAGCTCTGATATAATCTTAATTTTGTGCTTGTGCTGTACTGAGAGGACTTCCAGATGTTGTTTAGGCTAAAAAAGGCTGTTCTTGCTTTGTTCATTCTGTTGCTGATGTCTTTGCTTGCCCCGCTGTCTGGTGTTACTATGCATCCTAGGTATGTGAAGGTGTCTGTCTGTTCCAGTTGCTGATTCCTTACTGATATGGGCTCAGGCTTGCTCACATTGAGCATCATGACCTCTGACTTCTTTAGATTGATGTTCAAGCCCACCTGCTGGCTATACTTATTAAGTCTATCCGTTTTTTCCTGGATGTGTTGATGTGAATGTGCTAGTAGTGCAATGTCATTTGCATATTCCAGATCTTCTAATGTAGAAAATTCCTCTTGGACTGCCCTCTGTTGTCTGGCACATCATCCAGTCTATGACTGTTAAAAATAGAGTGGTTGATAAGGGGCATCCCTGTCGTACTCCTGTCTTCACCTCAAAGGTTAGGTTGCTCTGCCCAACACTACACGTAAAGTTGGCATAGAGGCTTTTTATGATTGACACTATGCAGCTTGGAATTCCATAAGCCCTCAGTATTTTCCATAAACTGTCCCTATGTATACTGTCAAAAGCCTTTTCAAACTCAACGAAATTAATGCACAGCTGTCTTCGCCATTCTGAGCACTGCTCTATAATGTTCCTGAGAGTAAATATATGATCTACACATCTTCTGTTCTTTCTAAATCCTGCTTGTTCTTTCCTCATCATGAGTAGTGGGGGGTACTCAGATTCATCTGTGGAGGCTTGCGAACTACTCCAACCAGCGCATGTGAGATTTCCGCCAATGTGGAACCCCTAGAACTAAGGAGAGAGAAATCAGTCATTATCACGGCAGAAAGATTCTTGCGAGCTGACAAAGATGACCCCTGCAAAAACGTTATCGGTGACCTCAACTCCAGGTACCGAATTAAAAAGACATCTTTCACTAGAAGGTACCAAGAGCTTTCAGGGAAGCACTACATACCAGAGACTAGACTACCTACTCAAGTTGTGCCTGACCTACCACCTCACGTAGAACTAAAAAGACCAATAATACGTACAAACCTTCTACAACCCGCAAATAAAAGCCTCATATCTACGCTGCTGAAAACACTTGCTATGGAAACCATCTGTCAGTACGATGAAGACATTATCCATGCCTATACAGACGGGTCAGCTTTCAAAGCAGTAATAAATGCTGGATACGGGGCCATAATCATCCCACCCAGTACTGAAGAACCCGTCAAAATTGCAGGTCCCTGTGGTATCTGGTGCACAAACTACGAAGCCGAAGTAGTCGCCATCCAGAAAACCCTAACTAGAATTTTTGAACTCTTTGAATCAGACGAAATGGAACCAAATGATGTTGTGGTGTTCTCAGACTCGCAGGCTGCCCTCTTGGCAATAGGAAACTGGAAAACCAACTCGATCAGTACTATCCAGAAGGTTCAAGAAACATGCCACAAAATTATGAACTTGTACGGAACAGAAATATACATGCAATGGATACCTGGCCACATAAACATCACATTAAATGAAGCTGCTGATAGACTGGCAAAGAAGGGAGCAAAAATGCCACAGATTGATCACCCACTGAGTAAGTTAACAGTTAAACAAATAGTCAAAAACAACTGTAAAGAAGTTTGGCTGAACACATGGGCACAGGCTAAAACAGGAAGAAGACTCTTCATTCACCAAACAGCCCCAAATAAGAAAGATGCTATGAACGATATCGAACGAAGGTACCAAACCAAAATCTTCAGACTGAGAACAGGCCACTCTACACTAAATGGCCACAGAAACAGACTAAGTTCAAAAATATAGCAAAATGTAGACACTGCCCTAACCCGTTGGAGACAGTAGAACACCACCTACTACAATGCCCTGCACTTCAGGGACTGAGACAACAACTGCTGCCACACAACCCATCCATAGACAATACACTGTATGGCAGCTCAGAACAGCTTATACGAACTGCGCAGTACCATATAATGGCATCAAGGTCACCAAGAGCTGACGCTCAGTGACAGAGGATCAAAGAAGAAGAAGAAGATGTTCTTTCCTCAGTTTGTGATCTACTGCTTTTGAAATTCTCTGTATAATTATCCTGCCTAGTATTTTGCTGGGAACTGAGAGAAGAGTGATTCCTCTCCAATTATTGCAGTCTGCAAGATATCCCTTCTTGGGCAATTTGACAATTATTCCTTTGTTCCACTCTGTTGGTGTTGTCCCTGTTTTCCAGACTTGTGCAAATAGTGGTTCTAATAGTTCTGCTGCTAGCTCAGGGTCTGTCTTAAATAGCTCTGCATTTAAGTTATCATGGCCTGGAGCTTTTCCATTCTTTAATCCTTTGATTGCTGTGATGATTTCTTCTTTTCGTGGAATGTCTGTATTAACATCTAGATCGTTTTCAGCCTCAGGAACATTCAATTGTGTCTCTGGTGGTTCCTTGTTCAGAGTTTCTCTGAAATGCTCTGCCCATCTTGTTTCCTGTCCCTCTGCTGTCGTGATGAGATTTCCTTGCTTATCTCTTACTAATGTAATATTGTTTGCACCTCGTTTTCCGCTGATGAATTTAGTTATTTTGTATACTGTGCTTTGTTCATTTCTCAGTGCTGCCTGTCTTGCAAGATCATCTAGGAAATTCCTTTTGTTGGCTCGGGTTTGGCGTTTAACTTCCTTGTCCAGCTGACTGTACTGTTCGCTATATAGTTGCTTTAACCTGGGAGACTTTGCTTCTGTTTTCTTTCTTTTCATTTCCTGTCTCATCATTATGGTGTTTAATGTTTCTGGTGTTATCCAATCTTGCTTCTTCCTTTCCTGGAATCCCAAGCATGATTTGCTGCTTTCCTTATATATTGTTGAAATGGTGTTGAATTTCTGGTCTATATCATCAGTCAATGTCTTTTCCTGACTTTTGGCAAATTGATATCATTTCTTAGTCCAGCCCTTCTTAGTTTCACTTTCAGTTTTGCTACTACTAAATGGTGATCACTTCCCACATCTGCACCTCTTCTTACCTTCACATCTTGTAATGCATGTCTCCATCTACCGTTAATCATGATGTGGTCTATCTGGTTTCTGTCCTGACCATTTGGTGATTCCCATCTTAATTTGTGAATTTCTTTATGTGGGAAAAGTGTTCCTCCAATGACCAGGTTGTTAATGCTACAGAAACTTATTAATTTATCCCCATTTTCGTTTGCTGTTCCGCTGCCGCAGTTCCCCATTACTCTTTCATTATATGTATTGTGTGTACTAACTTTCGCATTGAGGTCTCCCATTACTATACTAAGATCATATCTTGGTGTGTCTTCCATTTCATTCTGCAGTTGTTGATAGAATTCATCTCTGACCTCTTCATTGCTATCATTCGTTGGTGCGTAGCATTGTATTATTGTAGTGTTGGTGAATCTCCCTTTCAATCTTAATCTTATCAGTCTGTTGTTGATGGGTTTCCATTCCAGTAATGTCCTTTCTATTCCTTTCTGTAGAATAATGGCTACGCCTTCATTGTACTGTCCATCCTCTCTTCCAGAGTAAAGTACTATTTCTCCTGTTGCTGTTTTAACTTTTCCTGCCCCTGTCCATCTGCTCTCGCTTATCCCTAGAATGTGTAACCTATAGTTTCTCATTTCTGCCGTGACCTGTTTTAGTTTACCCGTCTCGTTCATTGTCCTGACATTCCAAAATCCTATTCTTGTATCATGTTTTGTGGTCAGGACGTCTGTTTCATGTCAGTGGCTTCCTTTCGGCTTTCACCACTGACAGTCATACAAGCCTCAGACTCCGGATGTCCGTCCCGCAGCAAAGTTTGTTCATTTGTTATTGTTTCCATAACTTCATTTATTTTTTACATAGACAGGGGTGTCAGTTCTATGCTAAAACCCCCAACCTGGAGGACCAGGGTGTCTGCTTTAGTCTGACCCCTGCCCAGCTTGGTAGAACCTTCCAGGAGTAAAACTCCCACTGGCATAGCTCTGGGGGTAATGTATTCAAAATAACTTCCATATGTATGACACCTTAATTAATAATCTTGGCGGCCTCAAAGGGCAAAATAATGTGGTCATTATCATTCACAAGGTTTTCACACAAAAAAAAAAAAAGAACCAAAATAAACTTATATAGGAATATTTAGCTCTTAAAGGATGGGGTGCTTTTCCTACATTTGATGCAATGGGTTTTCTTTCACCTTCAGTTTTCATATAAAGTTAAAGGAAATTGAATAAGGACTAATAAAATATAAAATCGGGACAAAATGAAATAAAACTTAGTTCAAATATACTGACCACTGGCTACATCATCTGGAAAAATTGGCCTTAGATACTGGCGTTTCATTCTTTAAGAGTTAATGGGGGTTTTGAGAAACATGTTGAACATTGAGTTCACTGAAATGTTTATACAACAAATTTTGATTATTTACTAATTATTAACAAATGAACTACTTACTTCATAACCCGATTCCAGTTTTATTTTTCTTTCTGTAAATGCTGCCTTTGTTTCAACAATTCTTGAAACCTAAGAAGAAATATTTATTTTTAAACCAAACATATTTTATTATGAAAATATATTATCAAAATGACATCACATATTCACATGAACCTGCAAGTTTCTTTTTCCATTATTAATTCTATGAAATCTAGCGTAGGTCAAACAATTCACCCAAAAAAAACAACATATTTTTGTGGACAGTGATTCAATTTAAACATTTCTATCTTTTTTTTTTTAAATTGGGACAGCACCAGAACACAACATAAACATAAAAAGTACAAAAACAACAAGGGCCTGACAGGGAAACAAAGAATATAAGCACTGTACCCTAAAGGGCATGTTGTAGAAGTTGACTAAGGAGGGTCAAGACAGGAGCCAGCTACATCATCCTGAGAAACTTGATACCAAAAAAAAAAACCTTAAAAACAATCTTAAAAAGGCATCCAATTCAGCTCAAACATCCAAGATAGATTAAGGTTCTCAATTTTGGAAGTGTATGGGATGGACCAGACAAAGTCATACATATTTTTTACTACTAAATTACTTATTTTTCTTCCAGAGACATCTCCAGACTTGGCACCTCACACTAGGATTGTGTGAAACAAAATGAATAGAAATGAGGAAATATAACACGAGACACAGTGCTCACCGTAGAAATCACACCTCACAGCATACATGACTGATAGCACAAGTTACTCGTAATATGTACATATTTTTCTCATTTTCAGATCTTTATGGTGGTACATATTTTCCTTACATGTTTTCCCTTAATTATTAACCCTTTACAATTTGATTAGGCCAAAAACGCTATTGCGCAAAGTCTACCATCCAAAATTGAGAGTGGGAACACTGTTTAGTGAGACCTGAGTATTTCTGATACGAGAGAAGCTTCCAGGCTTATTGCTACAGCAGTGAGAAACACAGAAGAACAACCTGATGACTTGGAAACCCTCTGGCTTAAATTAAGGACATCATAAAGACAGCTGCTGCAGAAGCATGTGGTGAAGTTTGACTTGGGAACAAGAGAAAGAGGACACCTTGTTGGACAGAGCAAGTCAAAGAGAAAATAAGAGAGAAGAAAATGGCATGGAAACAATACTTAGGCGCTAAAAACACAGCAGACAAATAGAGAAATATAGAGTATATGTGATACTCAGAACAGAAGCAAAGAACAAGGTGCTAGCAGCAAAACAGAAGTCCTGGGAAGAATTTGGAGAAAAGCTAGAAAAAGATGCGCAAGAAAAACAGAAATTGTTCTATAAGACCCTAAAGAACATGAGGAAGGAAAAACAATGCCCTCTCAAATTTATAAAGGACAAGCAAGGCAAATTGCTTACTGCTCCGTAGGAAGTAATGGAAAGATGATTTCTCAGAACTCCTTGATATTGAGCAAGGTCAAGCATCAGAAATGATAACCACTAGCACAGAAGAGGAAACCAATGGTGATGAAGATGACATAAAGATGGAAGAACTGAAGGCAGCACTGGAGAAAATCAAGATAGGCAAAGCAGCAGGGCATGATGGTATAACACCAGAAATGGTTAAGTACATGGGAGCATCAGGTGACCTATTACTCTAAAGGGTCTTACAGGCAGTGTGGTGCAACAAGACCATACCAAAGGATTGGGAGATTGCCATCATAACACCAATTTTCAAAAAGGGTGACAATCGACAATGTGGAAACCATAGAGGCATATCCCTTCACAGTGTCCCTGGTAAAATCTACTCTAGAATCCTAGAGCAGAGACTCCGACACCTAGCTGAGCCACAATTGGATGAGGTCCAGTGCGGATTCCGAGCAAACCGAAGTACTCAAGACCTAATCTTCACACTCAGGCAGCTGAGTGAAAAGGCCCTTGAGTATAATAGTGAGATCCATCTTTGTTTCATAGATCTGGAAAAGGCGTTTGACAGGGTCCCCTGGAGCAAACTTTGGGACTGTTTGGCAAGGAAGAACATTCCAGCACCTCTGATTCATGCTATACAGAGCTTCTACAAGTCTTGCAGAAATTACGTGAGGACAGCAAACCATAAGTTAGAAGAGTTCAGGACCACTACTGATGTAAGACAAGGTGATATCCTGTCACCTTATCTTTTCATACTCCTCATGGACGATGTTATCAAGGCATGTAAGGAGAGAACAAGAAAGTATTCAGTGGGGTACTGGAAGATGAGATAGGTATGTATTTCAGAGCTGGCATTTGCTGATGATGTTGCCTTGATTGCTAAATCATAGGCACATCAATCCAACCTGAAAGTCTGGAAGGAAGAGCTGGAGAAGAGAGGGATGGTCATAAGCAGCTCTAAAACAAAATCCATGGTGATATCACGAGAAGAAAGAAGACATCAGATTAAGCTGGGAGAACAGGTCTTGGAGCAGGTCAACCACGTTAAATATCTCGGAGCTATTATAGACCGAAAGGCATCTTAGGCATCAAAGAAGAGTTGGCCACTCGAAAAGCAGCAGCTGGGAGACTATTTCAGGCCATAAATCGAGGATTCCTCAGCAAGAGAGAGGTTGGTAAGAAAACGAAGATGGCTGTATATCGTTCCACCTATGTCCCAGTCTTGACACATGGATGCGAGTCATGGGCAATGACTGCAACCCACAAAAGCCAGATCCAAACCTCAGAAATGAGGAAGGTGGTTGAAGTAACAAGAAGAGACATGGTCCGCAACCAGACGACACGTCAAGGCCTAAAATCCCACCCTCTGCAGACCCAAGTAGAACAGTCCCAACTAAGATGGTTTAGCCATGTCTGCAGAATGGGAGAAGATCGGCTACCACGACAAGCATGGGAAACAAAGAGCCAGGGATCCAGAACCCCAGGACGACCCAGAGTCCGCTGGGAGGACAACATTAGACAATCTTTGAAGGACTGAGGACTAGCATGGAACCAGGCCAGGAGGAAGACAGCCGATAGAATAGTCTGGCGCTCTCTCTTCTAAACCTCTACACCTCACGGTAGAAGGGGAACGACTAAGTAAGTAAGAGAAGCTTCCATTTTCTGAAATTCTTTTCTAGATCGATCAATATTTTGATTTTTTTGTGATTTTTGTGTGTGGTAGAATCTTTGCTTTGGGAGCTGAGAGGTGACTTGTATTTGATCAGGAAGATTACGATGGGGTTGAATCAGATGTGAATATTGAATACAGACCTCTACACCTCACGGTAGAAGGGGAACGACTAAGTAAGTAAGTAAGCCTCTGACAATGACAAAAGTGAAGCTAATGAAAGACTCAAGTCTAATAATATTGATGACAGATCAAATGTAGGAGGTAGTCAATACAGCATACTTTTGTTAAAATTTGTGACTTTGTAAGAAACCCGTGACCTAAACACGCACTAGATCTAGTTTATCTGGTCACGGACTTGAGACATGACAGGCTCACAGCAAAAGTGATAGTGGAGGATATTAAAGGGCCTAAACACTTAGCCGACAGAGGGAACCCTTGTGATGATGTGAGGCACCTCCTGTTGTGAGGCACCGTATTGAGTTTCCTATTATATCCAAAGTAAAAAATATCACAGTAAAGAACCAACGTCTCCAAGTGGTGGACAGCTTCACTTTTCTAGGCAGTACCCTTACCAAAGATGCGAATATCGATGCCAAGGTCAACAACAGAATTGCAAAGGCAAGTGCAGCTTTTGGAAGACTAAGAGTAAATGTCTGGGACCGACAAGGAATTAGTGCCGCCACCAAGATAAAAGTATATCATGCAATAGTGCTCACTACCCTCCTGTATGCCTGTGAAACTTGGACAGTGTATAGCAGACACGCCAAGAAGCTTAATCATTTCCACATGAGCTGTCTTCGCAGGATACTCAAGATCAAGTGGCATGATAGAGTATCTAATTCTGAGGTCCTCAACAGAGCACATATCTCAAGCATCTACACATTGCTGCAGAGGGCCCAAACTAGATGGGCCGGACATGTTGTTCGCATGCCCGAAAAACGCCTTCCAAAGCAGTTGATGTACAGCGAACTCTCTATGGGTAAGCGAACAGTAGGGGGACTAAAGAAACGCTTCAAAGACACACTGAAAGCATCATTGAGCAGCTTCAAAATTGATGTCTCCTCCTGGGAGACTATCGCACATGATCGCTCTGCCTGGCGGACAAACATTACTCAAGGCGCTCGCATTGCAGAACAGAATTTAGCTGATAAGGCAGAAGGCAAGTGTGCTGCAAGAAAAGTCAGAATGCGCAGCAACACTACTATCGACTCTAATCATGTGTGCCCCGTATGTGGCATGGCCTGTAGGGCCAAAATAGGACTAATTAGCCACATGAGATCACGGCACTGATGTCTCACAATTCAAGTCTGAAGCTGTCGCCATCTTCGCTTGCGATGGGCAACTATTATTATTATATCCTTCTTCTTCTTCTTGCGATCGCATCTTTGATGATTACACCGTCAGACGAGTTCTCATGATGAATTCGACTGTTGTTTGAAGTTCCTCTTTAACTCCATATAGCTTTGAATTTAGTGTTGAGTCATTGGGCCAGTATATCTTTCTTAACTGGTCATACAGAGGACAGTCCTGTAGAACATGCTCAGCAGTTTGTTCGTTTAATCCACATGTGCACAGTGGTGAAGCAGACAATCGTAGCTTGTGCATGTGTTTATTCAGTTTGTTATGCCCTGTCCTGAGTCGAAAAATAGTTATCTGTCCCTGCCGGTCGAGAGTGTGATAGTCGTCTTTGGGTTGGTTCTGTTCTCTTCTGATAGTCTGGATAGCTCTCTTTTTCTCAAAGTATGTGACTTCATTATCTTCTTGTTCACATTCTCCTCCCTTTTTTGCAAGTTTATCTGCCTTTTCATTTCCGGGTACACCACAATGAGATGGTACCCACTGAAGTATGGTTCTCTTTTTGGCAGCTACCTTGTTTAGTTCATTTCTCAGATGCGGGAGTTTACCACCCTTGAGAGCTTGCAGGACAGACAGTGCATCTGTGAGGATGACTACCTGGTGGCAGTCAGAGTTGGTGTTATAAATCATATTTGCAGCTTGCTCTAGAGCTTGAACCTCAGCTGTATAGTTGGAACAGAATTTACCAGTGGGAATGTGCCTAGTCTCATAGTGGTTGTCAGGATATGAGATAAAGATACCGGCACCTCCATTCCTAACAGCATTAGTTGCTGATCCATCTGTATAGGCATGTATCCATGATTGATCGGGATAGCTTTCTTGGATCATACTCAATGTAGCAGTTCGTTTTTGCAGATCATTATACTCACATCCACTTGTGAGACCACTGACTGATGTATTAATTTGGAGGGCACTGCTGGCCTGCTCCCATGGTACAGGGTATAGGGTGGGCTTCAGTGGTGTTGTCTTCATGGATAGGTCTTCTTGATGCTGTCTTATAAGTCTTTTTCCCCGATGCACAAAGCTGCTACGCTTTAGACGTCCCAATGCCAGATCATCTAGTCTTGCCTTCATTGGGTGCATTGGCATACTGTTGTACTTTTCCATCTGGATCATGGTTTTTGTGTCTCTTCTATGGGACAATGTCTGTAATCCAGCAACCTTCTGCATCTCTGTTATTGGTGTAGTTTTCATGGCTCCTGTAATGAGCCTGAGAGCTTGATTTTGCACCTTGTCCAAAGACTGCAGATGTGAGTTAGCAGCTGATGACCATGCTGCTGAGCTAAACTCTAAGTGTGGTCTTATTACTCCATTATAAATCTTCTTTAGATTTCGTTCATTTGCTCCCCAGTTGGTACCTGCTAATTTTCTGAGTATGCCTAGTCGTCTTCGGGCCTTTCCTTCTGCATTTTCAATATGCTTATTCCATGTAAGCCTTTGGTCAAATGTCACCCCAAGATAGGTGGGGTAGCTTTCTTCCTTGATCACGGTTGTCCCTAGGTGTATGTTAGCTGATTTGTCCTTGGGGGCGAGGGAGAACAGTGTTGTGGAGGTTTTGTCTGTGTTTATTGTGATAAGCCATTTCTCTGCCCATGACACTAGCATGTCTGCTGCCCGCTGCATTCTATAATTTGCTGTGGTGACATTTTCATCAGCGCACCAGAGTACTAGGTCATCTGCATATAAGGCAGCTTTAACTCCTGCAGGGAGATCTTTCACCAGGTCATTGATGTAAACAAGGAAGAGTGTTGGGGAAATTACTCCTCCTTGAGGTACCCCCTGATGGAGCAACACTTTTCTGCTCTGCAGACCGTCAAGAGTGACTCTAGTTCTCCTGTTATGCAAGTATGACTGGATCCATTTCATCATGTTGCCTTGGATTCCACTTCTCCTAAGTTTTGCAATGAGGCCATCTTTCCACACCTTGTCAAAGGCCTGCTTGAAGTCGACCCAGATCGTTAGGACCTTTTTCTTCTCCTGGAAGGCATCTTCTATTGCTTGAGACAAGTAAGTAACTTGGTCTTCTATACTGTAGCATTCTCTAAATCCAGCTTGTTCCGGCACCAGGATCTGCTCAGACTCTAAATACCATTTCAATCTGTGGTTGACTATTCGCTCCATAGTCTTCCCAACACAGCTTGTGAGACTGATTGGCCGGTAACTTGCAGCCTCGGTCTTACATTTCCCTTTCTTTAGTATGGGTATTGTGATGGCTTCTCTCCATACTTGGGGTACCGTTCCTTTCAACCAGCTGTGGTTGAATATCTCAAGCAGTTTTGTCTTTGCTGCTGAGCTCAGATTTACTAGCATTTCGTTGCTGATTTTGTCTGGGCCGGGTGACTTTTGAAACTTAAGCTTGGAAATAGCCTTCTGTAGTTCTCCTAGTGTGATGGGTTCCCTCATTGGGGCAGGAGTATCTGTCTGTCCCATGGTTGCCAGTATTTCTTTTCTTATCTCTCTCTGATGGTCTATGTTAATGGGTAAGTTGCTTTCTGAACTGTATCTTCTAGCAAACAAGTCTGCAGCTTGTTTTCCTCTGAAAAGTTTGCCACCTTCATCCAATGTGATAGTCTGCCTTGGTGAGGAACGCTCTTCATTTAGAGACTTGACTAATCTCCAAAGTTTCCTGCCGTCTTTCTCAAGGTTCAGCGATGCCGTTTTAGTTCTCCAGCTTTTCCGTTTTTCTTCTAGCTTTGTTCTCTGAAACTCTGCTACAGCCTTTTTCCATTTGTTGTGAGTTTCAAGTGAAGGCTGAGACTCTGCGTCCTTTCTAGCCTTGTCCATAGCTTCCTGACGTTCTTGGAGTGTGCTGGACCAGTATGGTATGTAGTTACGCCGGCATCCTTTGGGAATGGTTTCTTTTGCAGCTTGTAGTATGCATCTGTTGAAGTCTTTTACCACTTCATTAATGTCTCTGTTCTGTACCTTGAGGGTAGACAGCAGCGTGTTCACCTGATGCCTGAATAAACCCCAGTTGGCTTTTTTGTAGTTCCATCTTGTAATGGCTGGGCCTGTACTGAGAGTTGCACTCTGGACAGTAAGAAAGATTGGGCGATGGTCGCTTCCCCCTAGTTGGTCTCCTACTTCTCTACTAATAGATCCAGCTATATCTGGTGTGGAGAAGGCAAGATCTGGTGTTGAAGTTGTGTGCCATCCTCTGGAGTAGAAGGTAGGAGTATCTGTGGCATTATTGACTAGGATTAGGGAGTGATCATCTTGCCAAGTTTCAACCTCTTCACCTCTGTGATCCAGATGGTTATAGCCCCAGCTCTGGGAGTGGCTATTAAAGTCTCCAACTGCTATAAAGTTGGTGGCTGGTACCTGTATAGAGCTGAGACTCAGGGGTTTGTTGTTCGGACAGTAATAGTTCAGGAGTTCTATTTCCATCTTGTCTACCTTTATCTGCAACAGCTGATATTCTGCTCCATCCATGAAGGTTTTCCTTTCGTGTGCAGGAATGTTATTCCTTACAAGAGTAAGTACTCCTCCTTTTCGTCTATCTTTTCTGTCGGATCTGAAGCATTGATATCCCCTTATTTTAAAGGTTTGATCTGCTTTCAAGTGAGTCTCTTGGATACAGCAAACACTGACTTGCTTCTCATACAAGATGTTTTCCAGCTCTGTCTTTTTGCTGTATCCAGCCTGCTTGCTGTTCACTCCCTCTGCATTCCAGTGCATCATGACAAGTGGCACTCTGGGTTTCTCTTTTTCTGTTTTGTTTTGGTCAGTAGTTCTCCTCCGCCGTCTGCTGACTCCACAAGACGGTCTAGAGGGTCCTCCAGTAGCTGAGGGTGGGCTCTGTCGAGGCTCAGAGCCCGGCACTGCACCTGCCTGGTGGAGCTCCACAGGGCGAGCACCAGTACGAGATTTATTTGACGGTGTACTCTCCATAGAAAAAAAAAAGCGAGTTGCATGATACTGTGGTTTCCGGTGCGCCTTCTGGCCCAGTATCTACGACTTTAGCACCTGTTCAACGGGAGAGTGGGCTCATCCCTAATCTGTTTATGTTCCCAGTAGTAGACTATTCGCAAGCAGCCTGGGGGTGTCACTGCTCTGCGCGGACCTTGTTTACCGAGGCGGCGTCCGAGCTCGTATGGTGAAAATATGGTTGCGTTATCTTCAAAATAGCCCTGTCTTTCCCGTGGCTTTTCTGCCATCCTGCAACTTTGAGTTAGGGAGTTCTGAGCTCCAGTCTCTTTCCCAGGCATTTTATCCTGGCCTGGCACGCATACAGAGGACCCCACTTCTGGTTCTAAGTTAGCAGTTGGGGATAGGTGGGGTAGCACACTGTGCATTCCCCGTCATCCAGGGGGCTCTCCAACTATGCAGAGCTTGCACAATGCTGTGCTCTGGTTCTGGGCTCTCCCAAGGAATCCTCACGTCCTGCACAGAGCCACTTCCAGATACCCACCACCTGCCAACCCTCCATTGTAGAAATCTCCTGCATGCGGCCATCCAGTCAAGAGCCAGTATTAAGTCTGGTGCCCAAGTGATCCCCCCAAGCTCAGTGTGCAATGCTGGGTTCTCATCATGCTGCAACACAGGGGGGATTGTGATGCTCAGCCATCTCTCTCAATTCTGCACCGATAAGTGACATCGGGGACTTAACTGTGCCTCAGTACTGGGAGGCCCCGTTTCCGGGTACACCACACACAGCCAATTGAGGCAACGGTCGCCGTGGGCGTGATAGACGACAAACAGTGAAGAATGAGGCAAGAAAGCATTTAACCCATGAAGTGGGGGTGGATTGGTGCAGACCAGAGCATGTACCACTCGCCGGTGGGTTCTGCATCTACACCTATAGGGTTCCACCCACTCCTCAGCCCATTTAGTCTGGCCCCTCACCCAGGACCTGTCCGGCTTGGGTGACCCTGCCAGGAGTAAAACTCCCGCCGGCATAGCTCCCGGGATCATTGGGGCGCTCAAGCTCTCCAACCACGGCAAGGTAGGCTTACATGTGGAGAGATTATTATATCCAAAGTGAAGAATTGTACCAAATGTGCAAACAAGGAATAATAATAATAATAATAATAGCCCCTTCAGTCATAACTGACTATGGGAATGCGCCCCTGAGGTGACAGCCCTCAGCTGCTTATTTTCCTGGTGCTCCTTTCTGCGTTTTCTCCCCTCCTCTGCTTGTTGTGTGAGCCTCTCTTCGCCCAATCTGAGTTGGCGCCGTAAATAGCATCGCCACTTAGTGCGATCGGCAGCTTCATCCTCCCATGTTGCTGGATCCATGTCCAGTGCCCTCATATCTCTCTTGCACACATCTTTGAACTTCAGCTGTGGTCGCCCAACTGTTCTCCTGCCATCTGCTAATTGTCCGTAAAAGATATCTTTTGGGATGCGACCATCTTCCATGCGACGAACATGGCCAAGCCAGCGAAGTCTGCGCTGTCTAAGCAGTGTATACATACTTTGAAGGACAGCACGTGACAACACCTCATCATTAGTCACTTTATCTTTCCACGAGATGCCGAGGATGTAAATGGAAGGTATTGAGCCTTCTTTCTTGCTTAGCATAGGTCGTCCAGGTCTCGCTGCCATATAGGAGTGTGCTGGTGACGCAGGCATTATATACCACAGCTTTGGTCTTCATTGTGAGTTTGGAGTTTCCCCAAACACGCGATGTGAGGTGGGCAAAGGTAGCTGCAGCTTTGCCAATGCGGCTGTCGATTTCTGTATCCAGTGAGAGTTTGTCATTGATGGTAGACCCTAGGTATGTGAAGTGATGCACCACTGCCAATTCATAGTTATCGATAGTAATAACTGGTGCAGCACCCGCATCCTGACTCAGCACATTCATTTTCTTTAGACTTATTGTGAGGCCAAAGTCCTTGCATGCTTTAGTGAAGCGATTCATCAAGTTCTGAAGCTCCTGTTGGCTTTGAGTGACGACTGCAGCATCATCAGCGAACAACAAGTCTCTTATAGTGACCCTTCTGATTTTTGTTTTTGCCTTCAGCCTTGAAAGATTAAACAGACGGCCATCTGACCTAGTGTGAAGACATATTCCTTCAGTTGCATCTCTGAAAGCATGTTTCAAGAGTAGGGCAAAGAAGATCCCGAAGAGGGTCGGAGCCAGAACACAGCCTTGTTTAACGCCACTTCGTATGTCAAAGGGCTGTGACGTGCATCCAGCATATTGGACTGTTCCCTTCATGTCGTCATGGAATGACTTTATCATTTCCAGCATTTTAGAAGGGCAGCTTATTTTCAGGAGGATTTTGAAGAGTCCATCCCTACTGACCAAGTCAAATGCTTTTGTGAGGTCTATAAAGGTGATATATAAAGGCCTTTTCTGCTCTCTTGATTTTTCCTGAAGCTGGCGGACAGAGAAGATCATGTCTGTTGTTGATCTACCAGCTCGGAATCCACACTGTGACTCTGGATATATGCGCTCAGCTAACTTGTGTAGTCGCATTAAGATGACTTTGGCAAAAACCTTACCAACAATACTAAGAAGAGAGATGCCTCTGTAGTTATTGCAATCACTTCTGTCTCCTTTATTTTTATATAGTGTTACAATCCTGGCATCTCGCATGTCTTGAGGAATAGTTGTCTCTTCCCAGCACTGGCACAGCATCCTATGCAGGGGATGTAATAGCGTGCTCTTACAGCATTTGATTAAATCAGGAGGAATCCCATCACTGCCTGGTGCTTTGCCAGAAGCCAAGCTATCAATGGCCTTGCTGAGTTCCTCTAATGTTGGTTCGGCATCCAGCTCCTCCATAGTTGGCAGACATTTGACAGCATCAAGGGCTGCAGGCGTAACGGTATTTTCTCTAGCGTAAAGCTCAGAGTAGTGCTCGACCCACCTCTCCATCTGCTTACCCTTATCGGTTAGCTTCTCTCCGCTGATGGTTTTTAGCGGTGCCGTCTTACTTTTTTGGGGGCCAAGTGCTTTCTTTATACCGTCATACATTTGTTTAATGTTGCCTGTTTGCGCTGCGATCTGGATGCTCTCACTGAGCTGGAGCCAATAGTCATTTGCACAGCGTCGAGCAGTTTGTTGAACTTTGCTTCTCGTAGCCTTCAGGATCTGTAGGGTTCTAGCACTCGGTGAACGTTTGTATTCATTCATAGCACTGCGCTTAGCTTCAATGACAGGTGCCATCACATCTGATGAAGCATCAAACCAGTCATTTGACTTTGCCGTTTTCTTACCAAAGGTGGCAAGTGCAGTACTTTGAATGGTGTTCCGTAGATGCTCCCAGTTCTCTGTAATAGTATTACCATGCTGAGGGCTACTGAGCACTTTCTTGAAGGTCGCAGTAAATTGAGTGATCATGACAGGGTCTGACATCTTGCTGGTATCAATGCGTGGTTTCCCTTCATGTCTGACACAATAGAGTTTTCTTGGTTGTGTTCTGATTTTGCAGCAAACCAAGGAGTGATCTGTATCACAGTCTGCACTATGGTACGAGCGCGTGGAGAGCACAGACCTGAGAAGTGGCCTTCTGACGAGAATCAGGTCCAGTTGGTGCCAGTGCTTGGATCGTGGGTGTCTCCATGACACCTTATGCTGGGGTTTTGTCTGAAAGTAGGTGTTGGTCACGCAGAGGTCATGGTGGACACACAACTCTAAGAGCCGTTGTCCATTTTCATTCATCTTGCCAATACCAAACCTGCCCAGACATGAAGGCCATGAAACATTATCGGCACCCACTCTAGCGTTAAAGTCACCAAGGAGAACAAGCTGTTCTTGCCTAGGTATGCTTTTGATGACTGCTGCTAGATTCTCGTAGAACTCATCTTTAGCTTCTGAGGCAGAGTACAGAGTAGGAGCATACACACTGACAAGGGTGATGGGACCTGTGCTAGTTTGCAGGCGGAGCGTTAACAGGCATTCTGATCCATTCTCGCCTGGTTCAACCATTTTAGTTAGCGATTTTTTGACCGCAAAACCTACTCCGTGTTCTCTAGCTTTATTAAGATCTTTCCCCTGCCAATAAAATGTGTAGTCCTTCTCGCTCACCGTTCCAGAGCCCGCCAGGCGCGTTTCCTGAAGTGCAACTATATCCACCTGAAGTTGTTTAAGCTCATCATTAATTATGGCTGTCTTCCTTACATCGTTTACGTCCTGTAGATTTTCGGATAGTCCAGTCAACATAGTTCGGATGTTCCAGCATCCCAATCTGAGAGTTTGCTTATTTTTATTATTCTGATAATTGCTTGGTGCAAAATTTTCTGTCCACCGTTCGGGTTTGACCCTAATCCCCATGCACCCAATGGGGAAAGCAGACAGTGGCGGGACAACACCTTATTGACTGGGGGCTGCCCAGCTTGAAGCGGGCGGTAGCTGTCCAGTGAGATCCTAGAACCTCTCCCACTGTTGGAAGTAGCCCCTGGCGCCAAGCCCTACGCCAATTGGGCAAAAAGGAATACACAGTAAATAAGAACTTCCGCTTTTCGCCTGTGTGAAAAAAATGCTCTTGTGATTTCTCAAAGAACAAAATAGTCAGTGTATGGTCCTTTCTTCTCTGTATTCTTCTTCTCTGATCCTTAGCTGCCGACTGTCAAAGCAGTCAGTGGCCATCATGCCTGGTGGTGCCTTGTAGGGCAGCAACAAACGGTTTCCACTTTATTCGGTTGGCAGCCATCCTTCATACAGTTCCCCAGCTCTGGTTCATTCTTTGCATCTCGGCCTCCAGTAATCCGCCAAGTTGTTTTTGGTCAGTCTCACTTTCGATTTCCTTCGGGGTTCCATAGCATAGCTGTTTTTTTTATGGCATCGGGGTTTCATCTGAGGACGTGGCCAAATCAACTCTTGTGTCTGCCAGCTATGATGGTGTGCATGTTCTCTTGGTTACTCTGGGTAAGCAGCTCTTGGTTAGTGATAGTATTCGGCCAAAAAAATTCAGAGAATCTTCCTTATGCAGATTGTATGGAAGGAGGACAGCTTTGACATTTCCTTCAATGTTACTCTCCAGCATTCTGCACCATAGAGAAGCAAAGAAAATGCACAACTCTCACATAATCTTAATTTGGTGTTTGTGCTGTACTGGGAAGACTTCCAGATGTTGTTTAGACTAGCAAAGGCTGTTCTCGCTTTATTAATTCTGTTCTTGATGTCTTTGCTTGTTCCAATGTCTGGTGTTACTATGCATCCTATGTATGTAAATGTGTTGCCGTCTGTTCCAGCTTCTGGTTCCTTATTGTTATGGGCTCAGGACTGCCCACATTGAGTGTCATGACCTCTGTCTTCTTTAGACTGATGTTCAGATCCACCTGCTGGCTATACTTATTCAGCCTATCTGTTTTTTTCTTGGATGTGTTGATGTGAATGTGTGAGTAGTGCAATGTCATCTGCATATTCCAGATCATCCAGTGTAGAAAACGTTGCCCATTTAATGCCTCTTGGACTGTACTCTGTCCTTCAGAGATTGTCCTCCCAGCGGAATCTGGGTTACCCTGGAGGTCTGGCTCTTAGTTTCCCGTACTTGTCATGGTAGCTGATCTCCCACAGGTCTCAATATAATTACAACAAAAATGTGATGATAGACACAGGAAGTTTTGATATTTTCAAAAGCTGCTACCTAACAATCTAAGCAGTAACTAACAATTCAGCAGGAACATCATCATATACTCCTTATTATGAAAGGTTGGCCCAGTGACATACAGTGCCAAAGATCACACTACTTATATGCTTGACTCAAATGGTTTGAAGATCAATTTTTTTTTTTTTTAAATCTTGAATATTTATTATATCATTAAATGTGTTACCTAGCTGAATAGAAATATTTACTACTTTTTTAATTGTAAAATTGAACCTTTTTCTATAAGTGAGTTGTGATATTTGGTTGGTGCCCAGCACTCTCTTCATAAATGTAAAAGGTGCCCAAGGTGCAAAAAGGTTGAGAATCCCTGGTGTATACTACGACATTTTTGACTACCTGCTACAATTATTAACAATAAAACTACTCACTTCATAACCTGCTACAATTATTAACAATAAAACTACTCACTTCATAACCTGCTACAATTATTAACAATAAAACTACTCACTTCATAACCTGGTTCCAATTTTACATTTTCACCTATGAATGCAGTGGCCTCAACATGTCTTAAAGTCTGGGAACAAAGAGTGGCACAACTGCATTATCACAGTAAAACTGCAGATAAATATAACATACAAATATGATCCACTATCATTCAGCTTCAGTCTATGTATGTTTGTAAAAACTGATGTACATATCAAATGGAGACCAAAGTGACACATATAACATACAAATAAGATCCATTATCATTCAGCTCCAGTATGCGTATGTTTGTAAAAACTGATGTATATATCAAATGGAGACCAGAGTGACACATATAACATACAAATAAGATCCACTGTCACACAACTCCGGTATATGTATGTTTGTAAAAACTGATGTACATATCAAAAAGAGAGACCAAAGTGACACATATAACATACAAATAAGATCCATTATCATTCAGCTTCAGTCTATGTATGTTTGTAAAAACTGATGTACACATCAAAGAGAGACCAAAGTGACACATATAACATACAAATAAGATCTATTATCATTCAGCTTCAGTCTATGTATGTTTGTAAAAACTGATGTACACATCAAAGAGAGACCAAAGTGACACATATAACATACAAATAAGATCCATTATCATTCAGCTTCAGTCTATGTATGTTTGTAAAAACTGATGTACACATCAAAGAGAGACCAAAGTGACACATATAACATACAAATAAGATCTATTATCATTCAGCTTCAGTCTATGTATGTTTGTAAAAACTGATGTACACATCAAAGAGAGACCAAAGTGACACATATAACATACAAATAAGATCCATTATCATTCAGCTTCAGTCTATGTATGTTTGTAAAAACTGATGTACACATCAAAGAGAGACCAAAGTGACACATATAACATACAAATAAGATCTATTATCATTCAGCTTCAGTCTATGTATGTTTGTAAAAACTGATGTACACATCAAAGAGAGACCAAAGTGACACATATAACATACAAATAAGATCTATTATCATTCAGCTTCAGTCTATGTATGTTTGTAAAAACTGATGTACACATCAAAGAGAGACCAAAGTGACACATATAACATACAAATAAGATCTATTATCATTCAGCTTCAGTCTATGTATGTTTGTAAAGACTGATGTACACATCAAAGAGAGACCAAACTGACACATATAACATACAAATAAGATCTACTTTCACACAACTCCGGTATATGTATGTTTGTAAAAACTGATGTACATATCAAAGAGAGACCAAACTGACACATATAACATACAAATAAGATCCACTTTCACACAACTCTGGTATATGTTTGTAAAAACTGATGTACATATCAAAGAGAGACCAAACTGACACATATAACATACAAATAAGATCCACTTTCACACAACTCTGGTATATGTATGTTTGTAAAAACTGATGTACACATCAAAGAGAGACCAAAGTGACACATATAACATACAAATAAGATCCATTATCATTCAGCTCCAGTATGTGTATGTTTGTAAAATAAATTGTGACTAAGTTAAAATAATAATCTATTTCACTCACTTGCAACTAGCCCATCAAGAAATTATGCCCAAGAAATAAGGTGTGACATTTATGTCTCATAACCTCAAAATACCAATTTAACCAAAAATAAAACCCACTGCCAGGATTCAAACATGGAACTTTTGCTTGGAAGGCAAACCTTTTAACCACATAACTGGTGACTTGGTGAATGTGGTTTTCTTAATCTCAGTTATTTGAACTATTGCCTCCCTCATTTATTGTGGTGCTGTGTAGTTAGGGACATGCACAGACAGTTATAAGAGAAGATTATTTTGTTCCTGTTTTGATCTTACAGTTAGATCAGGGACACATCACGTTCAATATTTCTTTTATCCAGGTGAAACAGAAAGCAGAAGACCAAGTCAGAAGACAAGAGTTATATTTTAATAATACAGGACTTGTCTCAGCATCACTGGAAACATTTAATTTGTATTTTTTTTTATTAATCAGAACCAAAAGAACTCAATGCTAAGAATTAATATGTCAGTAGTAATGAGTTTAAAAAATAACTCACATTACAGTCCCACTCCAGTTTCATTTTTTCATCCATAAATGGGAACTGTGTTTGACTATTTCTTGAAGGCTGCAAAGAAAAAGTTTTATCTAAAATAAAGACAATGCAGTGATGCAAATAATAATAATTACAAACTTTATATTAGAGAAAAATACACTTTCTCCCAAGCTGCAGTATTTTAAATAAGCAAACAGTCTTGCACATGAAGATAAGACTTTTATATATGGGTGCTTGTTTAGAACAGAAGAATGGAAACAATTCAACAAGATCACCAATGTAAAGCTGGTTAGAAATGTCACAGTTTTGTCTTAAGTGCAGCGTATGTGTTTGTATGGTCTCTGGACTTTAGTTCCATCAATTTACTCTTAAAGCCGTAGTGGGGTACCAGGTTGTATCTGCGTACACCAGGTAAGAGTATATGACAGGAAGATAAAGATTTATTTGCCATATACGTTATTGTTAGTGTTCTTTAATTTGTAATCTGAGAAGGTTACTTGATGGTGATCTACCTTCATACTCAGTAACAACTCCAACAGAAGAAATAAAAACAAGCAATCCTGAACTACCAACTATTAATAAAGTTAATAATCTAAGTCCAACTCTTTAAAACTAGTCTTCTTAGTTTATTATTTGCTTTGGTGCCAGTCTCTGTTTCTTTATAAAACAAAACAATATCCATTTAAGGTATAAAGATGACGATAGATAAAATATTCATTCTGCTCATTTTTTAATGGGTCAATCACACGTCTAATATAATAAGAAGCAAAATTAATCAAAATCGTGAGAACTAGTGATTTTATAAATACCATCATTTTTAGAGATTAGAAGTTCTACAATCTCTTCAGCAATTCTTTCTCTTTGATGCCAGTATATATAGAGGAAATTCAACAGGAGATTTCTCACAGGTTAATGGTTTTGCTTCTAATGTTTTCTGATAAAACATCAATATATTCAGTTCCTTTTTTCTACTCAGGTTAAGACCTAATTTATAGAAATTCCCTTACCATTCACTGGTTAATTTTGATTCGTGCTGAATAAATACTCACAATGTTCACTGTATAATTCTTACAGCATCAGAAATGATTTCCCAAATAAGAATTTTAATTCCTCAAGTCATTATCAATCTCCATATTTAGTTGAGGATCATGTAGGACCCTGAACAAAGTAATTCACGTGGATCAGTTTGATGTTTCTGTTTTATAAATGATTATACCTTTCCTTCTTGAGTTTCATTAATTCTGTCAGTTTATTCGATGAATTAGTGATGTTCACTGAGGAACCCATGGTCAAGGTCTCATCTCAGAAACTGTACTTCCTTTTGTGTCACTTAGCTATCTCTCATGTCATCAAAATCTTTTATTCATGATGTATGTGTTGCCTTTTTTGCTCATATGTCTCTCAGCATTAAGCTTTGAGAGTATGCTGATAGAACTGCCTAATAACCCATTTTTTTGCCATAGATGGCAAGGTATGTCACTATTCCTGTGACACAAGAACCAGACAAGTACCAGTGGAACAAGAGATGAGAAGACGACACTGGCCACGGATAGGATACACTGAGAAAACCTGTTAATAGCATTACATGGTGACCCTTGTTCTGGAACCCCCAGTGTAAGAGAGGTAGAGACCAAGAAACACATGGAGAAGAAGACTGGTGACAGAAGTGAAAGGGATGAGGAAGACGTAGAAAGATCTAGAACTGATGGCATGAGACAGGAGGACCTGATATAACTTTGTTAATGGCCAAATGTTTACTAGAAAGATATAGGGCAAAGATGACAAATTATTCCCTATATTGAAAGTTAAGGGACTACATTTCCTGCATTTTTAGGTTATTTGTCTTAACTCTATTCAATTCTTTACTTTTTAAGGTTTTCTGTGTGATTTTTAGGTAACATTTTTTAAAACCGTGTAAAATATTAAAACAAAAAAAATATATTAAACCTATCAGGATTATATATAACTCAGCCCGGCTGAAAAAGGAGGAGGGCGGCCTGCATGGAGACCATAAGGAGGCAGCCCCTCCACCACAGGGAGCCGCAGTAGCATAGTGGTTAGTGCACTGGCTTCCTAGCGCAGTGGTCTATGGTTCGATCCTGTAGCGGGAGGTTGATTAGATTTAGTTATCTATATAGAATTCCAGGTAAGTCATAGGCTACCAGGATAGTCTGCCAGTAAAGAGTTCTGGTCTTACAAGAAATACCCCAGTCTTAGAAATAAGCACTGGTGTATGACTATCATAGAAATAGTCAGACTGTGAAAACCCTGGCCAGATGGTAAGAGGTTGTACCAGGATTTAAGGCGTTTCCTCCCTGTGACTATCTTATGATTAATTATATTCTAGGGGATAATAAAATGAACATTCACTGTGACCACAAATGTAATAAGTGAATAATTCCTCAGGTACAGTTAAAAATATTTTAATATTTACACTAATATTCTATTTCTACTAGTTGGAAAAGAGTATAAAAATATATATAAAAGTATTCACACAATTACTATTATTGTCTGTTTAGACTTCAAGATCTTGAATATTACAGTTACTGCAATCACGGTTTTTAGTCCTTTGACTTTACAAATAACTGTCATCACTTGACTGTTTGAATATTAGGTTCAACTATGGCTGTTTTCATAAATGGGTGGTCAGTGTCTTAACTGCCACTTATCTTATCACTTGATACTGCTGACACTGAACTGTCTGTTGTAGATCAGATTTGTTAAACCCAGCTGTAGAGATGCCAATGGCCAGTGAAGTTCTCCTTGGGGTCCTGCACGTTTGTGGGATTGCCTCTGGTGAACAACACAGTCTTCTGATACTTGACAGTCTGGTTTGAGTTATTTCATGGAACCTGAAACATCATATCAGCCTTGGCTAGTATCTGGCTAGACTTGTAGCTGACTAGCACAGATGTCAGACCAGTCAGTCATCAGATGTCACCGTTATACAATCATAGTAAGTAAAGACATCATTTCAGTGATGTAAAAGTATTAACATTTCAGTTAATTGTAATTGACTAGCACATAAGTCAGACTAGTCAGTCATCAGATGTCAAAGTTATACAGTCATAGCAAATAACATCATTTCAATGATACAGAATTAATATTAACATTATTAGTAATAAACATCATCTGGGTTATTCTGCTCCTGTAATCTTTTACTTATTTATACTTGATCTATCCAAACCATGTAGGATACAAATTTAAATACTGATGCCATTCTTAGCATCTACACAAAAGTAATACACAATTAAATAAAGTGAGTGCCCGCTAGTGTTGCTTTCTTCAGTAGCACTATTACATAATTATGAATTGAAACTGGCTGGGGAACCCTCCAGTTTACCAGCAGTAAATGGGCACAAAGTTGTGCGCTCAAACTAGGGAAGGCAAAGGCAGCGAGGAAGGGGACTAGTCACCTTAACCTCGTAAACTGGGATCTTCCATGATGAAGTTTCTAACACTTCATTTCCCTATGACAGTCTCTGCCATGGGACTGCCTTTATCTTCGTAAGCGATAAAGCAATATGATAAATATATCTTCATTAGGCTGTGGGGCTATTTGTGATTAATTTTTGTACAAGCAACAATCATCCACAATGCACATGTTTAGATCATATTAAAAATACAATACATTATCTCAATGACTATTATACAGGCATATTTTGTGAACTCTATATATGAACCTGTAATACAAAATAAAAAAAATTATTATACAGGATAGCTATCGTAAATTCGCTTACCCTCAGACTCCAGACACTTGACTGAAAATTTCTGGCGATCCGCTCACACTTCAGATGGATTTAGAGTCGTGGCGTTATCTGCCCTCAGTCTTGTCTCAAACCTCTTTCGTTGTGTGTTCTCAGAGTTTTACCGAAACGCTTATATACGCATAGCGCGAGCGTATCGGAGGGTACTGACGTCACAGCTAGAACTAGGCCTAAAAATCTTTCCCGAACATCGATTTCAGCCGATCTGTGCGTCGACTGAAATTTTGCCTTTCTCATTCTCGGCATATATAATATCCATATTGTTCCATCTTATCTTGTTTTATACAGCTGATAAAACTCTATCTTCCTATCCATGTAAATTCCCAAACTGTTATTTGTTGATTTTAATATTTAGAACAGAAGTGGGTTACACGCTTTTAGCGTAACTGTGGGCAGCCGAAATACGCATATATCTCCGTAAATGATAACTTCCTACCGTTTCTTTATTTATGCAGTTATACATAATCCTTTCCTGGACCACAATGTGAAATCCTTTTAATAATGATTCCCTTCTGCTTTTATTTATCGTTGGCGATTTCCTCTGTCTGATACACATCTCGCTGATACGCCGCCATTTTGAAAGCGGTCAATCGATCGTTGACGGGTTTATAAATCTACATGAACACGTTTGCAATGACTTGAAACCAATTTTGCGACATAGCTCCCTGATAAGGGTGGAATTAGGATGCCGTCGAATTACCACCTCTATCGACACCAGGTATTACAATGCAAGATGTGGGTGTCTTATCTGGTTTAGATTGTTGCTGTGTGTGTTGCAGTAGAACAGTTCACAGGGTACACCACAGGCAACATGACGTGTAGAGTCATAAAAATGGTAACTTCGCTTTAGGTTTATACCATTTATTGCACGCCACAAAACAGTCATGATACTTATGTTATCATCGGCATAGCACAACGAATGCAGCATTCAAACTCATGTTAACTGACAGTCATGTAGAAGTCAATACTCAATAGTTGTATGGAAAACAAATATCATAGCGAAGCTTGATAAATAATACATATAACTTCTGCAACCGTGGTCAGCTGCAGATCCTTAATGTTCATAGACAATAATAATTATTCCTTCCTGATGCTAGCAGATCAGATGTATACAATACGTCCGTTTACTGTCTGCACGTGAGTAGCATACATGGATTACAGGTCAGCTCGACCTTTATAACCTTCCTAAGTCTAACCATCTGACTTGGACGTGATCTCTGATATAACGAATCCTGGAACACAGACAATAGTCTTGTTGGTCTAGAGCGACCCATAGATATATAACTAGTTCAGGTATAAAGATACCGGTGACTTAATCCTAGTCAAAGTACCTCTCCATTTTGAATCACACAGGCGAGCAAAAAGGCGACAAAATGACGAACCTCTAGATGATAGCCTAAAGTTCGATACAAGAGGAATTACCTTATTTCGGAAAATCAACCATGAACATATGCCTCCAGGCAGGCTTGAATAATACGGGGAAATAGTCTAGTTAGCTAACTAACTCACAAAGACAATGTATTTCCCTCAGAGAATCACAAGACGCAGTCGCGTCCGCTCGCTAATCAGTCCATTTCTCAACTCCCCGACCTGGGCGGAACAACAAAACGACAACCCAGTCGAGACATGCGCAGAGTGACAATCTCTGAGTCGCTGTTCACAATAAGACGATTCTAAGAACATTCGAGATAAAAGTCTTACACAGTCGCGCCTTTTATGGACATGAACAGAAGCGTTAAGAAAGGTTTCAAACATCTACAACAGTTGACTGATACTACCAAATAAGGAGATATGGTCACGCTTCGTTCAAGACATTATAGACCGAACGTGTCTCTATACAAGAGGAGGTAAACTCATAAAAAATAGCAGTATCGATATATCGGGTTCTGTCCCTTTGACCATAAAATATATATAACATGCATTTCAGTCAAATAATGATCATACATACGAAAAACGATCATACAAAGACTTTGGAAAAAAGTAATTATTTGTGCGTAACATTACCGCACCCTCCCGGGAAAAAAAAAAGAAACATTTTTTTTTTTAAATCCTGGAGCCGGAAAAATCTAGGCTCCTAACGCACGTATGATGCGCGGATATACCTAACAAAATAGCTCAACACTTGGAGCGAAACTGAGATCATATCCCAGGTCCTTAGAGAAAAATTTATCTAAGTATACGCGTATATATCCCAGGAAGGTGCCACCAACACAAACCACAATGATGGCAACATCATAATAAAAGTCAAATTATTCTCATACCAATATATGAAATCAAATATATTATTATGATATCATACAATGTGTTGCAAATAGCGGTGTAATATATTAATATACCGCACTATTTTATTACATTATGTAATGCATCAGTAACTAATAAGTAATACATGTGTTGATCTTCGTTGACATAAAACATTCAATAGAAGAAGATGTGGACATCATCCGCTCCCAATCTAGGACAGGACTTGATATACTCAAAGTTCCACAATGGACACAATCTCGCATCTTCAATGATGTGCTGCGAAAATATCAATAACACAAATCTTAAAGACAACTGGTAAATCTCTCAATACAATCCTGAAAATAATTTATTTAAATGTGGCCGAGTGATCTTTTGGCCCGTATATCACTAACTAAGCCTTCTTAGATAATTACATGGTACAATGTTATAAATTCCCCCTCAAAAAAGTGAGAAAAAAAAACCTACTAACATGTCATTATAACATTGGACTGTATATCAGGAAATATATATATGACAGAAGAATCATGTGGAATCGTGTGGGCATCTGGACAGAATGTCCGCCATTACATTATCCGAACCACGGATAGCTCGAACCGAGAAATGAAATGGTTGAAGAGCTATGGCATAACGAGTGGACCTCGAGCTCTTCAAGTTTTTGCTCTGAATAGCAGTAAGCGCTTTCTGGTCGGTTTCCACAATGAAATGTGCGCCTAGAAGAAATCTTTGTAACTTCAGAATAGACCATACCATAGCCAATAACTCACGGTCTAAAACCGAGTAATTCTTTTCTGCAGCATTTAATTTCCTAGAGATATACATCACCGGATGCAGAGTATCAGAATACTCCTGCATTAGTGCTGCCCCAATCCCAGTTGACGAGGCGTCACTTCGAAGAACAAAAGTCTTCTCAATAGTAGGTAACCTAAGAATAGGTGGAGATGAAAATAGGTCTTTAACCTGGTCCAATGAGGATTGACATTCTTTTGACCAGCGGATCAAATTAGGCGACCCTTTCTTCAATAAAGTAGAAAGCGGTGCCATAATGGAGGACAGATTCGGAATGAATCGTCCGTAGAATTGGATCAAACCTAATAGACTCCTTACTTGTTTCTTTGTCTTAGGGACCGAAATGTTAAGTATTTTTGAAACATTGTGGTCCTCTGTCTTTAAAAGACCATGACCAACACGATGACCTAGGAAAGAAATCTCACTAAATCCTATAAAGGCTTTAGAGGGTTTTGCAGTCAAGTTATACTCGCGAAGAGTAGACAGTAATTCGTATAAACCCAAATAGTGATCTTCCCAGGAATCACTGAATAGACAGATATCATCTAGATATGCTATGACATCTGTACGATATGCGAGAATTCGCCGCATCATGCGTACGAATGTAGCAGGGGCGTTCATAAGACCAAAAGGCATGAAATTCCATTGGAATAAACCCCTAGGTGTAGAAAAAGCTGTAAAAGGTTTGGCACGTTCAGTTAGCGGGACTTGCCAATAACCTTTAGACAAATCTAGTTTGGTAAAGAATCTAGAATTAGAAAGTTTATTGAGTAGCTCTTCTAATGAAGGCATAGGTTCAGCGTCGAACTTCGTAACTTGGTTCAATTTGCGATAATCTACGCAAATGCGAATGTTATTATCCTTCTTTCGAACAATAACCATAGACGAAGAGTATGCTGAAGTGGATGGTTCAATGATTTCCAAACGTATCATTTCATCCAATTCTTTTTCGACTTGAGACTGGAAATGGATAGGTATTGGATAGGGTCTGACTCTGATAGGATTATGATCAGTTAGCACAATGTCATGTTCAATGACATGTGTGTGTCCCGGGATGTCTGTAAGAACATCCTGAAATGTTTGCAACATCGAAGAAACTTGTCGATGTTCCTCAGCGGAAAGATTTGGAGAAACGGTCACGTTTTTCCAAGATTCCGTAGAATAAAGTGGGACCATAGAAAGAGGAAGATTGACATCAGAAAAAGTAGTTTCCTCATCCTGTATAACTGACAGCGATGAGTATTGACCATGAGGTACTTGAGAATTGTCCGTTGCCTGGAAAATAGGCTGCAAATAGTCTGGTCTTTCATGAAATTCCGTGAGCATATTTATGTGGAAAGTTTTATGCTTTCCATCAATATCGACAACATAGTCGACATCAGAAATTTTGGAGACTATTGCATATGGACCTTTCCATGCAATTAGAAGTCTGTTCTCCCTTGAAGGAAGTAGAACGAGAGCTTTGTCACCTGGACAAAGTTGTCGTAGACATCTATTCTTATTCGCAAACTGCCTTGCCTTTTCTTTAGCAAATTCGGAAGACGAAGTTGCTAGTCTGCATGCCTCAATGATTTTTTTCCTAAGAGCAATGACGTACTCATAAGAAGACTGAGTCTCATCGCTAATATTATCGGCAGTGATTAGATCGTGAAGTAAAGACATAGGGCCGCGCGGTTGCGCGCCAAAGACAAGTTCAAAAGGGGAAAACCCCGTATGTTCATTGGGGACCTCTCTATACGCAAAGAGAGCCGCGGGTAAGACCCTGTCCCAATCCTGAGGATGATCCTCAGTTATTTTACCCAGTAAAGTTTTTAGAGTCCTATTTAAACGTTCGACCAACCCATTAGACATTGGGTGATAGATACTGCTGAGAGACCTTTTTATATGTAGCATAGACATTACCTGTGACATAGTGTCTGATATAAGTTGAGTGCCATGGTCTGACAATATTTCTCCGGGAAAACCCAAGCGAGAAAATATCAGCCAAAGAGCGTCTGCGATATCAGCAGTTGAGATGCTCTTGAGAGGTATTGCCTCTGGCCAACGTGTGCACATATCGACACATGTAAGAATAAATTGATGTCCTCTAGCCGACTTAATTCTAAAAGGACCGATAATATCTATTGCCATTTTTTGAAAAGGGCGAATTGGAATGTCAGCAGCCTGAATAGGCGCAGCATGTCGTGGTCCTTTAGATTTGACCTCCTGACATACTTTGCAAGAGCGACAGTACATTCGTATGTCCTTGCTCACAAATGGCCAAAAGAAAGCCGCAAGAACTCTCGACTTTGTACGGGAAAAACCCATATGTCCAGCACATTGCGAGTCATGAGCATGTTGCAATATTTGCACCCTCATGCTCTTAGGCACAAGAATTTGTGAATGAGTGGATGTAGTCGAGTCTTGTACCATACGTACAAGTACGCCGTTCTTCATAGAAATCCAAGATTTTCTATTAGTATTTTGATTAGGATCACCTTTTTTTGCTAGAATGAAGAATTTTTGTAACGACGGATCTTCTTCTTGCAATTTGATAAATGAGTCACGTGTAATAGTCAAGTGACTATTTTGTTCATTTACTTCATCATTATTAGTTAATGAAGTTTGAGGTGGATCCAGAGCATGTGCTCTTGTGACCACCGTATTGGTAGCTTCAATGTTTTGCTCTTCCCAAACAGCAATCTGCTGTGGGGTACATTCCCTAACTCCGTGAATACGACCAATAATAAGGTCCGCAATAGGGTTTGGAAGTAGACACGCGTGGACCTCTCCCGTGAAGAAAGGAGTAGCAATATGTATTATGGCAGTAGGATATTTTTCCAACGTGCCACCAAATGTGACACATTTGATGACCTTTCCTGTAGCACAGAATGGATCTACAAGAGATTGCCTAACCCCGACAGTAGTACATCCAGAATCAAACAACACCGAGACTGGATTACTATTTACAAGCCCCTTATGTAATATAAGAGAACCTCTCCCATCATGAGCAACATTAGCAGGAAGAGCGGGCAAAGGATGACCACAGCTTAGAGTACTAATGGTTTTCGGATCAAATAAAGTACTGCATTGGATACATTTATTTGCCCTACCAAAGTCAAAAGATGAGCATCCGATAGCATTATGGTCTTTATCATTATTAACCTGTTTATCTGCTCCCTGAGATTCTTGTTGAACAGAGTTTGTCTGTTGATATCTTTTTCTCTTCTGTTGCGATCTACCGCGACCATTATTGCCTCTGCAATTATCATTAAAGTCCCTACTGTAATTTTTATCCTGGTTTGAGTTCCAGTTTCCATAACTGTCATTACCATCTCTATGCTGTTGAGAACCTCTATTATCTTGGTATTGAGGTCTCTGCAATAATATTTTCCTCTATACCGATTACCTTTATGAAAATTTCTAAAGTTACCGGGAATAGAATACCGTGTAATATTAGGTTGTCTCCAGTTCTGGGAAGAAGAATCTCCCTGAAATTGATTACCATGGTTCTGGGCATAATTACGGTTACTCTTTTTATTGAAATTTTGCTGGCTACCCTGAAATTTACGCATAAAATTCGGGCCATAAGGTGCTGCCGAAGCAACTGGCAGACCTTCTTTTACCTTAGAGTTGCTAATGGTTATGTGAGGATGTGCAGTAACATACTGGCTACAGTATTCTTCCATTTCTTTTATATTTTTAGGCTTACGCTCATGAAGAAAAGAAAGAAAAGCTTCATTAACAGAAGACATAACCTTGTCTCTAAGAAGTAAGTCCATGAGGGCTTCAAATGTACTTTCTGTCTTAGAAAGCTCAACCCATCGTAAAAAAGTAAGACGTATGCCTGAGATGAATTCTGAGAATTCAACTCCAGTTTCTGGTAACATGTTTTTAAATTTAAGACGATATCCGTCTTCGTTAAGTTGGTACTTCTTTAACAATGCCGCCCTGACAACCTCATAGTTGTTCTTGTCAGGCACATCTACCATACCCAACAAAGTCAAAGCATCACCTCTAAGTATCTTGGACAGATGATAAACATATAATGTTTTATCTATATTATGCACCTTACATGCACTTTCAAATCTATCTAGATAAAATGTTATATCATCAATTGAAGCATTGAATGCTGGTAAATTAAGCTTGAAATCAACAGCATTAGACTTATTAGCAGATGATACCTTATTAGCATCATTAGCATTACTAGATAACTTCAACTTTTCTAACTCCAAAGCTAAGAGTTTTTCTTCATGTTCCATTTTTGCTTTTCTCTCATCAGACTCTCTTTGTAACCTTCTTTCCTCAGCCTCAGCCTGTAACTTTCTTTCCTCAGCCTCAGCCTGTAACTTTTTTTCTAATCTTTTATTTTCAGCCTCTATTTCAAGTCTCTTATTTTCAGCTTCTTTTTCAAGTCTCTTATTTTCAGCTTCTTTTTCAAGTCTCTTATTTTCAACCTCAGCCTGAAGTCTCTTCTCCTGAGATTCTGCTTCTCTTTTTTGTTTTTCCATTTCCATTTGTAATCTCTTTTCATCTACCTGCATCTGCAGTTTTAAATTTTCAGCATCTATTCTCTTTTGTTCAGTTAGTTCTTTCATTTTCTTTTCCTCCGACTTCAATGCCTTGGCATATTGAACAGTCGCAAATTCTTCTAATTTATCACCTGTCTTCCCAAGGGCTTTACCCTGCTCAATAAAGTACTCAAATGTAGACATGATGTCTAAAATGTGAGTACAGAACCTGAAATAATTAATTATCTTATTTCAATCTTAATAGCAACAAGACTTAATAAAGTGCTTGTATAATTACTATGTTTACTCCAATCTCTGTGGGAAACAAGACTTGACACCAATTTGTATTATCAGTTGTACAATAATATCACAAGTCACCTCTTAATTATCAGTGCACTACCCAAATCAGTGCATAACCATCAGTTATTTATCATAACTGCACTACAATAGGGCATAAGCAACAAACCACCAGCTAGTTATGATAAGTGCACTATAGATCAATAGTGCATGAGCATATATGTAACAATAGTGAAAGCTAACTATGCAAGAACTATGCAAACAATAACAAGACAATGTAAACAATAACAAAGTACCAACAATGTAAACAAAACAAAGATCAAAGTCAATGTAAACAATAACAAAGATCAGAGTCAATGTAAACAATAACAAAGATCAACGTCAATGTAAACAATAACAAAGATCAGAGTCAATGTAAACAATAACAAAGATCAAACAATACGAAAACATTCGCATAAGTCAAATAAATAAACAGCGAAACTAAAAAGAATATGATGACAGAATGCGAAGATATGACAAACAAATGACGCTACAGTATATACACAAAAATTTACGTGAAGAACTGAATAATAGAAAAGAGGAGACCTACAAATACAAACAATTGAAATCGAAACTAAAAAACAGAAAGAAAGAGAGAAACAAAAAAAAAAATATACAAAAAACGAAAATAAAGCACAACTCGTCACAACTAAACAGATATAGCAACGATTGTCGCTAGCAAATTTCACAGTAGGAAATTCGCACAGTCCCTAACGAAAACGCTAACAGTAGAACCTCTGTGACGTGGTATCTTCTACTGAAAGACACCGCCCAACCGAGAAAACCCGCTGAAATATAAACATATAAATACAAATCCAAATAACATATAACATGTAAACATATAAAGAGTGCGAAAAATGTGATAGACAGAAGGCTCAGTTAGAACATAAGGGCACAGTTCACAAACAAAACAGGCCACTTAACTTCTATGTATCCACAACGTCAGCACAGTTCAGAACAGGATGTGATCAGCATTCTTAGGACAATGATCCAACGTTGATCCATATCTGCTCTCGTAAACTGCCATGACGAAGGAAATGAGCTTCTAACAGGAAACAGCTTCTGACAGGAAACAGCTTCTGAACTTGACCTTCTGAATCTGCAACAGTAATTCTGAGACCGGAACAGTTGTTACGGCACTTGTCCTTCTTCTCAACAGATCAGGAAATCCATTCGCTCGGTACTTGTCCTTCTATTTGTAGACAAACTTCAATACCGCCGAGCAGCGCCGGGTAGTTTCAAAATATCAACAACTGTCAGTACTGCTGCGTCTTTCAAAAAATTTCATCAAAGGTGATGAATAGCAACTGCAATGTTGTCTTGTAGTCTGCTGATGATGTCTGGGTTTGTTGACCCCCTTGAGAGTTGGTACCAGAATAAACCAACTATTGGCCACCATGAATTGATAAGGGTGGAATTAGGATGCCGTCAAATTACCACCTCTATCGACACCAGGTATTACAATGCAAGATGTGGGTGTCTTATCTGGTTTAGATTGTTGCTGTGTGTGTTGCAGTAGAACAGTTCAGGGTACACCACAGGCAACATGACGTGTAGAGTCATAAAAATGGTAACTTCGCTTTAGGTTTATACCATTTATTGCACGCCACAAAACAGTCATGATACTTATGTTATCATCGGCATAGTACAACGAATGCAGCATTCAAACTCATGTTAACTGACAGTCATGTAGAAGTCAATACTCAATAGTTGTATGGAAAACAAATATCATAGCGAAGCTTGATAAATAATACATATAACTTCTGCAACCGTGGTCAGCTGCAGATCCTTAATGTTCATAGACAATAATAATTATTCCTTCCTGATGCTAGCAGATCAGATGTATACAATACGTCCGTTTACTGTCTGCACGTGAGTAGCATACATGGATTACAGGTCAGCTCGACCTTTATAACCTTCCTAAGTCTAACCATCTGACTTGGACGTGATCTCTGATATAACGAATCCTGGAACACAGACAATAGTCTTGTTGGTCTAGAGCGACCCATAGATATATAACTAGTTCAGGTATAAAGATACCGGTGACTTAATCCTAGTCAAAGTACCTCTCCATTTTGAATCACACAGGCGAGCAAAAAGGCGACAAAATGACGAACCTCTAGATGATAGCCTAAAGTTCGATACAAGAGGAATTACCTTATTTCGGAAAATCAACCATGAACATATGCCTCCAGGCAGGCTTGAATAATACGGGGAAATAGTCTAGTTAGCTAACTAACTCACAAAGACAATGTATTTCCCTCAGAGAATCACAAGACGCAGTCGCGTCCGCTCGCTAATCAGTCCATTTCTCAACTCCCGACCTGGGCGGAACAACAAAACGACAACCCAGTCGAGACATGCGCAGAGTGACAATCTCTGAGTCGCTGTTCACAATAAGACGATTCTAAGAACATTCGAGATAAAAGTCTTACACAGTCGCGCCTTTTATGGACATGAACAGAAGCGTTAAGAAAGGTTTCAAACATCTACAACAGTTGACTGATACTACCAAATAAGGAGATATGGTCACGCTTCGTTCAAGACATTATAGACCGAACGTGTCTCTATACAAGAGGAGGTAAACTCATAAAAAATAGCAGTATCGATATATCGGGTTCTGTCCCTTTGACCATAAAATATATATAACATGCATTTCAGTCAAATAATGATCATACATACGAAAAACGATCATACAAAGACTTTGGAAAAAAGTAATTATTTGTGCGTAACATTACCGCACCCTCCCGGAAAAAAAAAATGAAACATTTTTTTTTTAAATCCTGGAGCCGGAAAAATCTAGGCTCCTAACGCACGTATGATGCGCGGATATACCTAACAAAATAGCTCAACACTTGGAGCGAAACTGAGATCATATCCCAGGTCCTTAGAGAAAAATTTATCTAAGTATACGCGTATATATCCCAGGAAGGTGCCACCAACACAAACCACAATGCTGGCAACATCATAATAAAAGTCAAATTATTCTCATACCAATATATGAAATCAAATATATTATTATGATATCATACAATGTGTTGCAAATAGCGGTGTAATATATTAATATACCGCACTATTTTATTACATTATGTAATGCATCAGTAACTAATAAGTAATACATGTGTTGATCTTCGTTGACATAAAACATTCAATAGAAGAAGATGTGGACATCATCCGCTCCCAATCTAGGACAGGACTTGATATACTCAAAGTTCCACAATGGACACAATCTCGCATCTTCAATGATGTGCTGCGAAAATATCAATAACACAAATCTTAAAGACAACTGGTAAATCTCTCAATACAATCCTGAAAATAATTTATTTAAATGTGGCCGAGTGATCTTTTGGCCCGTATATCACTAACTAAGCCTTCTTAGATAATTACATGGTACAATGTTATAAATTCCCCCTCAAAAAAGTGAGAAAAAAAAATCTACTAACATGTCATTATAACATTGGACTGTATATCAGGAAATATATATATGACAGAAGAATCATGTGGAATCGTGTGGGCATCTGGACAGAATGTCCGCCATTACATTATCCGAACCACGGATAGCTCGAACCGAGAAATGAAATGGTTGAAGAGCTATGGCATAACGAGTGGACCTCGAGCTCTTCAAGTTTTTGCTCTGAATAGCAGTAAGCGCTTTCTGGTCGGTTTCCACAATGAAATGTGCGCCTAGAAGAAATCTTTGTAACTTCAGAATAGACCATACCATAGCCAATAACTCACGGTCTAAAACCGAGTAATTCTTTTCTGCAGCATTTAATTTCCTAGAGATATACATCACCGGATGCAGAGTATCAGAATACTCCTGCATTAGTGCTGCCCCAATCCCAGTTGACGAGGCGTCACTTCGAAGAACAAAAGTCTTCTCAATAGTAGGTAACCTAAGAATAGGTGGAGATGAAAATAGGTCTTTAACCTGGTCCAATGAGGATTGACATTCTTTTGACCAGCGGATCAAATTAGGCGACCCTTTCTTCAATAAAGTAGAAAGCGGTGCCATAATGGAGGACAGATTCGGAATGAATCGTCCGTAGAATTGGATCAAACCTAATAGACTCCTTACTTGTTTCTTTGTCTTAGGGACCGAAATGTTAAGTATTTTTGAAACATTGTGGTCCTCTGTCTTTAAAAGACCATGACCAACACGATGACCTAGGAAAGAAATCTCACTAAATCCTATAAAGGCTTTAGAGGGTTTTGCAGTCAAGTTATACTCGCGAAGAGTAGACAGTAATTCGTATAAACCCAAATAGTGATCTTCCCAGGAATCACTGAATAGACAGATATCATCTAGATATGCTATGACATCTGTACGATATGCGAGAATTCGCCGCATCATGCGTACGAATGTAGCAGGGGCGTTCATAAGACCAAAAGGCATGAAATTCCATTGGAATAAACCCCTAGGTGTAGAAAAAGCTGTAAAAGGTTTGGCACGTTCAGTTAGCGGGACTTGCCAATAACCTTTAGACAAATCTAGTTTGGTAAAGAATCTAGAATTAGAAAGTTTATTGAGTAGCTCTTCTAATGAAGGCATAGGTTCAGCGTCGAACTTCGTAACTTGGTTCAATTTGCGATAATCTACGCAAATGCGAATGTTATTATCCTTCTTTCGAACAATAACCATAGACGAAGAGTATGCTGAAGTGGATGGTTCAATGATTTCCAAACGTATCATTTCATCCAATTCTTTTTCGACTTGAGACTGGAAATGGATAGGTATTGGATAGGGTCTGACTCTGATAGGATTATGATCAGTTAGCACAATGTCATGTTCAATGACATGTGTGTGTCCCGGGATGTCTGTAAGAACATCCTGAAATGTTTGCAACATCGAAGAAACTTGTCGATGTTCCTCAGCGGAAAGATTTGGAGAAACGGTCACGTTTTTCCAAGATTCCGTAGAATAAAGTGGGACCATAGAAAGAGGAAGATTGACATCAGAAAAAGTAGTTTCCTCATCCTGTATAACTGACAGCGATGAGTATTGACCATGAGGTACTTGAGAATTGTCCGTTGCCTGGAAAATAGGCTGCAAATAGTCTGGTCTTTCATGAAATTCCGTGAGCATATTTATGTGGAAAGTTTTATGCTTTCCATCAATATCGACAACATAGTCGACATCAGAAATTTTGGAGACTATTGCATATGGACCTTTCCATGCAATTAGAAGTCTGTTCTCCCTTGAAGGAAGTAGAACGAGAGCTTTGTCACCTGGACAAAGTTGTCGTAGACATCTATTCTTATTCGCAAACTGCCTTGCCTTTTCTTTAGCAAATTCGGAAGACGAAGTTGCTAGTCTGCATGCCTCAATGATTTTTTCCTAAGAGCAATGACGTACTCATAAGAAGAGTGAGTCTCATCGCTAATATTATCGGCAGTGATTAGATCGTGAAGTAAAGACATAGGGGCGCGCGGTTGCGCGCCAAAGACAAGTTCAAAAGGGGAAAACCCCGTATGTTCATTGGGGACCTCTCTATACGCAAAGAGAGCCGCGGGTAAGACCCTGTCCCAATCCTGAGGATGATCCTCAGTTATTTTACTAGTAAAGTTTTTAGAGTCCTATTTAAACGTTCGACCAACCCATTAGACATTGGGTGATAGATACTGCTGAGAGACCTTTTTATATGTAGCATAGACATTACCTGTGACATAGTGTCTGATATAAGTTGAGTGCCATGGTCTGACAATATTTCTCCGGGAAAACCCAAGCGAGAAAATATCAGCCAAAGAGCGTCTGCGATATCAGCAGTTGAGATGCTCTTGAGAGGTATTGCCTCTGGCCAACGTGTGCACATATCGACACATGTAAGAATAAATTGATGCCCTCTAGCCGACTTAATTCTAAAAGGACCGATAATATCTATTGCCATTTTTTGAAAAGGGCGAATTGGAATGTCAGCAGCCTGAATAGGCGCAGCATGTCGTGGTCCTTTAGATTTGACCTCCTGACATACTTTGCAAGAGCGACAGTACATTCGTATGTCCTTGCTCACAAATGGCCAAAAGAAAGCCGCAAGAACCCTCGACTTTGTACGGGAAAAACCCATATGTCCAGCACATTGCGAGTCATGAGCATGTTGCAATATTTGCAATCTCATGCTCTTAGGCACAAGAATTTGTGAATGAGTGGATGTAGTCGAGTCTTGTACCATACGTACAAGTACGCCGTTCTTCATAGAAATCCAAGATTTTCTATTAGTATTTTGATTAGGATCACCTTTTTTTGCTAGAATGAAGAATTTTTGTAACGACGGATCTTCTTCTTGCAATTTGATAAATGAGTCACGTGTAATAGTCAAGTGACTATTTTGTTCATTTACTTCATCATTATTAGTTAATGAAGTTTGAGGTGGATCCAGAGCATGTGCTCTTGTGACCACCGTATTGGTAGCTTCAATGTTTTGCTCTTCCCAAACAGCAATCTGCTGTGGGGTACATTCCCTAACTCCGTGAATACGACCAATAATAAGGTCCGCAATAGGGTTTGGAAGTAGACACGCGTGGACCTCTCCCGTGAAGAAAGGAGTAGCAATATGTATTATGGCAGTAGGATATTTTTCCAACGTGCCACCAAATGTGACACATTTGATGACCTTTCCTGTAGCACAGAATGGATCTACAAGAGATTGCCTAACCCCGACAGTAGTACATCCAGAATCAAACAACACCGAGACTGGATTACTATTTACAAGCCCCTTATGTAATATAAGAGAACCTCTCCCATCATGAGCAACATTAGCAGGAAGAGCGGGCAAAGGATGACCACAGCTTAGAGTACTAATGGTTTTCGGATCAAATAAAGTACTGCATTGGATACATTTATTTGCCCTACCAAAGTCAAAAGATGAGCATCCGATAGCATTATGGTCTTTATCATTATTAACCTGTTTATCTGCTCCCTGAGATTCTTGTTGAACAGAGTTTGTCTGTTGATATCTTTTTCTCTTCTGTTGCGATCTACCGCGACCATTATTGCCTCTGCAATTATCATTAAAGTCCCTACTGTAATTTTTATCCTGGTTTGAGTTCCAGTTTCCATAACTGTCATTACCATCTCTATGCTGTTGAGAACCTCTATTATCTTGGTATTGAGGTCTCTGCAAATAATATTTTCCTCTATACCGATTACCTTTATGAAAATTTCTAAAGTTACCGGGAATAGAATACCGTGTAATATTAGGTTGTCTCCAGTTCTGGGAAGAAGAATCTCCCTGAAATTGATTACCATGGTTCTGGGCATAATTACGGTTACTCTTTTTATTGAAATTTTGCTGGCTACCCTGAAATTTACGCATAAAATTTGGGCCATAAGGTGCTGCCGAAGCAACTGGCAGACCTTCTTTTACCTTAGAGTTGCTAATGGTTATGTGAGGATGTGCAGTAACATACTGGCTACAGTATTCTTCCATTTCTTTTATATTTTTAGGCTTACGCTCATGAAGAAAAGAAAGAAAAGCTTCATTAACAGAAGACATAACCTTGTCTCTAAGAAGTAAGTCCATGAGGGCTTCAAATGTACTTTCTGTCTTAGAAAGCTCAACCCATCGTAAAAAAGTAAGACGTATGCCTGAGATGAATTCTGAGAATTCAACTCCAGTTTCTGGTAACATGTTTTTAAATTTAAGACGATATCCGTCCTCGTTAAGTTGGTACTTCTTTAACAATGCCGCCCTGACAACCTCATAGTTGTTCTTGTCAGGCACATCTACCATACCCAACAAAGTCAAAGCATCACCTCTAAGTATCTTGGACAGATGATAAACATATAATGTTTTATCTATATTATGCACCTTACATGCACTTTCAAATCTATCTAGATAAAATGTTATATCATCAATTGAAGCATTGAATGCTGGTAAATTAAGCTTGAAATCAACAGCATTAGACTTATTAGCAGATGATACCTTATTAGCATCATTAGCATTACTAGATAACTTCAACTTTTCTAACTCCAAAGCTAAGAGTTTTTCTTCATGTTTCATTTTTGCTTTTCTCTCATCAGCTTCTCTTTGTAACCTTCTTTCTTCGGCCTCGGCCTGTGTTTCTAATCTTTTATTTTCAGCCTCTATTTCAAGTCTCTTATTTTCAGCTTCTCTAACCTCAGCCTGAAGTCTCTTCTCCTGAGATTCTGCTTCTCTTTTTTGTTTTTCCATTTCCATTTGTAATCTCTTTTCATCTACCTGCATCTGCAGTTTTAAATTTTCAGCATCTATTCTCTTTTGTTCAGTTAGTTCTTTCATTTTCTTTTCCTCCGACTTCAATGCCTTGGCATATTGAACAGTCGCAAATTCTTCTAATTTATCACCTGTCTTCCCAAGGGCTTTACCCTGCTCAATAAAGTACTCAAATGTAGACATGATGTCTAAAATGTGAGTACAGAACCTGAAATAATTAATTATCTTATTTCAATCTTAATAGCAACAAGACTTAATAAAGTGCTTGTATAATTACTATGTTTACTCCAATCTCTGTGGGAAACAAGACTTGACACCAATTTGTATTATCAGTTGTACAATAATATCACAAGTCACCTCTTAATTATCAGTGCACTACCCAAATCAGTGCATAACCATCAGTTATTTATCATAACTGCACTACAATAGTGCATAAGCAAAAAACCACCAGTTAGTTATGATAAGTGCACTATAGATCAATAGTGCATGAGCATATATGTAACAATAGTGAAAGCTAACTATGCAAGAACTATGCAAACAATAACAAGACAATGTAAACAATAACAAAGTCACCAACAATGTAAACAAAACAAAGATCAAAGTCAATGTAAATAATAACAAAGATCAGAGTCAATGTAAACAATAACAAAGATCAAAGTCAATGTAAACAATAACAAAGATCAGAGTCAATGTAAACAATAACAAAGATCAAACAATACGAAAACATTCGCATAAGTCAAATAAATAAACAGCGAAACTAAAAAGAATATGATGACAGAATGCGAAGATATGACAAACAAATGACGCTACAGTGTATACACAAAAATTTACGTGAAGAACTGAATAATAGAAAAGAGGAGACCTACAAATACAAACAATTGAAATCGAAACTAAAAAACAGAAAGAAAGAGAGAAACAAAAAAAAAAAAATATACAAAAAACGAAAATAAAGCACAACTCGTCACAACTAAACAGATATAGCAACGATTGTCGCTAGCAAATTTCACAGTAGGAAATTCGCACAGTCCCTAACGAAAACGCTAACAGTAGAACCTCTGTGACGTGGTATCATCTACTGAAAGACACCGCCCAACCGAGAAAACCCGCAGAAATATAAACATATAAATACAAATCCAAATAACATATAACATGTAAACATATAAAGAGTGCGAAAAATGTGATAGACAGAAGGCTCAGTTAGAACATAAGGGCACAGTTCACAAACAAAACAGGCCACTTAACTTCTATGTATCCACAACGTCAGCACAGTTCAGAACAGGATGTGATCAGCATTCTTAGGACAATGATCCAACGTTGATCCATATCTGCTCTCGTAAACTGCCATGACGAAGGAAATGAGCTTCTAACAGGAAACAGCTTCTGACAGGAAACAGCTTCTGAACTTGACCTTCTGAATCTGCAACAGTAATTCTGAGACCGGAACAGTTGTTACGGCACTTGTCCTTCTTCTCAACAGATCAGGAAATCCATTCGCTCGGTACTTGTCCTTCTATTTGTAGACAAACTTCAATACCGCCGAGCAGCGCCGGGTAGTTTCAAAATATCAACAACTGTCAGTACTGCTGCGTCTTTCAAAAAATTTCATCAAAGGTGATGAATAGCAACTGCAATGTTGTCTTGTAGTCTGCTGATGATGTCTGGGTTTGTTGACCCCCTTGAGAGTTGGTACCAGAATAAACCAACTATTGGCCACCATGAATTGATAAGGGTGGAATTAGGATGCCGTCAAATTACCACCTCTATCGACACCAGGTATTACAATGCAAGATGTGGGTGTCTTATCTGGTTTAGATTGTTGCTGTGTGTGTGTTGCAGTAGAACAGTTCACAGGGTACACCACAGGCAACATGACGTGTAGAGTCATAAAAATGGTAACTTCGCTTTAGGTTTATACCATTTATTGCACGCCACAAAACAGTCATGATACTTATGTTATTATCAGAATAGGTACAACGAATGCAGCATTCAAACTCATGTTAACTGACAGTCATGTAGAAGTCAATACTCAATAGTTGTATGGAAAACAAATATCATAGCGAAGCTTGATAAATAATACATATAACTTCTGCAACCGTGGTCAGCTGCAGATCCTTAATGTTCATAGACAATAATAATTATTCCTTCCTGATGCTAGCAGATCAGATGTATACAATACGTCCGTTTACTGTCTGCACGTGAGTAGCATACATGGATTACAGGTCAGCTCGACCTTTATAACCTTCCTAAGTCTAACCATCTGACTTGGACGTGATCTCTGATATAACGAATCCTGGAACACAGACAATAGTCTTGTTGGTCTAGAGCGACCCATAGATATATAACTAGTTCAGGTATAAAGATACCGGTGACTTAATCCTAGTCAAAGTACCTCTCCATTTTGAATCACACAGGCGAGCAAAAAGGCGACAAAATGACGAACCTCTAGATGATAGCCTAAAGTTCGATACAAGAGGAATTACCTTATTTCGGAAAATCAACCATGAACATATGCCTCCAGGCAGGCTTGAATAATACGGGAAATAGTCTAGTTAGCTAACTAACTCACAAAGACAATGTATTTCCCTCAGAGAATCACAAGACGCAGTCGCGTCCGCTCGCTAATCAGTCCATTTCTCAACTCCCCGACCTGGGCGGAACAACAAACGACAACCAAGTCGAGACATGCGCAGAGTGACAATCTCTGAGTCGCTGTTCACAATAAGACGATTCTAAGAACATTCGAGATAAAAGTCTTACACAGTCGCGCCTTTTATGGACATGAACAGAAGCGTTAAGAAAGTTTTCAAACATCTACAACAGTTGACTGATACTACCAAATAAGAGATTGATACGCTCACGCTTCAACAAGACATTATAGACCGAACGTGTCTCTATACAAGAGGAGGTAAACTCATAAAATAGCAGTATCGATATATCGGGTTCTGTCCCTTTGACCATAAAATATATATAACATGCATTTCAGTCAAATAATGATCATACATACGAAAAACGATCATACAAAGACTTTGGAAAAAAGTAATTATTTGTGCGTAACACTCCCCCATA